>VWPU01004327.1:0-54367 GCA_013398955.1 Callaeas wilsoni | reverse complement strand
CCAGCACCATTCCCTGGAATACCCAGCTGCCTGTCCCCACTGCTGGATATTCTCACGTTTCTCATCTGCTGCCTCGAGCTGCTGCCAGGCTCAGAGGTGACTTCACCGCAGACATTCATGTGGAGACCAAACCTTTTCCCTGCAACCTTCAAAACATTCATGGTCTCACTCGGTATCTAGAGACCTTTCATTTCAGAATTTATTCCAGCTGGGCTGCAGACTGGGCTGAGATTTCCTTGCTGGCCTTGCCCCACACTCCGAGGCCGAGGGAGAGCTCAGCCTGCCCAGGGCCTCTCTCGCTCTCATGAATGGCTTGTTTGTACGGGCGGTTTTGCCACCAGCCTCAGGACTATGAACACTCTCACTGTTACTGTTTAACTGCAGTAAATCAGTTAAAGACTAACTCTGGTGTTCCGGAGAAATATTTTATTTCGTGCAGCAAGACTGGCCTACAGTCATGGATCTGACTCCCAGACTGGAAAGACTATAAAGAACAATGATTTTGAACTACGCTGCATATTTCTCTCAGTGGCTTAAACACACACAGAGTAAGGAAGAGAAGGACTTTATGCCTTAGCAAGCTCAGATGTGAATACATCTTCCTTTTCAGGCAGAGAAAATAATCTGCTGGGTCTAAAAAATCAGCAAATAGGTATTCTTAATGAAAGATTTCATTGTGCATTTCTCTAGCAAAGTAAAGAGCTAAAAGCAGACATTATTATGATAACTCGTAAGTGACCAGTTCAAACAGGGCAAACACGGCCCTGCCTGACGGATGTTAGGATAAATGCCTTTCCAAGAAACTCTCCAGATTCTAAACTACAGCATTTCGTTTTTCCAGGAGCCTCTCGAGTGCGACCATGTGGATTTTCAGTGGCAGAAATATCCTGCTCGCAGCTGATGTTTTGTTTTCTTCCCCAAGCCAAGTAAGGAGAAAACACATAAATACTCTTCCAAGCAGGTCACTTATTTCCCAGCTGACATGCATTTTGCATTCCCCTATTTTCACTCTATTTTCCCTACACACACAGTCCATATTGTAATAGGGAAAACAGGTTATATGAGAACACTGGCCTGGCACAGCTTAAATTATTCTAGAAAATCTTGAGTAAAAATCTTGCAGATTGGAGTATTTTTATTTAATGTGAAGCTGTTAGGAAAGGTTCAACTAAACTAAAGTTTAGTTTGAAAACTGGAGTTTGGCGCCAATTAGCTTGTTTTTTTGGTCATTATTATTTTTTTTAAAAGACAGATTCAGATTATAGCATAGAGACTTTTCCATGCAGAGAAACCCTTAAACTCTGTATCATTTTGAGAGCCAATGCTTCCTGCAACCGAACTGCCCAGCTTTAGGACACAGAGAGGATGGTAAGTCTGTTTTGCATTATTCACCATCTGAATAGGAACTAATCCCACTAGAACATGCAGCCACGAAGCAGTGAGGGATGAAAATCAACTCAACTGACAGGTAGGATGTCAGAGGAAAAGGAAAACCCTTGATGCAAAATACTAGAGAAAATGAGTTTTAAATCCCTGTATGAGCAGAACAAACTTCTGACACCTGGAGCATGATTTAATACTACACCAGGTGCTGCTGTATTTTGTGTTTTCAGAAAAGCATATGACAATCTTGTATAGGATTTTTGCTTTAATTATCAGTGTGTGAAAACAGCATTAAGGAGGTGATCACAGTAGGTCTGAAGCTTTGCTCTGATTAACAAATTAGCCAGCTCTAAACAGATCAAGTAACAGTCAGAAAAGCTGATGACCCTTGAAAGCAGGCTTAAACTTTCATTGGGCCACTTATTACAGACCACTTGCTTTGGATGCAAACCATATCAGGTGTGCCCCCTTGGACCAGAAAATCTCTTTATTAAAAAATGAAAGAGCCCTCGGTTTTCACTGGATGCTTTGAAGTAACAGCAGTTATTCCAAATAAGAGGGATTTTCAGGAACCAAAGAGTCTGTATTTAAAAAGAGATTGCTTACACTGGCATACTCCAATTTAATTAACTCAGATTTATAAGTAGAAATTTTGTGTTAGTTGCATTTGTGATAGGACATAAAAAAAATAAATTAAAAGAGTTTGTAATGAAATAGAATTTATAGAAAGGGAAACAGTATTTTAAAAGTTAGCATATCAGAAATATGACGTTGAATGCTGAAGAATTCCTTTTTCATATAGGGGGAGACCCTTCTGGAAAGCTTTTGCCAAATGCTCTATGACTCTAAAGTGACATTCATAGCAGCATCTTCCTGGAATCCAGCAGGTGCTGAGTTGGGTGGAGGCATATGGAATAATGAAGCTTTTTACTTCTATCTCTGTGGTTTCTCAAATTTTGAAATACTAAATCCTGCAGCTTCTCCTCAGTCTTCAGAGGTGCTGTTTGTCAGGAAGAGGAATGATTTCTGTGCTGGAGTAACTCAGTGTAGCTGAGCAGCTGTCTGGAGGATTAACTTGCTCCAAGATAATGTTCTCCTACACACATTTACACAGGTACCAGTTAGGTGGGATCTCACAGACTGGGCCCATGCATTGCCTCACAGTTCAGCATTAATAAAGTATCTAACAAACCATTCCAGTGATTCTATTTGTGGAAAATTCTATTTGTGAATAATTCATTTTTGGCACAGAGTGGGACTAGGACAGTACAGCAAACGACAGCGTGTACTGAGTTTACAGCAGTCACAGTGGAAATGAGCTGTTTATTAATTATATCATTGATTACAGATTCCCTGTGGGAATGGCATTCCTCCTCTGAAGCTACACCATCATTTGCTGTAGAATTAAGTCATGAGTGGTTTCACCATTAACATGCAGCTCATAATTGCTGCTGGGAGAAAATGTAGGTCCTGACCTTGCAGGTACTTCTGCATGAATAACTTTATAAATGAATGTACTGCACAAAGAGCTCTCTCTGGAAAACCAGAATGCCTTTCTCCAGGAATTAGAGAGTGGTGTGTCAGTAAATATCTTCGCTAGGGGAGGGTGACATGGGACAGAGCCACCAGATTAAAGCTGAAAGCACAGCCAGAGTTCATCTCTGTGGGACACACATTGCAGAATGCACCCTGCGATGGGCAGCCAGCTCAGGGGGATCTGACTTTATTCAGGGGTTTATTTATTCAGGGTCCAGAACATATTTTCTGAATCTCCAGGTTTCAATCTGCTACAGGATTTCAGTTCCAAAGTATGATCTAGTCTAGCTTGGGAGTTCTCATGTGAAGGCTGTTAGTGCATCTGGTTTGATTTGTTTCTAATCAACCACTGTGGACTTTTAAAATGTATTCCCTTGGAAAGCTTAGCTGATATTTTCAAGGAAAACAATAAAGCAAATTCAGCTTTGACATGCACATTTTTTTTGCTTACACAACAAAAACTTTTGCTTTCAAGTCTGTGGTGTTCCAGAGACACTGGGGAACAGAACTATTTTTTCATGCCAAAGTATGCATTTCTACTGTAAGTAGATTATTTAAAGAAACCTGTCCTGTTAAATGAAAACCCTCAGTGCATCAGTTCATAAATGAACACTGCCAGTATCAAATAAAAAAAAAAATCAGAATATTAAAAAAAAAAAAAATTGTTGCAGATCTTTGTATTTTTATCAGCTACTGAAATTACCTGTGGGAATCTTAGCAGGTACAAGACCCAAGGAGGCACGAGGGAGCAGGTTTCCAAATCCAGCCTCAGCAGGCACTGCTTACACTTCATCCTGAGTCTGTGTCCCTGTGGTGGGCTCTGGTTCTCTGCTGCCTTCTCCTTGTGTTTTCACTTGGCTCCAGCATCAGTCTGTTGGTTTCCTGCTCTGTGTCATGTCCCAGTTGGATATTTATCTCTTTCCTGGTTGCCCTCCAGCCTCAGCTGACTGCTGTAATTAATGGCTTTGATATCTGCCTTATTTCATCCCTGCCGCTTTCTGGGTCACTGAAATGCAGCCCTTTGGAATATTTAGCCACTTCCCTACCCTCTGGTGGATGCCTGGCTGCAGAACACGCACTGCTTGGTAGAACTGCCAACCTTTCCACACACAGTATAGAAGAACTAGCGAGGTGTCCAAAACAAGAGCTTTTCACAGCACTCTTTTATTTATTGTATGTCTGAGATTGGTATAGACACCTGTAATTAGTCATCCTGGGCACCTTTTCAGACCCTTTTTAAGTTACTCACACTTTACCAGCTTTATCCAGGAGGCTGACATTATCCACACTGGATATCTGCTTCACATTTGGCTTTGTGGAAGAATTTTCAAGGAGGAAAAAAAAAAAAAAGAGGCTCATCTGTTTCTGAGAATAAATATAGGGGGAAATATGCTGGTTTGCACACAGGGAGTATTAGGACATCAGGTTTGCAGTGGCAAATTGTGCCTGCACAAGCAGGGACTGGCTCGGGCAGGAGATTTAAACTGTGGGGTGCCGTGCCAGGGGAAAGGAACCAGAGGGACACAGAGAATTGGAGAATCGTGAAGGTTGGAGAAGGCCTTCAAAGGCATGATGATGGGAGAGTTTTGGGGAAGAATGGCCTGTTTTTTAAAACAGTCAAGTATTGCTGCAGATCACCGAAAATGAGATTTCTGCAGGTGGCCACAAGCTGGACACTGCCCACTGTGCCAGTGCCCAGCATGAGGCCCCTCATCTGGCTGATCTGGAGTGCTGCCACCCCACAGCCTCACAATACAGTCCTGTGCCTTCTCTAAACATTCCGAGTGATGATGTAACTCGAAATACTCTGAGAAATCCCATCTAGGGCTCACAACATGCCAAATGGCCTGTCACCCACCATGGAATTGCTTTTATCCCTGTGTTTCAGGTTCTTACCCCTTAAGGTCCTGCTATGCAGTTGGGAAGATTAATTAAAGTTTGGGAAAACACCACAAAAGAGGACGACTGTGGCAAAATTAGCAATTCTGTCCTTGCAGCACTGTGTCAGGGAGTCAGTCATGTGAAACAGCCAGTGAACAATTTGGGGAACACAAAAGTCCTGCAAAGCTGCTCGGCCCAGCCGGGCTGGCCCTTGTGTGCCCCGAAGGGAGCTTGGGGGGACAGTGTGTGATCACAGGAATAAAGGAAAGGACACAGAGCTGCCTGGCCGTTGGGCCTTTCCATTTAACAATTTAACAGTCTTTTAATGCAGTTTGGGTGTGTAAAGGAGCACACGGTGCAGCTTCTTGCTGTTTGCTTTAGGAATTCCAAACTGCCCAGCTGCTGCAGCCCTGCACACACAATAACCCCCGACAAATTGCTCTCATTGCTAATCAAGGTGGCAAGGGCCAAGGTCAGAGTTCAGCTCTTTGTGATGTCAAGGGCCTTCCCCAGAGCCCATGTGATGCAGGGCTGCTCTTTAATGCCAGCTCCATGAAGGGCTGCAGCGTTCACGCTCCGCTGGAAGCTGGCCGGGACATTTGCTTACACAAGGGGGTGGGTTAAGGCTCCTGTGGGTTAATCCCTCCAACGGCCCACTGGCTGCTTTCATGAAGTACACTGGCAAGATTAAAACTGCCTGATTTTCTTTTCCCCCCTGAAGTTCACGAAAAACTGCCAGTGTAATCCTAAAAATCTGCAAGAGCACCCAAAAAAGCATTTGAAAGAGAAACAGGTCCGTGAAGGATGAGGACATTGAGTTCCATGGTTTCCAGACCAGCTTCGAGTGATTATTTAACACATATTAATCAAAGCATTAGGACAATATAGATTCTATCTCTGTTATAGTTGGGGGGAAAGGCAAGTCTCATACTCAGAGCTTTTCTTCTCCACAGCCAAGCTTTTATGTTCCCTAAAGAAAGCTGGCATGCCTAAACAGATTATAGGCAATATCTGACACTTTTATTATTGCCTTTTCAGGAAGAAGCTAATATTCAACATGAAACAACACTTTGCCCTTCAAACTTTAAAAACCTGAGTGTAAACTGTGACATTTATAATTCTCACCTCAGCAGTGAAAGTCCTGCTGACATGTGTGAAAAGGTGAAATCACAGGAAGGCAGGGTGTCAGTCTGGCTTTGGCTCTTCTGAATGTTTAGGTGTTTCTTTCTTTCTGCTGGATTGAAAAGTAGTTGGGTGCCTAACTGGGGGATCTGGGTTTCATTAGGCAGCAGGGATCTTCACTGGGGGCTCTGGAGCTCAGGTTTGTATCATTTCACATTTATTTTTGGCTCTAAAATGGGATTTGGCTGGGGCTGTGATATTATTCCTTCTCATCTGAAAAGCACCCCAAGGTTTTCTGTGCTGTCTCCTCCTCTGTGGCTGCATTCCACATGAATTGGGGCTTTTCTGCTTTAAACAGATGTCATTTTGGATAATGTTTTGTCTGTGCAGATAAGCATGTTCCTTGTGTCACCATTTCTTACGTCGACCAAGAACCAACACGACTTACTCTCTTATTTCAATCTCTAGATGTTCCAAATCTTTTTTCCTTCTAAACTTGAAGTTCAAAGTAAGCACAGGAAAAACAAGTTGTTGTGTTTTTCATTCTTTGAAATCCTCTCTGTGCTTTCTTATTTCTTCAGTGGGAGAGGGTGCAGAGTAAGTGCAGTACAAATCAAGATATGTGACTAATCTGTTTAAAATCAAAATAATGGTCTCTACACTTTCCAGCTGATGTTTCTTAGTCTTTACACAGTCCTTTCTTCTACTGTGGGGGTCCCAGTCCTGAGGCACTGGGAATGCCCTTGGAATCTGCATCCCAGACTGTTGCTGCTCTTTTGCTGGGACCTTGGAAATCTTACAACTTGCTTTTTCATCCTTACTTGTAAATGGTCCAGAGAAATCAGCCAACTTCTTACCCACATGTTGGCCATTCTTCTGAAAGTGTAAAAACATGACAGCATTTTTTCCATCTTAACAGAAAATGTCTTTCTCAATGTAAATATTTGTGGATGAAACTCCCTCCTCATTTTCTACACTAGCAGCTCTTTTCTTCTTCAAAGGGCAACTTGAAGTATTTATAACTTGAGCTGATTACAAATAGCCCATTATTTTAGTTCTAGGAAATTTTCTCACTACCAGGGAATGGCTTTTACCACTCTGTACTCCACTAATACACTTACTAATGGTATAAATAACTAGGAATGAAGAATTCATAGGTATGCAGAACAGATTCATGCAATTAGAGGGCAAATGCTGCTTTTCATATTTACATCCCTAATTAATTCTTCTAACACAATCATATGGGAAGGCAATCTGATCCACATCTTGCCTGTTCAAAATTGTTTATGATACATGATTAGTCTTCAATAAGACAAAAATGTGAATTTATATTTTCTTTTGCACCCAGGCAAGACTACAAGTAAATATTATACGACTTCAAAGGAATTTAGTATGTAATAAAGCTGATCAAAAATCCGGCCAATTGACTGGGAAAATAAATAGCATCCATAACTCCACAGATCTTAAATTGGAGTAAGAAGGTAAATCATTGTGGTGGATGCCAGGTGCCACCAAAGCTGCTGCATCACTGCCCTCCTCGGCTGGGCAGGGGAGAGGAAAGACAAGGAAAGGCTCGTGGAGGGGGATAAGGGCAGGGAGGGATCCCTCACCGCTGACTTTCACGTGCAAAACAGACTCCACTGAGCAGATTAGTTTCATTTATTACCAACCAAATCAGAGAAGGATAACGAGAATTCAAAACTAAACCTTAAGACACCTTCCCCTGCTCCAGCACAGGTCTTTCCAAGGAGTGCAGCTCTCCCCCTTCTTAAATTCGTTATCCCAGAGGTGCCACCACTGCTGCTGATGGGCTGGGCCTGGCACTGGCTGCGCTGGGCATGGGGGAAGCTTCTGGCAGCTTCTCACAGCAGCCACCCCGGAGCCCTCACTACCAAAACCTGCCCAAAAACCCAACACAAGGTCAAGCAGCTTTCAAACAACCAAGCCATGGGAGAGATGAGAAATATCTCTAAGTTTAGTTACAACAAAAAGGAAAAGGTGAACAGAAAATGAAATTGTAGGGCACATCTCCTGGTGCTCTTTTTCCACTAAGCACAAACAGCAGTGATTTATATTAGCTAAAAACCCAAGCTATCATTTTTTCAACTGACCATATTTTTTCCAGCACACTCATGAGCTGATGACAGCTGCTCAAGGCTTTCCCATAAATGACATTCCTCAGCATTTTACTAACACAGGCCTGAGCTGCTACAGTATTTCATCTGCATGAATTAATCTCTATGAATTAATGTTATGGCTGTACTGTGCTCATTTGCCATTACTTACATGCACATATACTCCATGACTACTTGTAAAGGAATAAGGTTCACATTTTCTACATAAATACATACTCTTTATGTCTCTCCTGACTTGCTCTCATTAACTCTGCACTAAATGATGTTAGACATGAGACTGAGCTAGTGTTGACTCTGGAATGCAGCAGTGACACGTGGTTGACTGGCCCCTTTGCTAAGGTTTACAGTGTAGTTTTGTAGTTCATAATACAGCCAATCTTTACAATGTAACACCCCTGCTAATAAAAATAAAATTGTTACGTAAGGCCACTACTAAATAATGAAACCACTGCTATGTTTAATTTACCTTTTAATTTCTGTGTGGCTGTAAATGCTGTTATAGAGTTTGTTATTAATGTGAGTAACCTCAAGATTGCTGCCAACGCTTCAAAAGTAAAATTTCTGTAAAGATGCTGAAAACAAATGATACAATGCTTTGCAACTTAGTCCTTTTTACAAAACCAGGGGCAGGCTCCCAGTGATTAAATGAGTGTCCCAGTAACGTTATGGGCTGCACTGGAATGGAGCAAAGGAGAGGACGTTGAGCCCACCTGCTAAATCATCTCAGGTGCCTCTTCTATGGGATTTCAGCACAGTTATATTGCCAGTTCTTTCTGGATTAACTCAGTTAAGCAATTCCTGTTCACTATGTGAGTAGAATGATGGAGTGATGGAATAGGTTGGGTTGGAAGGGACGTGAAAGATCATCTCCTTCCAAATCCACCTGCCCTGGGCAGGGGTGCTGTTCACTACATCAGGCTGGTCAGGGCCTCATCCAGCCTGGCCCTGAACACTTCCAGCCATGGGGCAGCCACAAACACCTGAGTGTTTGCAAGGAACTATCACGACTGTGAAGGTTTGTTTTCAAACTTCCACTTATTTCCATTAAGGACAGTGTAGGACCTCCAAAAAAGATGCCGGAGTCAGTCCTGCTGAACACCAAGATGCTGTGACAGGTTGGGGACAGTCCTCTCGCAGAACATAACCCTGTCTAGCTCCAGACTCCTTGGATCATGGGTAACAAATAGCTCTTTGTTATAACTAAAGCATATATAACTGTAAAATACAATTATTATCTACCTTCATCATGAAGGAACTCTGAAGTAAAACTCCATAAATAACTAAAAGAAAACACAGCAGCTTTAACAAAGTTCTGCCTCAACAAATCTTCATGACGACCTCAGGATTCAATTTTAACAAGTTGGTTTTAATCCTGTTAGTTTAAGATCAAAGAAAAAGATTCATTGGCAGGGTTAAATGAACCAACATTGAAGGATTTGGAAAAATAAGGCCAATACCCACACCAGTCCTTCTGTCCCAATTAAGTTTATATTTTTTCTAAGTATTGCTGGCAGGAATTAATACTCGGAGACCTAAGCCAAAGTAGCTCACTTTAACCCGAGGACATTTTTTCACTTACTCTGACTGTAGTTCAAGTTTTCCATTTTGAAGTATTTAGCTTAATTTCCTACTTGAGAAAGTAAAGCTCTTCTCAGCAACTCTTCAAGTAACAACTATTTTCCTTTCGTATGACTGAGTCCACACTGCTGGACTTGACATTAACCTGTGCTGGTTTTTCTGAACAGTTCCCTCTGGTAAGGGTGCCGACCAAACCTCGGTGCAACTTTCTCCTCAAAAGAATATTTGTTCCTGTTGCTGCAGCTGCTTTATCAGTGTGCAAAAATGGTGAGAAAATCATTCCTAAATATCAATGATCTTTGTAGCTATGGGCAAGTAGATTCTGGCATGCAACAATAGACATTTACTGTTCACTGCTCAAAAATGAGCTCGTGGTGGTCCAGTTCTCAGTGGAACTTGTGCCCACTCCGAACATCTGGCACCACTCAGAACATCTGGCACCTGGAGGCAGGTGGGCTCTGCCTGCTCTGACAGTGCAACTGCTGTTCAGATTATCTCCAGCTGAACACATTTGGGCTACTGGGGCTGGTTAAACCTCAGAGCTTTTCCTGCACAGAAAATGCTCCCTGAGAATGGGTCACCTGTGGACTCTCCCTTGTGCAGACATTCTAAGGGAGGAGGGGGATGTTGGAGGGCAACCAGTCTGCACTCAGCCTACAAGGAGAATAGAAACAGACAAGCCAGATTTAGAAACCTCCGAAAGGGAAGTGAACATATAAAACTATCACCTCTAATAATTTTATTTATCCTCTAGTGCTTCCAACTTTACACTGCCTCTCCCTAAAAAAGAACTATCCTTTGGGTTCCCAAGACAAACCCTTCAGTGCAAGTTAAGTATTTGTTACATCCCCATCCTGTTTCTCCTTTTGTCCGTACAAAATATTTCATTAACTTTCACTGATCTCATTCTATACTGTGGTCTGGATAAATGCTGTGGGAGCTGCAGTTTCGGCAGCCTCTTTGATCTCTGTAAGATGAAGGATAATTTCCGTTTTCAAGTGGTTTTGCTTGGCTCTTACACAGCCTAGCACATGGTGTAAGATTGTCCTGAGACAAAATGGAGAGGCTGAGAGGTGGTGGTAAAATATCCAGAGTTGTAATGTCAGTTCTTTGTGTCCCTCCTGGAAACCAGGCGACCAACAGTTAACTCAGGCCATCCATTTCTGCATGTGTGTGTACATGTCATGCACAAACTT
Organism: Callaeas wilsoni; assembly: GCA_013398955.1. Taxonomy (NCBI): domain Eukaryota; kingdom Metazoa; phylum Chordata; class Aves; order Passeriformes; family Callaeidae; genus Callaeas; species Callaeas wilsoni. The sequence goes on along the minus strand of VWPU01004327.1, from coordinate 43,536 downwards.
AATTAAAACCAATTGTAACGGCTGAAGTGCAACATTACTGAGCATAACATGTATTCTGCCATGACTTCAAAATGAAAATGTGCCTTTTGACTTGTTATGGAAGTCTTGCTTGCCAGACATTTCTAAATAAAGCCCAGGAGACTGGATTTACATCTTCCCTGTCTTAACCCTTCTCTTAATCACTTCCCTCTAATTCCACGTTTTTTTTTTTCCCCTCAATGTGTGTGGCTTGAGCTAAGCCTCTTCTCTGTAATTGTCTTCTAAACTGGCAAAAGGACAGTGCAGGGTGTGACCCTCCTCCAGTTTTTGTGCAGTTGTATCCTCCCGGGCCCCATTCTCCTGCGAGCTCTCCCACATCTCCGTTAAGTAGCCAAGCTCATACAAAGCAGTCAGATTCCTGTTACACATCTGTGTCTTCCTGCAGCAACTGGAGCCATAAAATGAGTTGTCATCGTGGTATTTGATAATATTCTGAGCCAGAGGTTCTGTATGTTCACATCAGGGACTGAGTGGGTTCCCTCTTTTAGGTGCAGAGGATGGTGCATCTCACTTGCACAAAAATGGGAAGAGATGCAGCCAAGGATTTCAGAGGAACAGAAAGAGAAGGGAAGTGTTCCTCAAAATGTTTCTTTTTGTCAGGGATTCACGTCGAGCTCTTTCCTTTATTGTGTATTTTGCCACCACTGCTCAGCTTTCCCTGAGTGAAGGTTCTCTCAGCTCCTTGTGAGCACTGAAAATGCTTTTCTTGCCTCGGGACTGCCCAGGAACATCCCATTCCCTGCTCACAGCCCTTGTGCTCGGGATGAGCTGCCCAAGGTTACACAGGGGACTGCAGCTGCCAGGCAGCTCCAGCCAATGCGGGCTTGAACAACAGTCAATATTGTGTTCTTGAGGACCAATTTTAGAGAAAAAACATACATTGTATGTTAGTCTAAAATTATTGCTTTTGCCTTAATTCTCTTCTGTTTGCTAACCCCAATGTTTTCAGCACCTGATACTCAGCAGCGAGCGGGGCTGACAGCTTTTGGCGTGCGTGGTTTTTTAATGACTACCAGCCACTGGCACACACTGACTCCTTTAATAAGTACCAGCCACAGACACACATACCAGGGATGTAAAACAGTTTTATTAAATTAAGTGGAGGCACAAACTATCACAATTATTTTCTTACTAATAAAGGCAAATTTTTGCTTTTATTTACACTACTGAGTTCTAACTGAATACACGATCGGCTGTTTTGCAATACCTCCCCACACCAGTTGTGATGGGTTTTTAGAATAGGGTTTTCTTACCAAACACAGTATTTCCCAACATTCTGACTGTTCCTAAGGGCACTGGCCTAAGGAGATGCAGCAGCTGCCCGTTTACATCCCTGGCTCCAGCCCCAGCCCTGCCATGGGGCGAGGCGTCCGTGTCACCTCCATGTCCCGGGCAGGGGCTGGGCTCACCTCGTTACAAACCCAGCAGTGCTGTGTGCTCAAGCTGCTCCATCACCTGCCCTATGCCCGATTCTCTCTCCTGATAATCCAATTTACCACCTCAGTGACTGAAATTAAGTGTCAACAGAAGGGAGCCAGCACGAGCCGTGCCCTGCGGCCGATCCGAACCACCCGGCACTGCTTCTCTGACCCACCAACAGATACCCGTGACTGATCCCCGAAGTTTCTGTGGAGAATCTTTTGTTCCTCTTCTACAGCCATCAGCCAACAGGCCAGCAGCTGGGTTTCACTGCTTTTTAACTGGCTGAGCTTTACTGGAGTTGTTAAATGTGCCAGACTAACACGACCCCACTGATGGCTGCCGTAGGCGTGTGGGCTGTGTGAATCTCCAGAGGCGACCTAAAAGTGAATCTAAATGATGATGAAAGATTTGTCTAGGCCCTTGGCCATTAAATTTTCTTCATGGCAGCATAAGTGCAGCAAGAAAAGCTTACTGCCGTCAGGATGCATAATGCAACTTGGTTTTATTTCTGTTCTTTAAGAGAAGTTTGCAGGAAAAGGAAAAATAGATTTTTATTCACTATTCGCTGCACGCTGGAATAAAAACTCAATCTGCTTTACATAGAAATTAGTATTATAAGCTACTGCATACTTTTCTAGCAGAAGAATATCTTCAAAAGAACTACTCAGGAAAGTATTCTTTCTACCTAAATACTTATTATGTTATGCTAAACAACAATAGTATGTTATGTGAAATGCACCATGTAATATTTAGAAACTGCTATTGGGAAAAAAAAGAGCATTCACAAAAATTTGATCCTCGGACTGGTGTATTTTAGTATTTAAGAGTAGAGGCTGGTAGAACTACGGTTACTTGAAACCTGCAAAGAGGCCACTTTTGAACAGTTTCTATCTGCAAATATGAGTATTTTGGAACTCTCTCAGATCAATAATCCTACCAACAGCCATACCTAATTCCTCCCTTTTTCCTCTGTTTCTCCTTGTAACATTTCTGAACCACCAGGCAACAAGGGGGTAAGCACACACGAGCCAGCAGATCTCCCAGCACCACTGACAAAACAATTTTCACGCCCCAGTATCACCGCAGTGAGAACGTTATAAAATACACCCCGAGTTCTCAGTGGCACATCCCCACACCTTCCTGCTGTGAACAGCACTTGGCTCTGAACCTCTTCCTCTCCCTGTGGATGCTGCTGCTCTAGGGAATGCGGGATACGAGACTCTGAAGTGCTTTATTACCTCCTGCTGTGTTTTTTTCCCTAGAGTTCTGTGTGTTTCTTCCAGGTAACGTGGTATCAGGTTAGTATCACTATCATGCTGCATTATCTCCAACAAACTGCCTGTACTGAAGTCATAAAAACAAGATTTATCTGTAGGTATTTGTACAATCTCAGTATTCTATCAGCATTTTATAGGGTGTATCTGGAGTTCCCTCTGATTTCTCAGATGTCTTTAATTTTCTGCAGTAATGTAGGTAAGATTAAATGCAAATCTTGGCAAACAAACCTCTGGCATTGCAACAACAGAGAGATATGGATTCTTCCCTTTATTCTGCTGGAAAAACTTGGAAAATGCAGGTTTATTTTCTCCCTAAACTCTTGCAGACCTACTCTCATATTTTGTGCAGGATATTTATGTACTAGAAATTACAGTTCTATGGCGAGAGTGGCCCGATTCTCTCAAAGGATGCGGCATTGCCATGACTGCGCACACATGGCCCAGGTATGTACCACCATGTGCAGCATCTCCTGCAGCTGATTTTGCCACAGAGGGAACGGGAAGAGGAGAAGAAATGGGTTCCTGTGTTCACGTGGCTGCTGTGAGCTCAGGGAAAGGCTGGGGTGAACTCCCAGCTGGAGTCAGTCCCACAGCCCTTGATGTCAGCGGATCTGCGCTGAAGAATTGCAAACTTGAGCATATTTGGATCACACGCTGGTTCTTTACGGCTCTGTAGATGTGACAGATTTCCTGTTGAGTCCCAGCTGCTCTGGCTTTGCCGTTTCAGGGAGCAGCTCCCCAGCGAGGGTAAAAGCATGGACGATGGGCCGAACCACGGCTCTGCCCCCTCGCACGGAGCAACAGCTGAACTCCCTGGAAGCTGCGTGAGCGCGAACGGCGCCGTGCAAAAACCACGCAGCAGAGAGTCCGAAACCAGCAAATATTCCAGCCTGGGAAATGTCTGGAATGAGCTGCAGTGCGTGGATGGCCGGAGGAGGCCGCGCAGGCTGCGGAGTGCTGCTCGGGCTGACTGTGATTTATGTCTGCTTCCAGGTGCATGTAAATTTTCCATCCCCCTTATAGACTCGAGCTCTGTGCTACAGCCACAAGAGAATTAAAATTCCTGCGCATTTTCTGGAACTATCAGCCCCGCTGAGAAAGGAGCGTGGGGAGCACCGTTTGTTTTGTGCTTACAGGAATCCTTCACAGATACATCTATTTTCTCAGCGTTTCGTATTAGCATGAATTAAAATATTCCATTTGAGCGAGATGTTATTTTAGCTAATTTCCTGCAGACTCTTTTCAGCCCGTTCCTCGGTGAATGGTGAATAACTCTTCAGTGGAGCCCAGCGCTTTCAGCCCTTGCTGCTTAGAATAGCTCTCTGCTTCTCAAGTATTAATTGTATCTGGTTATGTTTAAATGTCATTAAAATATGCCGCAAGTGATCTACGGGGATTCATATTTCTACCAAAAATCGAGCCTGCACCTTAACTTCCTGCTGCAGGAATCTGGGATGGGTTTTTCCCGCTGTGCCTGTTGCAAACATCTGCCACTTCTGAACACTGAATAGAGCCCTTGCAATCCAAATTTTAACATTGTAACCCAACGCTTTTAAGGGAGAATATTGCTATTTTATTCATAAACTGCTTCAAGAAAGGAAAGGGGGAGCAGAGGCGAGGAAGGAAGCCAAGAGAGCTTTGAGTTGCTTTCTGTTTTCAAGTGTCTCGGGGAGCGCGGTGCCAAGAAAAACAGAGTCCAGAGCAGTGAGCAGCGGGGAGATCCTGTTACAGCAGCCCAGCACCTCGGGAGACAGGGCTGCCTCTGGCAAGGAGAAGGAAAGAAGGGGAGGAACAGGGACCTGGCTGCCTCTGCACCCCAACAGCTGCCTTTTGCGGGGAGTGAATGACAGAGACCCCGTTCTTCACACGATGGGAGATCAGCAGGTCGTTCCTGTGGGCAAGACAAGCAAAATCTGGCCCTGGCTGGAGCAGAGCTTTGAGAAATGGGTGACTGGGGAAAGGAAGAGGGCTCATTATTATCAGAATAATAAGCAGAAGTAGGAAAAGTGTAAGTGAACTTACACATGGGACTGCAAACTGCTACACAGCCAGTGTGGCCAGCTCTGGGCTTTAGAGCTTCACCAGTGAGCTCACAATAAGAGAAGGAAAACAAAGACACCCTTTCCCCAGCACAGATGTGCATTTTCTCTGGGTATATTTGTCAGTCTTATATGAGAAAATGAGTATTTTTGTCTAGTTAAGGTACAGATTGTGGAAAATTGCTTAGGACAAGTCAGTAACTCACTTGCTCTATATGTTCGTACAGGGAGTTGGGACAAGCCTACAAAGCTCCTATTTATCCCCCTTTTAAGAAGAAAGCAGGGCTGCAAGTCCTTCCAGGCAGGCAGAGAGGGAATGGGAAAAATGCAGAGCACATACCAACGAGCCTAAAGACGGAGTCTGGTCTATGCCAGACTGCCCCCCACCTTACACATGAAGCCTGTGTCTTTCAGAGGCATGATAAAACACAAGGAGTTAAATTAAGAAGTCAAACTTGTGAAGCTTTTACAAGCAGTGACACCAGCCTGGCCATTGCCCTGTGCTGTCACTGAGACGGGCAGAGCTGGTGAGCCCAAGGACCCAGGCCAGACCCCGTGTGTTTTTGAAGGATCATTATTTTATGAGGGGTCGGGGCTGGAGCAGGTGGTGTGTGAACTTTCACAGGGGGCAGTGACCTGCAGCAACCCTGCTATTCCTGTCCCTCCTGTCTCCGAGGGAACTGCCACTCTGCTGGTGACAAGGACTGCACGGGTTGGGAATGCCAGCCATGGCACAGAACACTTGTCATGTGTCAAAACGAGAGAGAACAAGGGAAGCAAAGCTGTGCTGTTTCTTGACAGCAAAGATGTGGCACTTTAAGGTTCTTGAAAGCACAGCAAACTCCCTCCAGATTTAGACTGGGGCAATATGGCCCTGGGATGCTAAAGCCACCCTGCCTAAGGAATAGAAGGTCTTTGTGCTGCCCTGGGAGACACAGGGACTGCTGAGAGCACTCAGAAGCCTTGATGGCCCTGACCAGCCTCACCTGGGCTCTCTGTTCACCCCACCCACAGGCCCAGAATCCACTTAAGCTCAGCTGTGGGGCTTTGTTCCCTTCCTAAGCCATGTTGGGGCTGTCCTGCTGCCTGTCCCTCTTCCTGAGGTGTTTGGGCTTCTTGGCTGGACCGTGGTGCTGCCTCGCTGCCTTGGCTCTGCCTGGAGATCACCAGCTATTGGTAGGACATCTTGTTATTGCTGCCCTGCTTTACTAGCAGAGGCTCTATTTTTAATGGGGTGTTTTACACTGCTATCAAAGTTGCATTTTAGTTGTATCAGGTCAAGATTTGCTGTCTGTTGCTGGTTGAATCTTGCTGGGGTTTGGCACTTTGTGTGTTACGTTGGTTGCATCCTACTGAGCCTCTTTGCGAAGGAACAGGCACACAAATGATCAGGGAAAGGTTGTGTTTCATTGTGGGTGGAAGAGCTCATTGCTGTGGTGCACTTCCAGACCCACAGCTAAGTCCTGATCCAAGTCTTTCCAGGAGACATTGCGTCTTAGCACTGCTAAGCTGAGGATTTCTCCTGCAAGGGGAGGCTACACCAACCCTTTTGCATCCTTTGGTTGGGGGGACTGTTTGAGCTCCTGGCAGAACTTGGAGCAGTTCAGGTTTGCTCTAATTTGTGCCTACAGTCCCAAGCTGCCAGAGATTACTGTGGAAGAATGAGTGGTAATTTGCTTTAGGCATTTCCATGAGGTTTCAGTCTATGAACTGCCCCTGTGAAACTGCTAAAACCATCCTCTTCCTCCCTTCCACTTGAACAAGGGGAACCATTATGTGGCCCTGGCCACTGGTTTACAGAAGAACCACTTTGTGGATGATAAAATTACTGACAGCATTGCCAAATACTCCCCAGAGCATTGAACCACCACTGTCTGAACTCACAAGGATCTTTATTGTGGTTTCCCTGCCATGAAATTGTTGGATGTTGCTGCGTATTTCTGAACACAGCAAAAATAGCCAGTGCAACTTGAATGCATTTTGTAAAACTGACTTAGTTTACAACTAATCCTTTAAATCTATATGGAGACAGGAGAATCCAGTGGTTGGAGCATAGAAATAAGAGCCAATAAACTGGTTTCTAGCACTGCATTCTGCCTCTTGCATCACTCCCCACCAATAGCTCTCCATCTGTAAAAACACTGCCAGCATCACTCAGCCACCTTCTGCATGGCTGGGATGTTCTGCTGAAAAGGGATCTTCACATGTGAAAGACATTAATGAAACTGCAGAGAGAGTTAAAGGCATCAGCCAAAATCCAGCCAGAAACACAGTAAACTGTAATTGCTCGCTGCTGGCCCTCTCACAGAGTACTTTCCAAGATAAGGTACAAAACACTGCAAGCAAGCAGTCCAGAAACCTAAATCTGAACTCTGATTATCAAGGGAGAGTCAATTATTTGGGATTACAGAAGTTAATGCACTTCAAGATTGATTACATGAAAGATTGTTCTGAAAAAAATCCCTGTAATTAAAAATGGATGTATTTTTTAAGGAGCTTTTCCTATTCTGAAAGCCTTGTATACAGTAGTGGGAGGAAAGCTTATGTTATATACGTGTGTGTGTGTACACAGACTACCCAAATTCTGCTATCAATTACAGATACAAATCTGGAACAACTCCAGTGCTATTTGCATGGGCCTAAATTAGAACAGACTGTGGTTTGTTAACGAGGTGTGTGCGTTCAGTGCTGTTTGCTGCTCTGTGGAGGCAGAGACTTGTGGAAATCAGCTTTTCATATTTACTGGTGGTATCAGTGCTTGAGGGATCCCTTCTGCTCTATAGCAGTGAGGGCAGTTGTAGTATATCCACTTCCCAGTATTTAAAATTATCACCTGTGAAAACTCTGTGGTTATTCAAATATAATATGATGACAAATATTTTGCATGTATGATCATCACTTGTTGGTCAATCTCAATACTTTTATTACTTTTATACTGATGTCCCCATGTGTACTGGATTATTCATCCTGTTTCTTAGCCCACATTCAAGGTCTTGACTGTTTTCCATAGTAAAACTTTGCCTTACACTGGGTTTGTCTCTGAATCACTGTGTGGGTTTTAGCTGAAATATGGCTCAGTAAGGTAATTGGAATGATATGCAATTTGAAACATGACCTATATTTTCGGAATCCTTAATTACTGAACCAAGCAATGCTAAGCACTGATAGATGTTTGCACAAGGTTTGATACATGTATGAAGTGCCTGAAAATGAATTTATTTTTTAAAAATAATATCAGTGCTGCCTCTACTTTAATTCCTTACATTCAGCCACTGCCAGCTGTGCTTTATTACACTCAGATGGCACTTCACACACCACGAAAATACAGCTTGTGACCATGTACCAAACTACAGTGTAGTAACACTAAGATTATTCAGCCATTTAGGTCAGGAAACATGAAATAACATCTTATAAATAACTCATTACATCAGCTCCTAGAGATGAGGAGAAATGCAGCAGTAAAGGATTTAAGCATTACTCATTTTTCATTTTATTCTTGCTATAAAAATCTATCAAATTTTCAGCTGTTTTCTTGAAAAGGTGGAAAGACAGGGTGGGTTAAGCTCTTCCACTGGTGTGGAAAGGGAGCTGCATTGCAGTCACCCAGAAACAAAACAAGTTTCTCCAGTTCTTAAAACTCTAGTTTTGAACAACCTCCATCAGTATAGCAGAAATGAGAAGAGGAAGTTGACAAAGCACGTTCTGCCTAATAAACACAGTTAAACTTTCTAACAGGCCAGCCTTGTGTGGCTTAGTGCAAGGAAAATAACTGATGTGGAAAGGAGGTGTGAGTGGGTTTGTCACACAGCCACACGTGCCCTACTGAGGACAGCACGGTGTCACTCAATGCAGCTTCTGAAGTGTCATTTCAGAACATTTTTATTCAATGGTTTTTAAATAACGAGCTCCCTACAGATAAATGACGGTTAATTCAAAACTAACAATGCAAACTCATCCTTCGGCATGCTCAGCTTTTTGGCCCATTTCTAAAAGAAAACATTCTGCTGGTTTAAGGGAAGCAGCTGGTTTGTGTTTATAAAATTTGCATTATCTTTACTTGGAACTGGATCATCGGCCTTGGGTTAGAAAATCTGGAAATATTTGACTGGCTCTTTCTGAGCCCATTTCCGTCAGCATGTTTCCTCACCCTGACTGCAGGAGCAAGATGGACCATGTGGTCACAATTTCTCCTTGATTTCCACCAGCAGAGGTGAATACTGAGAGCAGGACTTCAGAGAGGTTTCAGAGTGTTGTTCTCAAATACTAACTATGGTAGAAGTGTTCAAATCATCTTAATTGCCACAGCATGAAAGGATTCGCTTTATTTATTCATTTGTGATTTTGATATAATTTTTTTCCTTGTTTTTTATATTTTTAACTTTATAAACTTCTCCTAATAGGGTGCCTTTCCCCTCTTCATTCCTATTATGAAGTGATAAATCAAGTCCTAATTGCCATTAAGTCAAAACCAAAACAAAGGCAACATAAAAACCCTTCCTAAAGCGAAATAACCAAAAATTGGGAAATTATTTGTTAAAAACTGCAAAGATACATTTGTATATCACTGTTGTATGAACATGAGTGTGATCTGTTCTCCTGGGCTGTGGGCTGAGGGGGCTTTTGTACAAACACACACAAGAGACACCAGAAACCCAAATCAGAGCCTGCTGTTGTTTGCAATGACAAACACGTTTTAGTCACCATCAACACCAAACTGTCAATATACAGTTTATGACAGAAGATTTTGCTGATACAGATTGTGTTTACATGTCTCAAAATAAGTAATAATAACAGCTATAAGGGAGTTTGTTTAGCCACCAGGAGGGTGGAAGGGGTGGCAAGGGGATGAAAGCACAGGACCTTGGGCAGTTAATGACAGGCAAGGCTGAAATGTCATTTCTTGCTGTTCTTGGATACCTCCTGGCAGAGTAAAGCAACTTCCTAGGATATTTAGCTGTACACTTGGAGAAAATTGCCCTTAGGGCTGCGAACTCCTTTTGTTTAACACCACCACCAATTGCTCCATGACCCAGGCAGCAGCACGCAGAGCCCAGTGCCAGCCCAGCTGAACAGATGACAGCCTGGCCACTCGCTTCCACGGGAGCTGGACAAAAGCCATAACTTTTATTTCTGAAAACATTCTGGCTGTGTGTCTTGATTGAGTCAAATGGAATGTTCTTACAGCAACAAATGCCCTTAAATATTTCAGCACAATTGGATTACAGTTATTTCGGTGTGCTTAGCCCTCGAGACACTCGTGTACGCATAACAGAGTTGAGTGCAATAAGATCCCACAATAGGAAGGAGTTTTTCTCAAAAATGTGGCATGATTATATGTATGTTTTAAAGCTCCTAAGGGTGAGATGTTTCAAGTCTGCAGATGTATGCATCTATTTTGGGAAAGCACTAAATCATAAAAACATTGCTCCGAAGGTTGTGCTCAAGATGTGTGTACATGTGTATGTTTTTGCATTTTAACTGCAATTTAACAGTTAATGTGACACATCTGGTGGTCAAGAGCTGGTTTATCTGGGGACAATTGCTCAGGTATTTGAGGGACTCTGGAGTTTGATGGTAACCAGACTAAGACTTGCCTTGTGCTGCCTCCGTGAGAGACAGGAGTGTGAACGTGAGGAAGGTTGTTGCTGTGCGGGTCACACTTCCACGGAGCATTTTGGATGCACAATATTTTTGTCTTGGGGATATTTCTCCAACTGGCCACTTCTGAACAGTGAAACAACCAGTAGCTCTGCTTAAAGGGAATGTAATTTATCTCCATTTGACATTTGTTAGCAAAGGTTTGAGTCATTTTGCCATACACCTGTCTGGATGAAATGTGTTTCCTGACATAGTTACTATTTTGGCTTAATCATTGAGTATTTGCAGGTTTTGATACTCATAAATATTACCATAATTTGCAGCATGTAGCAATAGGAGGGAAAAGGGAAGGTTTTGTTTTGTTAAATTCCTCCTGCCCCAAAGTACTTGTTAGGTCTCCCTGTGACAGGTGCAGCAATCTAAAAGTATGGATTCTTTGGTCAGTACAGCTCTAAAATCCTCTGTACCTGAGGATCTACAAAGCCCACATTGGACTGTTTCATTTGAAACAGCACTGTCCTGAAATGCTCTGAGATCCTTCTGTGTAAGCCTGGCAGGTTGGTACCACCTGCCCGCGGCCTCAGCCAAGCACACATTTCACATGCAAGTGTGATCTTCATGAATCACTGAACTGTTGGCAACCAAATGTTTTCTGGATCGTGCTGCTGAGAGCACAGAGCCCTTGTCGTGCTTCAGCTTCATTCCTAACACTTTTTGGTAACTTCTGCTTATTTTAATAATGGAGATGTACTAGGGAGATGAAATAATTAAAACAGGCTGTGAATGTTCTGGATCATTAGCAAAAGTACTCATGGCATTAGTCTAAGATCTCTTCAAGAGAATACGGTGTTATTCATTCACTATAATGCACTGCAGTCAGCAAATGGATGAAGAGAGTGACTGCAGATCACTGTGAACATCACATTGGGCTGGCACACAAAGTCTCACTGACTTCACCTGAGAGCCATTTCAGTCCCTGCTTGTTGGGGGTCTGCATTTTCCATTTCCCTGCACTTTAAGTAAGAAAATCACTGTTCACAGAGGACTCAAAAGAACTCCCTGCACCTGAGGGCAGGACTTCCTACATGGATTTGCTCATGGATCCTCCCACTTCTTCCTTTGACTCTGTTGCCACTGTGTATATGTATTTTTCTTGGGCTCTGTGAATATGAAACTGTGCAGATATTTGAGTCAGACCTAAACGTCTCAGGGGGAAGATTCACAGCATCAGTTCTGGCTCAGATACCTCATTTTTGGTGCCTGTAGGAAAATCCTGAGCTTTCTTGCAGCCTGCATCCCTTGGTGGCTGGCAGCCAAAGGATGAGTGTGACAGCCTGCTGTCCCCTGTGACAGTGGCAGCTTTTCCTGTGAAGTTACTACAGCACTGTCAGATCTATTCCTGTGAATAGCAAACCTTTAGATACTTGCTGGGCACTCAGGACTTTTCAAAGGCCAGGCTTCTGCCTAGGGACCTTAACAAATGATCACTGACTATATCAATTGATCTGTTTTCTATATTATGAATACTTTTATTTCATTCTGTGAGGGTATCTCTGTGTTTGTACACATCTCCCTGCTGGAGAAGGAGGCTTCCATCGTGCCCTGTTCTGTGATTTAAGTACAGACGTGCATCTTTTGTGCGGGGACTGTTTCTGTTCTACTGCAGGATTCTCTGAGACACTTCTTTGCATAAAGCCCAAGTAGAATAATTACAGAGGCTCCAACAAGACACATGTGAATAACAAACAAAACATAATTCTCCTCCTCTTGCATTATATTGGCAAAGATTTCTTGAAGCTTGGAGTTGTACTAGCATGAACTTTTGCAATTAATAGAAAATCATCAACAAATACTTGCAATTAAATAATATCTAGTGTTGGGAACTATTGTACCAATCAAAGTCATGTTCTGGAAGCCTCCAAGCAGTGATTTACACTAAGTTTGCCTGGAAAGGGCTGTGGAGAGGCCTTGGTGCCTTTTGAGGAGAGCAAAGAACAATAAATCAGGCTACTTTGGATTTGATTTTACAACTGGAAAAGATTACACTGATCTTGACAAAACAGAGAGGCCAGTGCTCTGATGCACAGAATTTGATGGTTACCACTCATTTTTGTCATGGAGAAGAAAGGAGCAAATTGTCCATATGCTTTTAAATAGTACTGTCAACATACTGTATTTCTAAATCAGCCTAATCCCCTTTGCTATAAATGGAAACCATGCTTTCAGTGTTTCTGGTGGGAATTAGTTAACTAAGTGCTAAAACTTGCCAAACTGCATTTTATATAAAAAAGGAGCTTCATGAATCAAAAGCAGTGTTCAGCTGCACATAAATAGGCTCCCAGAAAAACGTATGCCTTGTAATCACATCTTGATAGTCTAATACCTTGTATAAAATCCAGAAACTATTTTTTGCATCTGACAGTGTTTATGACACGGAGCCCAAAGTCTGCCCTCCTATAGTTACTGCTGCATACAATTTTATTTATAGCAAAAAACTGAACAGGCTTCCTGTTTACAGCTTGGAGGATATTTATCTGTCAGGTGAGCACCAAGTGTCCAATTCCAGTCCCCCTTTCTGTGGGAAATAGATAGGATGTGAGAACAAATATAATCCAAAGTAGAAGGTAAATTGTCAAATACCTGTGAACTTGCATGAGGCTCAGCATCCAGTGAGGCTTGTCCCTCAGAGTTTAGACCTTCTATGCAAGGACAAAACTTTATTTATCCCAGTGCTGCCTTGTTTTATGGCTGTGGAGGCAGAGACTGCCTGAAACCAGAGAGGAATCCCAGCTGCACACAGAGCAGGTGCTGCAGCAGTATTTTACTGCATTACCTGGAGCAAGGAGGCAAAAGAAACGGCGAGGGCGGGGGGGTTGTGTGGAATTGGGTTTTAAGAGTCTGGACAAACCGGTCCCATTTGAGGCAAGACAAGAGGGATGCTCCTGTGAACTGGACTCGGTTGGACTGGGCACTCTGGTGTTCAGCCTTTGGATTCCTGGTTATTCTGACCCGATACACTGCAGGTATATTTATATCCCGCAGGGTTTCCTGTGGATTATCAGGTGCTTGTTTTGCTTTCAGCTGGAGAGGCCCTTTAGGGGGGAGGTACCTTTTACTATCCACTTGACAGCAGTAGATTTGACGGATGTGATTTACAAAGAGGGGGGAAAAATGGAGTAAGTGCTTGGAGCTGATTGACAGCTGCAGTAAATCTAACCCAGTCTTTGAAGAGAAATAAGGAGTGGTGGGGCAGATGCAGCCCCATCCTTTCCCTCTCTGTGGAGGCATTTCAGCTCGTGAACAGTGCCCTGACTTTTTCATGTGCTGCTGAAAACCAAACATATGGTTCTGCTCAATGAAAACAAGTCGGAATCGCTGTCAGATGAAGCCAGATTAAAACCAGAGGAGAAATGTGACCCACTCGGGTGCCGTGGCACTGCTGCCCTCACACTCAGCTGAGAGCACCAATGCCTCCTTCCTTCTCCCAGGCTTTGCGGGGAGCAGCCTGGCAGCAGGATAGCAGGAAATGTTCCTGTTAAGGACCATGTACACTCTCCAAACACTGTGCACAAGGAAGAAGTTGGTCCTGATGTGATTATTTGCTGTGAAGAACGCGCTATCGCTGCGTGGCCTCGTGCCCAGCCTTTGTGAGGGAGACGCGGTCCTGGCACAGCCTCTGTTCTCCTCCTGAGAAATCAGGAGCTGAAGCTGTGCAGCTCCTCTGATAAACAAGTAACCCTGATGTAATGCAGTTTGTCTCCTCTTTCACTGCTTGTTTTCCCGGGACTGTTATCCCTCCTTCTCCGGGGCTCAGCCTGCCATCCCTGCAGTTCAGAGTTCCTCCTGCCAAATACATGAGGTGGGAAAGCTGACTCTTCTGCAGTATTCCTGTTCCAGTGCCTCTGCCAATTCCTCTGCTTTACAGGACAAAGTAGAGACTGCCAGCAGAGAGTGAGCCCCTGGAAACCCACAAAATTCCTCCTCAGCATGGACTGTTTTAAAGAGCAGAATAGAGGGATCCTATGTACAACATCAGGTGTTGTCCAGCCCAGTGGCTGCAGCTTTTCCTTAGGTGCAAAGCTTTGTAAGACACATCTTGAACTCACTGCAACAGCTGCAGCTCTTAAATCCCACAGGAAGCTGCTCTGGGTTTCAGGATAGGGTGAGACCAGACTCTAACAGGCTGCTGACCCTGTGAGAACAGCCCCTCACAAAATTAAGCTTTATGTAATAAAACCACATAAGGAGATGACTGCATTACAATCGTAAAGGGTGCAGTGCTTGAATTACTGCTTTAAATGATTTAGAAATATATTGCTTCGTACATGTGCAGCATATACTGATCCTAAAATAATTTATAGTCCTGCATTTAGGTAGTGACCAAGATGATCAGTGTGCCAGTCCAGTGCCAGTCTGAGGGTTGATGTCACATCTGATATGTTTCCTATCTGATTTCCATGAGTCTGTGATATTTAATATGCGTCATGCTTTGCTGTGTTAGATCACATCTTAGAGGTCTGGTGCAACATTTGTCAGCTTCTTTACAGAGCAGAAAGAAACCCAAGGAAATGCCCTTGCTTATGGTGCACTGCTTATGTTCAGCCAAACATGCAAAACTGATAACATTTAGCAAATCCAGCTCCAAAACCCCAACGGAGCTGGTAGGAAATCTGATCTGAGAACTTGCTCTTCCAGAGAAGCTGCAATTCCCATTTACAAAACCCAAATCTTAGTCTTCATCCATTTACCCACAGATTTAGAACTGGTTTTTTTGGAAGAGTAATGATACTACCTAAAAAAATAATGAATTAACACGGTTTAACAGCCAAAGGAAGGAACATTGCTGTTTTAAGAGGAAAAATCTCAGGAAGAGTTGCAGTTTTTTTCTACACAACTTTGCTCAGGAGGAGCTGGAATCCTTTGAGCAGAAGTCTGTGGTGCTGCTCTGTGCAGCACTGCTAAAGGTTAAGTTGCTGGCTGTCAGGGTTCAGTTATCCATCACATTTCTGCTGGGGGAAGGGAGCACCAACTGCTCCTTTTCCAGCTCTGCAGCCAGACTCTCTAAACAATTTCCTGCACCGGGCTCACGTAAGAGACTGAACTGTTTGTAATACAAGGAATTTAGTTAAATACAACTGATAGACAAATACCTTTTCTTATCGCTAATGGATTACAACACTTGACTGCAAAAGCAATTTAAACCTTACAAATGGCATATTCAAACCCCCAACAGCAGCTACGCAGGGAGAATTGTTGTTACAGCTTTTCATTATATCTTTGAATGTCTGCACTGAAAGTTGATTGTATTTTTGTTGAAAAATCAACAATAGAGCTTTTTATCCCCCGTATCTCTGAAAATGATAGTTTCATGAGAATATTCTGTAGCTGTGGACAATATTTCATGTTTAGCAGTTGATATTGACACTCGGCAGCAAAGCAGTGATGGCTCAGGAACAGTTTAATGAAAAAAAAAATCACTCTGTTTATTAAAACATCTGAGCTGAGTGTCCCAACGTGATAAATGTCGTAGGTAAAAGCTGGGGCTGTACATAACTAACCCCCAGACACATGGAAGTATCACAGGTAAAGTGGGATTTGCCTGGCATTGCTTAGCTCGGGGAACTGGGGAATAGAAACAGGAGGGAAAACCCTCCTCTTTCACGGGCTACACACTCATGGTCAGGCAGCAGAATTGCTCCTTCCTCCTCTTCCTCTGGAATTGTCATTGGTATTCCTGTGACTATTCAGTGTGTGTGCAGGGAATGACCCACGATGAGCAGCCAGGAGGGTTTCTGTGTGTCCCTTGCAGTGGCAGGACCTACAGGGATTCCCTACAGGCTCTGTGGATTCCACGGTGGGTCACTGGATAGAAGGACCTGAGCTACGCTCTGGGAACTTTCTGCTATTAATGAACTCCTGGTTTTGTGTTCTTCTATCCTTACCCTACTTACAAAATCCAAATTACTGACAGGTTATCTCAGCCACATCAGTTTTACAGCAAATCTGTGACTGTGTCTACACAAATCAACACTTTCTAACATAAAGCACAAACGTTTCTTTTCCATAAATCTTATGTGAATTACAAATAATAGCTTCTAACCTACAAAGTTGTATCTGGCATAAATCACATCCCTAAGTTGAAATGTGTTATTTCAATATATTGAGCCAAAATCATCCTGGAAGTCATTGGTTTCAGCACTCTGGGGAGTAGAAACAAAGCTTTAATCTGAATTTGGTACCTCAGCTGCCTGCTCAATGACTGCCTCATAGTTCTGGGTGAAATGAATTGGAAAGGTGCATCCTTTTCTAGCTAGTGGCACAAGTCAAAACTCTGTTTATCAACTCTTCCTAGGCTGCAAAACATCATGGATGGGAATCCTGGGGGTTTGGTGGGGAGGCAAGAATGTGGAGTGAGCAGAACATCCAGGGACAGAAAGCAGAAAACCAACGAGCAGCTCTTTCTGCACAGAATTCCACCTGCACTGGGTCTCCTTCCCCTCTACTCTGTACCCTTTAAAATCACAGTGAGTGTGAAACACCATCACTGAGAATAATAGTGTTTTAAACCTTTTTCACATTAAAGAAAACAACCACCCAAGGGACAAGACAATGGAGAGTATGGCCCATGGGAAAATTTATCTGAAATAACGGTCTCCTCTGAGTGTGACAATCCCACTGAGATTGTCGGAGAGCTCTACTTTGATTCACTGACTCCTGGACTTGTGGGGAGTGTCTGGTCTATCTTAATTTTTCTGCTCCCCAAAATTAATATCCCAGAAAATTACTGTGGGGAGTAGTTATGAGCTGCAGGTCTCGGCCTCCTCCACATTTTAGCCAGCATTCCATCGCTCCTCTGCAAGCCATCCTCTCCACCATAAACACCAGCACCTCTGGGACTGAACCCTCTTTGGTTAAAGCAGCAGCGGGGTGTCAGTGCTGTGGATTCTGCACACCAGCAGATCCCTGCTGGGTGATGTTTCCGTGTTCAGCAGACCCCCAAACACATTCCCTGAAAACACCTCCGTGCTCTGTCACTTCCCACTGCAGAAACTCTGGTTTCAGCACAAACGGCAGGCGAGACACTGAAATCCTGACCCAGCCAGCCTTTGGGGGGCAGGTCAGGCAGGAGCCCGTTTTTTGGGAGCGGGTGCCATTTGTTGGAGCCTGCCCTGAGCTGTCACATACCTTCCCCATCACAGAACAGCTGCCAGACTGATATAGCCCTGCCCCAGAGACTGCACAGCTCGCGTGCCCCCCTCTTATCTCCCCAGGGGCTGGAGCTGCTGATACCAAATCACTAAAAATGGCAGCAGAAACAGCAATTTGGGGCTGGTGGGACGGCCAGGGCTGAAGGGAAGGCACAGTCCACCCCACCCTGCATTCCTGGGACACCCAAATCTCCCCCTGGGACTCTCAGGTGTACACAGAATAAATGCCTTCTCCATCTGTAACTGATGCACATCTTGCTTTTTATTTAAAGGAGTATTATTAATTGTTGTTACAAACCATCAAATATAGCAAACTATAGTTGAATATGTAATTCATGGATAAACCAAACTGTAATGCAATTGGAATTTTAAGCAGCTGCTATCCACATTATAGATTCTTCCTATTCATCATGGAAATGCAGGTATAGCTTGTTTATAGGCATAGAACTGCTCTAGTTATGGCTCAAGAAGTATTTTAACAATCTAAGTATTTGTTTTCAAGACTTTTCTGAAAAGATTCCCATTTTGTGTCAGACTTCTTACTGTTTTCTTAGTCTCAAGGAAACTGATGTACATTCTAAGGATGAGTAAAATTCTAAAAAGCATTCTGCTATTAATGAAGGGATATTTTCCCTCATTTTCTCTCTGTTCATTTTTCTGTCACTTTATGCTGTGCCCCAATTCCACTGATTCCAATTCTGTTAGATCTGGTTAGCTAGTCTGGTCTAGCATGACCAAAAAAACCCAGAGAGTGTAGGTGTGATCCATACTTTAACATACTTTAATATCTATACTCTAGCTGGTCACACTGAAAGTGTTGCCTCCCTAATCCTTCCCCTGACTAGCTCAGCATACAGTAATTTATGTTACATGTGTCATATACTGAATTTTTAGAATTATCTATCTAAACCTTAGTCTAGACAAAAGCACTGTGAAACTACCACAAGCTCCCATCTGTAGCCAGGAGTTAGCACCAAACCTGGAAAGGATTACAATTTTGGATTTATTCCCCCTTCCCAGTGAAGCTGCTGCCTTTGTGATTAAGTGACTCCATGGACTAAAATCTCAGGGTCCCAGCTCTGCCTTAGCCAAGAAGGTGGGGAAATTGAGCTTCTGTGAGTCAGTTCTGACAACAACTGGGATATAACGCTTCTTGGCTTGGCCCTGCTGTATATCTTTGACTATTTCTACTTCACTTGTTTTGAGATAAGCTCTGGTGTCAGTGGGGATTTGGTTTCTGTGGAGGTCCCCAGGCACTACCAGAGGAACCATAAGAGATCATGAGCCACAGCCTTGGACTGTGTGTGAATTTTCTGTGCTGGGTTAGAGGCTGAGCAGGACAGGAGGTGCCCACCCTCTCCAGGGCACTCTGTGCATGATGTGTGGAACAAGCCCACCGAGGGCAATACAAGCCCCCACCTTGATGAGCAGCCTCGTTTTGTATGTGGTGAGCTGCTTAAATAAAATTTAGGGTTCTGCTGGGAGAGCTGAGTCAGTCAATAACCCCTCAGATGCCCCGTGGCACTGATACAGAGCTGTTTCTTAGCACCTCCTCCAGGCATGAGCTGCTCTGAGGATGTGAGAAAGCCAGAAATGGAAAGAGCAAATGCTCTTTATCCCAATGCAACAGTTGTCAGGAATAACAAGCCAGTTGTAAAACTGTCAAATATTTGATGCTTATGTAAAATACGGTTATTTACCTTCTGTTGCTCAAGTCTGTTCTGCTCCATTCACCCCACTCAGTTCATTTCTCCATTTAGCACTGGCAGTAGTAACACAATTAATTTTAGCAGGCTCTTGTTATCACCAGTATCTGATCATTTTCCTTTCCTTTCCTGCACTGGAAGAAGCAGTGTCAGTGTGACTGCGCTGACTGCAGCAGGGAAGGTCTGTAAGAGCTGAAGATATTTCATGAGGACACTGCTGTGTGAACTATGCTATAATTAAGCAGAACTCTTTTTCCTGATAAGGATTTCAGACTTGGAGTGTGTGGGTTTTAGAACTGACGGTGGGCACTGCGAGAGAGAGCCACGAAACCTTCACACGTGACAGTTTGTGTATTATTTGTTAAAGTATGTTCTTACATTCCTTAAGAAGCAGCAAAGGAGATGCTTCAGACCCCTCTGACACTGCAGAGCTGAGGGCAGCCTTAGCTCAGTTTTTGGGCACTAGTTCTGCCCTTGCTGGGTCTTGGGGCCCAAATCTGGTCCCATCCAGAGGAACAATAAAAACAGAGCAAACCTTAGAAAATTATACATTGTCACCACGGGCCATGAAAGGAATTGGTATTAATTCAATGCAAGTATAAAAGTTCATGCAAGAGAGACCTTGAGAAGAGCGTGGATCTTGCTGGCTCATCCAGCTCTGTCATCAGGAATCCTTTAACTGCCTAAGCTCAAGCTGAACATTTTTAAAGCGGAAAGAATTTCATCTATGGACTGGAACAAAAATATTTTAAAGCATAAGCAAGACATCTGGTCATTGTGCTGCTGTTGCATGTGAGATGAGATGTTTGTTTGCTCGCTCACATTTTGAGGCAGAAAGACAAGGAATAACCCTTGCCCTGACTTCTTATTATAAAAAAGCATCTTGAAATTATGTGCACAACTTGCTGAAACTCCTGTCTCACTAAATGAGAAATAATTCATGTGGCTAAAATGAAAACCTTGGAAAGACTACAACTTTTATGTACTGCAGTTTGACTCTAACCACCTGTTGCAGGGACTCAAAATAGTTTCCAGTGTCTTTCCACATCCCAGGGCTCAGTGAAAAGGGTCTCTTAAAAGGGGGGTTTGAAACAATCCCAGTCCCCACCTGGACAGGAAAGTGAGTGTGAGCCTTCACAGCAGCCTGGCACCTGCTCCTGTGGAATTCTTCCTGTCCTGACAGGGGAGAAATGGCCATTTTGATTTATAACTGAAATCTTACCTTGGTTCAAGTGTGTGAAGTGAGAAATTTGCCTTGGTGCCTCTTAAAATGGATCGGGCATCACTTTGCTTCATTGAACCTATTGGCTTCTACAGGCTGGTAACTGATTCTATCAGTACCAGACAGCCACTGCAGGAACATCTGTTTAAGCAGAAAACCTTCAGTTCCATCTTGAAGAAAAATCAGCTTTTCCTTCCTCCCGCAAACTTCCCCGGTGTCCCCTGCAGCTGTTCTCCCACGAAACAATAGATGGATTCACTCTCACCCCAAAAGAAGAGATCACAACCCAAATGACATCCCCCTCAGGGTTCCCAAGGCAAGAACACTCTCACTTCTTGCTGACTCGCAGCACAGCGGAGCTGGCTGTTCCAGCAGCCAGGATGTGTCCACTTGGCCTCTGCACTTGTGCTCTTGGATTCCCGAGTGACTGAGATGGAGATAAATGTGCTTGGGAATAAAAGGTTTTAGCCCCCTCTAAATTCCTCCACAATGTTCTCATGGAAGCTGAGCAGCCAGACAAACAGCAGTGAGGTGTAGCTGTTGTCTCTGGAAAATATTCTGAGTGAACTTAAAACTTCAGTTGACAGCTTTTTTATTTCTTTGTTATTTAAAGTTTTTCATACACTCCACTAAATGCCCTAAACTGATTGTGGTAATGCTCTGCTTTGAGTTCAGTGGTCCACAACAATCTGTGGTTTTGCAGTCAGGTTCTCCTTTTTTATGGGAAAATCTGCGATCTGTAGGTGAGCAGGAATCCCCAGGGACAGAGCTGCCCTTTAATCAGATGTGTGTAAAATGTACTGTACACAATGCCCCAAAGTAAACCAGTTTATTTAAGGGTGAATGTGAATAAAGTCTGGTAAGTACTTCATCCAGAAGTGAATTTTAGGTTAAGATACATCTATTTGTCAATGAGACCTTATAAAAATAGTTTCTAAATAATTTCTAGATAAATTACTTGTTGGGGTCCCAAAAGAATTTAAAGCATCTTGCCCTGTGCTTTCTTCCCTAAAAAAGCCTCTTCTGGAGAGACGCATGCTTTATTTTCTTTCCTTTCCTTATCTATTGATTTAGTTTCCCTTCTTTTAACCGTAAAGTCAAGGAATTATGTAAGACAACATCCGAACTGATTTCATAACAAGTTAAGTGTATAAAATTATATTAGGTCTGTCTAGAAAGTCTCTAAATGTCTGTTTAATGGCTTTCCCTTAAGTGGCTCCTTTTGCTTTGCATTTTCTCCCACGTAAAGCTACTCCAAGTACCAAAGTGTTAACAAAATGGAATCATATTTTATTGTTCCACTAATTTTCCACTAAGCTTTCCCTGTTTGTTTGTTGCTGGGCTATGGCTTTTTTTCTTCTTTAGAATTTCAGTTAGACTCCCCTCTCAGGGTAGGTGGTC
The DNA here is from genome assembly GCA_013398955.1 of Callaeas wilsoni. Lineage (NCBI taxonomy): Eukaryota > Metazoa > Chordata > Aves > Passeriformes > Callaeidae > Callaeas > Callaeas wilsoni. The sequence goes on along the minus strand of VWPU01004327.1, from coordinate 21,624 downwards.
TGTAACACGAAACCATCAGGCAATCAGTTTTATGCTTTCCTTTCCAGCTCCAGCTTTCTTTTCCCAAACAACGGTAGGAAATCCTCTGTCTGACACAGTACAGGATAAAGAAAAACAAAAATCAGGCCCATTTGTGATTCAGAGATACGCTCAGTGCTCTTAATGCCTAAAATGCCCTGTGTTTTGATATAACAAAATACTTTAATCCAGAGGCAATTTAAATGATGGACAAAGTAATGGTTGGGAGAGAATAACCACAATAAACTGGGGCTTTAGAATTGACCTTGATCTAGAATTCGTTGAATTTGTACATCCAAGCAAAAGAAAACTTTTAACTGTGGAGCTGAACTGTAAACTTGAATAGAATAAATCTAGTTAGATCATGACACACACAAAAATTTACATTCAGAGAAAAGTAATTTTAAATAACTCGGATGCCTGACACTAACACAAGTCTGATGTCTCTCTGAACCACAAAGAGTGGTAGAAGTCAGTGTGTTGCAGCTGCAGTCATTACTCCAAGTTCCAAGCCTGCATCTACTCTGCAGTTAATGACTTAAACTGAAATTTAAAATCAGGACTAGAAAATGACTGCACTGTAACTAAGTTACAGGAATATTCTGAAAAGGAAAAAAAAAAAAACCCAATGTTTTTCATTTTCAAGCATTAAGATAATGTTGCATTTCATTTGCTTGAAAAGGAAATATGTAATATTTAGGCAGCAACATAATACATTGTGGTTCACCTTCTCCTGTCAAAAATCTGTTTTTTTGGGAGAATAAAAGCAGTTGGTAATGTGGATGTTAGGAACTGAAGGAAGAAGTTGAGCTGTTTACAACAACTGTGTTGTTACCAAGTGGGAGACCGAACTAAAAATCTGTCATTGTTTTCCATAAAATTCTTCTCAAGTCTCAAACACCACAATTTGGATTCTCCAACAACGAGTCAAGGTTTTAAGCATTCGAAGGAAATGGAAAATACATTTGTGCCTGTCATACCTCAGTGAATTTGGCATTTGTAGATTATTTTCCAATGTTTATGGACTCTGACACTGAGCAGTGCCTAAGACCCCAGTTGTTGTTTATCTAATGCATATCCTTAACTTCAGGCACATAAGTAGCAACTTTGGCCGTAGTAAAACAAATCCCACACTCAGCCTGAACATATAAAACATGCTTAAGTTTCTCTACTGTAGTAGACAACTTATGGGGCAGCTTTATCCCAGGGGTTTCTGCTCCCCTACAGATCCTACTGTAGGCTTGCACAGAACTTCCAGTAATAGTTCCAATAAATAGCTGTAAATTTACTTTTTATCCTTAGGTTAGAACAGACTTTATGAACGTGGCCATCAGTTCCCATAAACTCCCTTAGTGAAATCTTCACTGCTGACTTCAGCTAGGCAGATAGCAAATTAATCAAACATTATGCTCATTACTTCAGGTCAGGGTTTGCCTTTCAACTTTTAGCAGCTTTTAAAATACTGTCCTCCTGTCCCCGGCCACCCAGCTCAATTTCCTTGGAGAAAGGGCTTGCATGGCTTGAAATGTTGTGGTTTGCAGTTAACAACTGATTAACACATGAAGGATAGACAGAAACAAAGGCATTTCTTCTTTCAGCATGTTTCACTTACACACTTAATTTCCCAGTGCTTTTTCCCCCTGCAGAAGATGATGTACATCATCTGATTGCCTGGGAATATGAATGACTGCGGGTGATTACGAGGCTGGTGGCAAAAAGCGGTCAGGACCTTTCCCAAGACCTCCATTTATAGCCTTAATTTGCATTTTCCTACAAAGATAAGTACATTCTACCATGGTTTATCGCTTCAGCGACAACCCTCTTGAAGCAGCCATGATAATTGCATTTCTTCCTGAAACGGCAGGAAAACACTTCCTTAAAAGCTTTTGGGCTTAGTTTTTCTCCAAAGGTTTTCTAAAGGAGGGGAATTAAGTCCTTGCAATTGGACACAAAAAAGAGCTAAGCACCAGTCTCTGCATCTTCTTCATACTGAACAGCACCTCAGGCAAGGGGATAAAGAGATGGAAAGCAAATTATTTTTAGTTATTTGGGATAAAAGGGACAGAGTCAGTGACAAGTGTATCATCTTAGCTCTGACTGTGGAGTTCTGGTTCCTTTGCTCTGTAAATCTATTTTAATTGTGACACAGCATTCAGAACAAGCTGAAAGTTGAAATGAGGGACTAACAGATTATCACTCCAGTCTGGAGGGCTTTTCTCTCAGATTATGCACAAAATTCGTTTCATCCCAAAAGGAACTTCGCAGCATCTTCTCAGCGTCCCAGCTTCTCCCTGAGATACATCACTGGAGTGTTTCTCATTGACCTAACGAGGTTGGGTGTCTAACAGAGAACCCCAGCAGGGTCTGGGGAAGGCAGGCTGGGAAAAGGAACAGAACTGCAGTGCCAGAGCAGGGCGAGCAGCTGAAATACCATCCCCTGCTCTCTCTGCCACCCTTGGCTCCTTCCTGGCTTTGTAACCCTCTTTAACATCAGCTGCTCAGCAAGTCTGCAAATGCGTCCTGCAGCGAGGCAGTCAAAAATGGGGCAAAAAATTTGCTTTTGGGTCGGCTTAGAAGGAGAAAGGAACCAGAACGTTTTAATTAGCAGCAGGAGGTAAAACTGGCCAAAGCTCTAGAAGAAGGCTCTCGTTGCTAGAGACAGGTTTGTAACAGAAACAGTGAACAATTCCCCTGCTGCAGAGGAAATTCTGCCTACAAAGGTTTTAAGGGGAAAGAAGGAGGCCAAAATGAAGGGAAAACAATGAGAGGTTGTATTAAAAAGAAGTGGCTCCTTCAAACACAGGAAGGAATCACAGGGCTGGCTGTGTGAACACTGCAATTAAAACGAGAGCTGCTAGCAGGACACTTCTGAGCTGTGAGTGTAGCTGAAGACACCTCAGTGCATCTGTTCTGTCCCCAGCATCCAAGGGGCCAGACTTTCACCCCAAAATGAGAGCTGGGATCCTTGACGAGCTACCAGGAGAGGGGAGATACCACTAGCAGAGAAAATACAAAAGTGAGAATTACATAAATTGGTATTTTATTCCAATTTTATTGCGGTTAAGAGAACTGGCTCAACTCGAGTATGGGAGTGTAACTGGGTGCAGGTCACTGACAGTGGCTCCAAGAGGTGCAGCTTCCAGAGCTTCCCTGTGTGCCAACAGGACTGTTCTTTCAGCAACATTTCATATTCCATGATATTATCATTACTTGCCTTTGTTTGTTTGGATTTAGGATGAACCAAGCTTTAAAGAGTCTGACACGCATGGGGTTTTTTCATTCAATCATTTAAGAATTCTTTGGAACTATAGACAAGAGATTTCTTTAAGACTTACAAAATAGGAATGAATTCTGAATGAACTACAAGGGAGACATAAATAAATATGCAGTCAGTGGCGTATCCTGACAAAACCAATTTTTTGTTTTCTTTGCAAGAAATTTGCTTGGAAAAAAAAAGTGCAGTAAAGAAAGGGTGTTATTTGTTCTTAGGGTTTTGATGAAGATGATAAACTTGGTTTTTTTGCTAGAGGGAAACACAGTTAGGCAGAAAGCAATGGTTCATGTCCACATGTCCCACAGCTAGAAGAGGCTGATAATTCTCAATTTCCATCCCCTCTGTCTGCAGATCAGGTTAGGTACTCAGGGGTTTCCAAACAGGACATGGCCTGAGCCAAAAGTCTGTGTCCAGTTTACATCTGGAGTGGCCACAGAAGCCTTGTCTTTCCCACCATGACCTTCTCCTTGGCAAACCACAATGTTTCTCCACCCAAACCCATGCTCCCAGAAATGCAGGCCCTAAAATCCCCACAATTTCAGCCACAATTTTTTTTTTTTTGTCCATGCTACACCTTCTTATTTATAAACAGTAATAGAGCTTGAAGTAGCAAAAATACAAACAACCACCTTATTCACTTAACTCATGAAAGCTCTGCCTAGAGCCCCTCACCATTTGCTGTCAGATTTTGGGCTTAAGAAAAGAGGCTTGTTAAAAGAAAGGAGAAAAAGACTTCTGTTTAGAAATCAAGTTAGAGAAAAACACTTTGGAGAAGGCTGCAAGGGTGGAGATCAGATGATCTTTGTGTGTTTCTTTGGGAGGAAAAAGAAGTTATGCAATTCCAAGCAGTCATGTGGTATGGCAGCTGCTAAAGTTACTGCTAATTTTTATTAGAGCTGGCCAGAGCCAGAAAAAGGTCTGCTTTATAAGCAAGACCTTTTAAGAAGTAAACTAAATCTTCCTGAGCTGGGAGGCCTGAAGAACTGAGAGAAGAAAAAATAGCACTAAAAGGTTCTTTTTTTTTTTCCTTTTTTCTCCCCCACCTTCAAATAATTCAGGAAACATTTTCGCTCTCCCTTCCTGTTGCTGGTTTCTTTCTCATATTCATCCAATCAATCAAAGCGATGTATAACATTTACCAGTCTTCAGTTCAAATTCCTGCTCAGCCCAAAGGACTATTCACATGCACGATGTGTGTGAGCTTTTATTCACCCACGGCAGCCACCAGGCCCTGGGTCCAGGCTCTGGCTGACCCTGCTGGGAGCAAGGAGCTGGATTAGCTGCTCTCCAAAGGTCCTCTCCAAGCTCAGCCACGCCGTGATGCTCAGAAACATCCAATGAGTTTACTCTGATAAAACTGGGAGATAGGATTCCAGTATTCCCAATAGTCTTGTGGTATTTTCCAGGACTCTGCACCTGTGGCTCCTGTCTTTGAAGATCTGTGCAGGAATTAGACTGGATGCTGAGCCAGGCTCCATCCCCAAACCCGTTCCTTGCTTTCAGCTTTGCACATTTTTGTGCCTTTCGAAGTCAGGTGGATGACGGCAAAAAATAACAAAGATTAAATGCAAACACTACAAGATAAAATTCACCACACTAAAGAGACCAGACAAGACTCTTCATATGTCATCTAATCTCTGCCCAAACAGGATTAATTTTGTACTGCTGTTAAATGGAGCATGTAATTAAGCTGTGGATACCCCTCTGGGGCTGTGGATGGTAACTGTGCCAGTGGGAAAGGGTAGAGAGGAAAGGCTGCTGCAGGGATGCTGTTCCTGAGATCCCCACGTCAAGTCCTACAATAAGGGATCTACAAATCCGTGATTTTTTTTTTTTGTTTTTAAAGAGTATTTTAACACAGGTTTAATTAGACTATGCATTAGCAAAAGATACTGTTCTCCATACTCTGACTCTTTCTCCACCTGCTTCACACAACTGAAGCAATTTAGTGCATAATTTCAGCTGGAGATAAGACACTTGCACCATTTGCTCTATTGGGGACTAGGAACCCCTTCTGGGGATGTCCCTTGTCACGTACACAGGGAGGGGATGTGTCTCCACCATTTACTGCTCTGCCCACACTGCCCTTCTGTGCCACTCCTCCTTCACCCCAAAGCCTCAGCTTTCCTTTCTGGGTGTAATATTCCCCCACCCAGCCTTCAAAACCCCAATTCCCCTTTCAGATGTAAATTCACTTTAGAGATATAAGACTTTACAGATCGAAGCTTCTTTAAAGGTGGTACACCTTTATATGAAAGCTAACATAACATAAATTTACTTTGGATACTAAAAATGCATAATAAAAGTCCTTAAAGGAAAATACTGTTTTCATTTAAAAGCCCCAGTGGTGAAGCAAAATTTTTCAACTGCTATTATTGTCAGCCCAGTCCCATTTGTATTTATGAGAGCCTAAAAACTTTACAAGTCCTGTAGTTGCACTTTGTAGTGGAGCATAAAATAGTCAGGTTACATTGTTTTGAAATTTACCAAAACATGCAGAAAGTAAAGCAGCAGACAACAGTGTTGGAACTAAATTCCCAGTGTTGATAGGTCGTCACCTCTCAGTGTTCAAAGCCCAGAACTGCAGTTAATTGTGGATAATTTTTCATAGTGTAAAGAATTAATTAAGTGAAGGAACAAGCCTTATGTATGAAGGAGAGTAGGAATCTAAAGCCATTATTGCTGTGCCATTTGCTAGAGTACATTTGATAAACTTCTATTGAGCACTCTCCTTTTCCAGAATGTCCTGTCTGGAGTGTTTCTTGTCCTACCATACCCTCACATTTGGCACCTTTGATAAAACAAACGAAAACAGCCCCACACCCAGTACGGGAATGGATTTTGTTTACTATTAAACACTAAGACCTTATTTGTCATTAAAACTACGAAGACCACCAAGCAGAGGAGACTTTGTTTTGTACTTCTCACCAGAACAGCACCACGCTCTTGTTCTGAAGAACACTCCTCCCACCCAAATTAACCAGAGTCGAGCTGCAGGATCAGGATTTGGGATCCCCAGGCAGATATGGTCATTCTCCCACACTTCGCGTTTTTCACGTTTGCTGAACAAATTCCATTTTTAATTCCAAATGAAGAGTTATGCAAATGTGACTCAAGTGCTTTTTGAATAGGATGGTCTGAGCTTGCTCCTTTTGTCAGTTAATTTGCACTTACTTCATGCATATCTTTAACCCAATTGGCATGGTAATGTGCCACATATGTACTAAATTAAGGATGATTGTGCCTGATTGCCCAATTATGATACCAAATGTGTGAAAATAGTTGATAGGACATTCTGTGTGTTTTCTCTAAAAAGACTCTCCGCATTCAAAAATCTAAAAATAAAACCTAACAGTTAATCATAATGGTTTGGCTTGAAATGTGGAAAACTGAAGAGATGATTTAAAATGCAAGGAATTGTGCCACATGTGAAAAGATTAAATTGTCCCATTGTTATATGCTCTATGAGCATCCTTTAAAAAACCCCCAAATTTGTTGGAGTCTGACACGTTTCTCTCTGATGAGCTAGAGGATGAACGAGCTATTTTTCACTTCTTTAAGAGAGCGATAATTCCTAACCCCACATCCTAGATTTCTGAGGTGGTTTGTATTTTGAACCCATCACAAGTGTCCCACGCGTGGGCTGACCTGCAGCACCGGGACTGCTTCTGCAGCCACCAGGCTTGGAACAACCTCTGCAGCAGTGCTGGGAGAAGGGAACCAGCTCTCCTTGCCTCACACAAGGCAGGAGGCACCCACCCAGAGCTGGATTATCCAGAATATTAGCAAGGGTTGGTTTAGCAGAAAACGGTGAACACATCTGAGGGAGAATGGATGAGGGAATTCATGAGCTCTGGGGGCAGCACGACAGGAGTCGGTGGGGCGAGTCCCGGACTTGACGGGAGATTCCACTGGAAATTATCAAAGCGGTTTGCATCTCCTCTCCAGTCCGGTTCCTTGGGCTCCCGAGCAAGTTAAGCACACCAAAGAGAAACAACTCCTGGGGCAGAGCATTGGCTAAATAATCTGTGACTTTCACTGTGGTTTAAAGCATTGCATCAGTAGGACTTTCCTCCCAGTTTTTCCAGCCTTATCGTAATGAAAAGTTTCAGGCAAGAGAATCCAACCTGGAAAGCAAATTCCTCATAATCGCTTCTCCTTTTTCTCAAGAGCAATTTCCTGTTTAACTGCAATTCCAACACAAACATGAGCAACATTATTTAGCTTCTCTGCAAGGACTGTGGATGCTCCATCCCAGAAAAGGCATTCCTCCCAACCGCAGTAGTGGCCACTCCTTTCCTCATTTGTGCACAGTTGTCATGGTCCCCATCTCGGGAGCACTGAAGGTTTTATGGGGGAGATTTCATGCTGGCTAGAGACTGAAATGCTTGTTTCCAAGCAGACAAGGAAAGCAAGAGGGGAGGGAAGTGCAGGGGAGAAAGGACTCGACACCATAATCCCATTAATTTGTGTTACGCATAAGGGATCTATTCCCAAGTTTAAGAGAGCTTTTTTTTGATAATTTAATTACCTCTTATTCATTCAACACGCCCTTGAGAACAATATTCTAAGCTTCCACAGATTCAAAATGCCCACATTACGCTTAGGGTCAGCATGCTGTGGACTTCTATTAAAAAGAAGAAGGAATAAGATGGTGTGGAAATTTGAGGGGAACCCACACAGGACCTTTTCAAACATTGCAGCATGAAATGTGCTTATAACCTGAGCTCTGCAGCCTCCAGGTCGGAGACTGTTGGTCCATAATATTTGAAACAACACTGCTTTTTTTATTTGCAACACTCATGTTTTTGTTCCGTCCAATTTATCTTTCTGGTTTTGTTTGTGGGAAGAACAGCATTACGGTATTGAGTGTAAAAACCCTGTTGCACCTCTTTGGTTCGTTCTCTGGCTCATCCCCCTGCTTTCCCCACCTCCCTGCCACAGCTCAGCCTGTAGTGCTGGTATGAAATCAGGGAAATAAATTTATGAGAGGAAAAAAATGCAGCGATAACCAAGGCCGCCTGTTTTCATTTACATTTTCCTCTTTGGGTTGTTATTATTACTCCCTTTTGACCGAGCTGTGGGATCTATGTTTTAGCACAGGCACGATGCTGCTTTGTGAGACACCATTAACAGATATGGACAAAGGCCTTGGAAAGTTTTCTGGGAGCATAAACTCCAAAAAGAGCTGACTCTGCTGTAGCTGCACTCGCTGCCCCGCCGCGTTCGCTCCCCACAAATGCTCTCATGTGCTTGCGTGTCCTGGCAGGAACTGCAACAGCCAATTTTAAGTCACTGTCTGAAAATGTTTTCTTCTAGAAAATTAATTCCTGAGCGTACCAAGCTGCACAGTAAATCTTGTTTGCCGAGCTGAACTTTTCCATTCAGGACAATGAAAGAATTCTGTTTAATCCACATCCTTGTCAGGGTTCCGCTGGCACCGAGCGTCCCGCAAGGAGCTGCAGGCTTAAGATTATCCTGCTAAAGCTGGCATCGCTTTAAAAAGCGCTCACCAGCAAATCAGAAATGTAAGGCAGTGTTCAGATCGTGATTTTAGTTACTGATTCTTTGTGGAAGCTGCCTGTGAGTGGTGACAGGTGAGCAGGGCAGCCAGGGCAGGACAAGTGTGCAGTGACAGCGCAGCCGGACGGGCAGGACACTGAGCCCTTTCAGGCCACAGGCTCAGTCTGCTGGAAAAACGAGACCCATCACGCACCACCAGACCACGAGGAATGCTTCTTCTTTTATTCATTCACCCGGTTTTAAAGCCGTCCTTGCCTCAGTTTGTGTCACTGGCAGGGAAAGGTTCACCACGCTCCTGCCAGTGTGTCCCTTCCTGCGTTCCTCTGTGGCTGATGGATTCCTCTGTGCTGATGCGACTTTTCAGAGGCTGTGCTGTTAACACAGCTACCAAATTAATCTCCCTGAAATCCACCTAACCCCCTCCTGTGAGCAGAAAGTGCCTCTGCCAAAACACCACGCTTAGTACGGGGCTGAACAGGGAGCCCGCAGCAAATGGCAAATTTTGTTTGTACATCCACAAGATTTGCTAAAAAGTTCCATTGTTCTCGTGTGTAATCTGTGAAGAAATGCACGTCCTGGAAAAGCAGCCCGTAATTTGTAGCACATGAGTGTGCTTTGGGGAAAATCAATCAAATGAACTAAGACGTGTTCTCAACTCCTAAACTAATGATCCTTCCTGTGAGCAGCATGAAACAGCGGGCGAGTCCCAGATGGCATAAATCCTCCAGGTTTCAGCAAAGCTGTGACAGTTTATACTACCTCAACAGTACCCTAATTGTGCTGCAAACTTGTTAAGGTGGCGAGCAGTCAGCCTTTCAAAAGCCTCCTTCTTCCCAAGCAGCCCCAGAGCTAAACAAACAAGTTTACCAGTTAGTGAGAAGAGAATGCCAGATTTAATTTATAATCTTTCAGGGCTGATGGGCTTAAAAATAAAAACCCTGAAAATCTGATTTTGTCTTAAGAAATGCCAAGCAGCTGCGTAGAGGCATTCAGGGCTGGGACCTGAACCAACTTCTGTTGAGAGAGGAAATTAGGACCACTTGGTTACCCTGACAAAAATGAAATCTATGAGAACAGTAATTCCTTTGCAGAAAAAATCAATAGTTTCAGCATGTTTTTAACGTGGCAATTTGCTATGGAACATCTTAACAATACCTCAGTAAATCACCAGCTGAAATCAGCTGCTGGCTTTGAATGTACAAGTACAGAACTGCATGAAAAATGTGTAGTCAAAGCAGAGGAAATCTCCCAGAATCATGACTTCCTCACTCCTAAAGTCATTGTGAAAGATCTGAAAACAGATACAGGTAAGAAGCTTTGGTTTACATAGAGAAGTTACAAAACCACCAAAATCCAAATCTTTAACCCTAATCTGGCAAGAACTTCTAGAATTTCCTTCCCTCTGTGCCTCAGATTACCCATTCACAGAGTAAGGATATTATTAAACAGAAATTATTAAGCAGTTAATAGACACAACATGATCTTCATAGTCCTATGTAAGCACTAAATATCATCATTCAACAGATTCTGTAAAACAAAATACCAAAAAAAAGGCTGTTTCTCTGTATTTGTTACCTGCTGCTCTGATGACTGAGTAGCACAGACCATGCAACATTCATCTTGATTTTTGTCATTTAGCAGCAGCAATATAGACCTCATAGTGCCATTACTCATTTAAATGATATGAAAAGGGCCAAAAAATTGCTTTTAAAGAAAATTCAAGTCCGTTCTTAAACCCAATTAACTTTGCATTTAGCCTTCTGAAAAATGTAGAACAGGAAATCCAAATTACATAAGGAAAATACATTTAAAAACTATCTCTGACATAACTCCAAGGTTATCTCTGTATCGAATTGTCAGGGGACGGAATTTGCAAGCAAACAGCAAGAAAGCAATGCTTCTGCTATCAGCCCTGAGCAGTACCCTGGATGTGTCTGTATCTCACTCTGCCTAATCCCTGCTCAGTAATTAGAAATGTTGTGGCAGTTCTGAAAACGAGAAGTGACGCTCTTTTTTTATTTGCGCTCCAAAACACATCCACCAGAAGATCTGCAGCAAAGAAACATTTTCCAAAAGGAAATCAAATGATTCATGCTTTGCTTCATTGTAAATTCTCTGTGATGGATGCTGGAATTAATTAGGGAGATGTTATGCTCAGCAGCTTATACTGGAATAAGAATTCTTTGTGAAAGAGTCTATTTAAAATCACATTGATGATACATAAAACCTTAATATTGAATGAACAAGTCAAAGAAGTTCTAGATAGCCGAATTCTAGAGGAGTTGCCGTCTTTCCTTACCATTTTTAATGCTATTGAAAGCAAATGTGACCTGCTAGGATGCTCTGCTCTGTGCCAAGTCCTCCAGCTGTGTCCTGCTAGTTACAGCTACATCTGTAAACCATTTTTGAGTCAAACTCCCAAATCAAAACTTTGACAGTGTGAAGGTTATAAAAAAACTTGCCTCTAGAAGGACACGACCACTGGCCATTACCTAATTCTCATCTAGATAGTTTACAGGTATTTCAGTTTTCTAAGATAATTAGACATTAGTATGATAGAGCTCACTTAGATGCCTTGATGCAGGAGGTGTCCCCTTTTTCCTTACCCAGAGCAAAGTCAGATACGATGTCCTAAATATAAATTGCACAGAACACAGGATGAAACAGCTGCTTTCAGGAGCTGGTGTCCACAGTATCTGTAATTTGAGGGCTCTCTTTTCGAGCACTCGAGTCTAGTGCTGTGAACTGGATGCCTGTAGTGGCTGGGCTGCACGAAATGAATTAATTTATCTAAGAAAGAATTCAATTAGCACTCTTGGAGGCTGCTCCACAATGAGAATCAAACCACGTTAGCTGGGCACCACTCAAGGCTTGCTTCCATGGGACACTCCTGATCCAGAGTGAGATGCTGATCTGGAGGCACCCAAAGCCAACCCTTGGGAAACAACGTGCTCCATTTTCATCAGCATTTTGTGTATATTTAGAGGTGAGAAGAGTGACTACGACAGTGAGTTTGTGGTCAGCACAACAAGAGCTGTCAACACATGTCAGCCCCATGTCAACACTTGGGTTCCCGCTACCCCTGGCATGTTATTAATCCAACAAATCGCTCTAATGTCTTTATTCTGGGCTTTTCTCTTCTCTGAAAATGCAGCTTGAGCTGTGCAAAAGGCTCTGCTCCAACACTGCTGGCACAGGCGTGGCTCTGCTCCGGGAGGGGACAGGGCAGGAAAGCTCACCCAGCCTGTCCCCTCTGTCCCTCTCAGCCCCTCTGGACACACCCAAAGCGGGGCTTCGTTCCCCAGCCTGGACAAACGCTAAGCTTGGGGAGCAGTAAGGAAGGAGCAAAAACAACGTCAGAAGGAAGGAGGTCCCTTGCAAGAGACCAGGTGGTGCAGAGCCCGTGGAGGTGCTGCCCTTGTCCCCTGCCCTGTGAGCCAGGGTCACTTCCAGAGCTGTGACAGAGCTTGTGCTCACGGGGCCGGAGCCAGAGACCAGGACACTTCCCAACCCCGGGGTATTTGATCTCCCAGAGTTTTGGTTTTCATACGGTTGTTTGGTTTGTGTGACTGTGCACTACTTCAGAAACGGATGTCAGCTTTCCAAGGAGGCTGCGGGGAACTTCGGGCTGATGGGAAACCTTTCAGTTCAAACCAAATTGCAGAGTTCTCACAAAACTGTCCAGACCTTTTCGCAATTATGTTACATCACACACAGAGTTTGAGCAACTCTGGATCATTTCACAGCTCAGCTTCTTATCTTTTTATAGTTCTGCTACTGTGGCTCCATTCTTTCCCATATGAAGAAACTTAATTAATATTTTATATCCTTACTAAATTGTGAATACCATTTACCATAACAGTACAGAAAAAGGCAAATACACTTTGTCCCCTGCCAACAGAAAATCCTTAACAGCTGTTTATTGCTCATTTGCAAAACATAAGAGCAATGGAATTCCATTACTTAGAGAAACTGGCTGTTCCATGATATCCTTGGCAACAAACACAGCACTTATCTTTTTGAACAATAGACTCTCAAAGTTTCTCCAGCCTACAAAAATAAGACAGTGAGGAAGACTTTTTCTTAACTGCAAAATGCCAAACAATGGGAACTGACTCACCGTCAGCTGCATTTTTTTTCATGAAAATGAACCTTTTACTCGCTCCCTCTCCCCGCCCCAAAAAAGAAATTTGCTCGCTGCAAATTGAGAGGAAAGTTTCATGCAACCATCTCTTTCACAGGAAGAGATTTTATTGAGGTCAAGACTTTGGCCAAATGAGTAGAAATTCAGACTGCAATCTAAGTAATGTAAGAACTCACAAACAACATTAAGGGAGTTACTTGGGTTTATGATAAACCATAGAGAAATCGCAGAGCGGAATTTCCCCTGACTGTTCAAAACTTAAATACCAAGAAAAATAATGTCGTGCTCTACACCACAGATATTTCACATATGGTTTTAACTAAATAACTTCCAAGTTTCCAACAGCTTAAAAAAGAACTATCTATGGCATACCAGAGAGATGCGAGCTCCTCAGAAAGAAAGGACATGCACATACCATCCATAATCTGGTTTCTATATTTAGGGAAGGACTATACCTAAAGCCCTGGAGGTCAGCACTGAATCAAGCCCAGCATATTTTCACAGACATATCTTCTAGACAGTGTTTACCACGGTCCACTTCTCCCCAGCCCACACCAAACATGCCATGTGGAGACCTGAGCTGGAGCTTGCACTATTAAAAGGCAGCGTATTCACATACCTCGATAATCCTGTCGTGGATTTGCAGCCCTCCTTCCTTAGCAGCAGGCCCAGTGTCAACTATTTTCGATACAAAAATTCCTTCGCTCGATGACCCATCCTGATTGTCCTTCAAGGATGAAAAGGAAAACACATTATTGTCCCTCTCGTCTGCCCTCGGCTGAAGCTTGTCCATGTCACAACAGCGCACTTAATTTGAGAGAAATATTCTTATTGAGGTCTTAATATGGAATTACTTTGTGCTAATAAGAACACCTGATACTCCCATTCTGAAAGATTAAGCAGCCAGGGACGGACTTCCATTAGGTAAATTAGTTGCTTGATAATCATTTTCCTCTGACTTAGGCCAGCTCAGGAATAATTGTCATTACAATTATTCTCAAAGCAAAACCCAGTGAGACAAAGCCTGTTTGCACATCAAACGCAGGACAACAGTGCAATTTTTATTTTTAGTTGCACAGCTTTTCCTCTGGATACTTGAAAATAAACCCATGAGAACACAACTTGCACCTAACAAGGTATTTTCATATTCCTGTGTGTTGTGCTTCTGTCAGTGCAGAACAGTGTCTCAGAAAGCTGAAAAACTCTAACTATAAAGAAAGAATAACTTTCAAGTGAATTCACTTGGAATAAATTGTGATTAATGTCAGATTTCCGAGCGGCCAAGAAGTAGTTCTGAATACTTTCTAAATTACTAGGACAAGGTATAATCCACTCCTTGATGTAATTAAAGTCATATGCAGCAGCTCCAGCCAACAAGCATCCAGAAAAAATACATTAGTGAGTGTGTGGTGCAGGAAACATCTGCTGAAATCACAGAATTCAAAACCAGGCTGTTTAAGTTCCATCCCTTCACCTGCACCGAGGGCTGCTGGATCTCTGGTGGAAAGGAGAGTAAATAATTTTTATTTTTTTTTTAATGAAAGGGGCTAAAGTTGTGCCTCACAACCCATGAACTTCACAGCGGTATGGTGTGAGAAAGAGACACCATGGGCTTTATCATCCCAGGAGTGGCACTGCACCAGGGTTAGTGGTGCTGGCTGTGCTGACACGCAGGAATAACCAGGCAGTGAGAGAAAAGGCAGCGTTGTTAATAGACATCCATACCAATCTCAATGCAAGAACTGCTCTGAAAGAACCCCAAGAGGACCAAATGCTTGTCAGCAACATTTTTCCTCTAAGTGTTGACCTACATGCTTTTCCCAACTGGAAAGGGCAAACATATTTTAACAATTAACATACCACGCATGGCCGGCCACCAATAATATTAAATCCAAGAGATCCCGAGTCCCGATGAAGGACCAGAGTCAGTGCCTTAGTTTCTTCACCCTACAAAGAACAGATAAACACATTCAAAACACTCTGTGTGTGTGGGTAAAACAGGACAGGTAATCTACACAGGTTTTTTGTTGGGTTGGTTTCTCAGGTTTTTTTATCCCCTTGTAGTTTAGAGACAAATGTTTGGAATAACTTTGCAGGAGCAGAGTCAGCAGCTCCCAGTGGCTGCTCCAGCCACCCCACCGAGCTCCAGCAGCAGAACCTCCCCCAAGATTTATGTGTCTTTTTTATTGAGATCTACAGTGAGACACTTAACAGCAACAGAAGGGGTTTATATGTAATGCTGGTTCCTGCAACTACTTGACCCAGTCATATGTGATGTGTTATGTAAAATACTCCACATTTCCAGTAGTCAAACTCTTTGACTTTTCCAGTGCTTGGGGGTGACTGAATCTTGGGACTGGATCCTTGCATTGCCTCCCTCTCCTGCTGGCTACGTGACATTGTTTTTAGTGACATTGTCTTAAAGAGCATCAAACGCAGCCTTACACAACAGAAATTCTCTGCAGAGTTTTAGAAAACAGCATTAAACAAAACTGCTACAAATTTTGCCACAGGCCCAGAATGGCAGTTGCTATTCACAGCACCTGCCGTGCATAATTTTTTTTCTCTGGCATTTTAACATTAGCAAAACAGAAATCTCCCATCACTGAAAATCGTTATGTTAATCCCTAAAAGATTAAATTCTGCAGTGAAGAGCTTTCTGGACAAACAACATACAACAAAGATATTCTGGAAGGACATGTAATATTTGGGGGCTGTGTGAACGGGCTCTGCTATCCTGGTCTCTTATCCCAGCTTGTTCCTAACTACAAAATCCTACAAAATGTCCTTTATGACACAGGGATGCTACTTAGGCCTATTAACTTCCATAAAGACAAAAGTAAGAGTAGGAACTGGTAAAGACAACTAAACGTTCACAATGTTTTCCCTTCAGTTTCAATCTAGTGTCGTTATTTACGGCACATCAAACAACAGCAGAGCACTACAAAAAGCCCTCTGAATAACAATGTTGTTTTTAGAGATCAGAACAGGATCAGTACGTGCATCTAGAGACACAGATGAACTTTTCTACCTCCAAAACCATTTTCTTCATTTTATCCAAAGGGTGAAAAAGTTATGAACACAAAAAAAATTTTGAGGAAGTCATCTTACAAGTCTGGTTTTCAAAAGCAATTGATGACAAAAATTGCAACAGTTCCATTGTAATTCAATGCAGATGGTTTTAGTTTGTGCATTTTTCTTCTAACATGTCAGCTTGAAGCTGTCAATCAAATATTAATGTCTATTAAAGTCATAAAAAATGTCAACATAATCCTGGATTACTGAATTACCCCCACAGATTTGGGGATGATAAGGAAGCCCAATTCCCTGCCAGTGTGAGCTGGCAGAGCTCCACTGACCGCAGGCTCCGAGCCCTCCACAGGGGAGCTGCACCAACAACTCCACCTGAAAATGTGCTTTACAACGTCTACGTCACTTTCTGATCATTATCTTCCCTAATGATCGAATAATAAATAGACTTGGACCTGGTACAGAGAAACGTGAACAAACTGACTGATTTTATTTGAATCTGGCTGCACTCGGCAGCAGGGAGAACCAGGTACCCAGAAGAGGACTGACAAATGAAGTAAAATCTATTTCCTTGCAAGTCTACAGACCCAGACCTCAGACAGGATTTCAAGGAACAAATTTCCAGTCCTGTGAGACCACTTTCAAAGACTGGTGATTCTGGATTTGAAAGACAAGCACATTGCTAGCACCACTGTTTCCTTCTATTATCCCTATTTAAGAAGGCAAATCAATTAGAACAATCAAAAAACAATTACAACGTTGCTCTCAAGACACTTTCAGCAATTAGAGTTGCCTGTTTTCATTAGAGCCTCCTTACGTGGCTTTGATTTGACACTTTCATACCTGGCTGAACGAGTGTTAAAGCAGGTGGCATTGAACCGGTTAGGTTGAGAGTGAAAAGAAACAACTAATGCAGCTTTCTGCAGGTACTTCTGAAAAAGTACTTATGCCTACAGGGGTTTTAAGGACATTTCCAGCCCTTTCTGGTGGCTTTGAGCAGTGTCTCCACGCCTGCCACGGCAGCAGTCGCACTCCAGAGCTCCAAGCCCACCGCGGGTGCGGACCTGCCCGGCCCCGGGAGGCAGCGGCACCCCGCTCTGACACTCGGCCACTCCCGCACATCCGCATCTCGGCTCTTAACGACTCCTTTAACAGCCTTCTCCTTCTCTTCATGAGGAAGCCACGATGCAAATGGTTTTTCCAGGGCTCTGCCTTTCTCTCCCCCTCCAACATCTCGCGTTCCAGCGGAGCAGTCATTAAACAGTGAGGTAACTGTGGAAATGTGGTGGCCAGGGGCCAGCCCTGCCCCGGCAGCTGCTCCGGCAGCAGACCTGATGGTTCCTGGCATGTTGTATTCCCACAGCTGAACAGAACTCTTAAACATAATTCTTGAAATTACTGTACTTCCCAGCCGAGTAATCTGCAGCTAATAGACTGCCTTTCCCTTTAGATAGTGAAGACTAATTTCTTTGCTAGTGCCGTGGCTAGGAAGGTCTGTGGTCACCAGAGGAGGCACCTCAGCTTCCCGTTCACTGCTGAAAGGGCTGCCAGGACCAGCCTGGCACATCCCGCTTGGATTCAGGCTGAGAAAAACACATCTTTTTTTCCAAGGACTTCATCTGGCTCTTACAGAATTCGAACCTGTGTTACCACCAGCACAGAGGTCCCAAATGTCGGGTCACAACTGGGTCCTGCCTGGCTGACCCACTGGAAGTCAGTGCCTGCCTCTGGCTGCCAGCAGAGCAGAAGGGTTTCCACCCTGGGCTGCAGGCAGCACTGCCAACTGCTTCCCATTCCCTCTCCCCTTGCTCCTTCCCCAAGGATTTTGTTGGCTGTGTAAATAAGGGATTGACCAGATCAGCTTATCAAGAGGTGTCCACAGTGCTGTTTCACCAAGGATTAAGCCTTGTTTGAGTTGTACAAGGTTTTTCTTGATTGTTTAGACTTTGGTATTTCAGGATTGACATGTCTGATCGAAGGAAATGCCAATTTTGAGTGAGACACACCACCTTCCCTACCACGCCCTCCTCAAGCTCATCCTCAATAAGCCTCTCCTCTTCCCACCAAGGAACAGTCATTCTCCGAATAAACCTTTGAACTGTACACAGTAAAATTAAAGTGTTCCCTCAGTGACAAAGAATACACATAGATATCACAACTGGGGTCACTTAAGGCACTTCTACCTACTTAAGGGGCTTATAAAATTGTGAGATGCTCACAGGTGAGCGTGTGTATAAAATATATATTTATTTATGTCTTCTCTCAATACGGTTACAGTGGTGTTATAGAACTCAGCTCAGAAACGGCAGATGAAAGCACAGCAAAGCTGTGATTCATCCAGCACCACAAAGTCTTTGCTAAGGTGAATCCTGACCTGCATCTCCAAAGCTGCCAAAAGACCGTGAATTTGGGTCTTTAATGAATGGTCTAATGTCACTCAATATTGTATTTACCCTTTGATTAAGCATTTAAACACAACTGTACATGAGCATTTCTTCTGTTTTGACTACAGGATATGTGATCTGATTTATTCTGGATTGGTTCTACATCTGCAGCAACAAGCAGCCAGCAGGCAGGAAAATCAGAAATCCTTCTTCTTCATCTACTGAGGAGACAGAACATCCCACAGTAAGTTCTGCAATCACCACTTGTAAGCTATGAACCCAGACTGCTGGTGCTCAGCCTACTTGTGTTTAGCATAGCCCAAAACGATTACATCCTGGAATGTATGAAACATGAATAATGATCATAATTTAAATAATGATAGCAAATTGGTTATTTCACACTACCATACCTCTAATCCCTGTGTTCAGGGACCTAATCCTTAAGCAAACTTGTATGTCCTGCTGAGTGTTCCTGCACAGTCTGCGCTACTGTCTCTGAGAAAATAACCCCAAACTTGGAAGCCTGCCACAGCCCCAAACCCAAAGCATCCCCTGCTCTAGGTGATTACCACGGGTCTTTTACTAAACTCTCCGGGTCACAAAGATGCAAGTTTGCCGATTGTGCTTGTCTGGGAGCTGGGCAGTGGAGAGTTGTTAGTGTTGGCCAGCTGCCCAAAATGCTGTGAAAGACACGTAATTGACGGAGCGCTGGCCCAGGGGCTGTGGTGACATGACACCTTCCAGCTTTCTTCAGAGTGGTGGCTGCTTCAGAGAACTGCACAACAGCCTTTTGTAACAGGGCTGAGACCCAGCGCAGCGGTCCGGGCCAGCCGTATCCATAAATCTGATAAAAAGTATAGCTGGAAACTATGTGCCATGAACATTTGCAGCTCTGAAGGAGCAGCTCTCAGGATTACAGCAGCTCCCTACGCTGTAAAATGATGCAAATCCAACATTATCAGCACTAGCCACGAATAAGGGAAGGTGTGAGAAGAAAGGGATTGGGTGAGATGATTTCTGACAGCAGGACTGTGTGTAGGGTTCTCCTGTCATCAGCAGTGGAGATGGAGCTGAGTGCCAGGCTCTGGGAGCAGAAAGCCTCCAGAATGCCACAGCAAAGTGCTGCAGGAAAAGGGGGAGACAGAACTGTCCTGGATCTTGATATGACTGTGAACTCCCAATTTATTTTAGTGGTATTACTAAGATTTTGACCAGCACGCACCCAGTACCGCCTGAAGTTAGAACAGTACATTTAGTATTGAAATATTTTCTGGTTTGAGTTAGGAAAACAGGGCGGGTTCTGCCCTGGATTGCTAAGAATGTTAAAAAAAAAAAAAAAGATCCTCTAACATGAAGTTTTATTTCCTTTACACAGCTTTTAGAGCCTCAACATTACCAAAGGTGTGAACACAGATGTTTGACAGTTTTGAACAGTTTAATACTGCTGTGTCTGTGGTAGCACATTCCAGGTCACTGGGAGGACTCTGAATGTCTTCATTTAAAAGATAATTGGCTTCCAGGGCTTCCCTCGCTGGGGAGCCTCATTCCAATTAAAACTTGGGGATTGCTGTAGCTCTGGCTTTTGATTCTGGTCATTTTATAAATGGTCTAATTTTGAGGGGCTGAAATCAAGTTAATTTTTCCCTTCCTAAATTGAGCTTTTAAAGAACCCCGTGTGACTCTGGGAAAGAAATCACAAGTACACAGCAGATGTCTTGTATTTGGATGTCGATGTTACAAAGATGATGGCCGCAGATCCTGAAATAGCTGGCGAGGTGTCCGAGTTGTGTAATAGTTAATCCCAAAGACTGCATTTTGTAGGAAGCCCTATTGTGGGATGCTAGGTGAGCTCAGGGTCTGGAAAGCATTGGGTCACAGCAGCCTCTTCCAATTCACTCCACTTTGTGTGACTCCTGGGAGTCAATTTCTGTTTGCTTAATACCATTTCCAGCCCTGGAAATTCCACTTTTAGAGCTTTCTTCGGGGAAGAGAACCAAGAGAAAACAGTAATACCGTGACCTTGTTAACTTTTGTGTGCGAGTTACCTTACGGGGTCCAGCTAGCAATGACGGTCACACTTAAACATATGTACCTATAGAATATTACGGCTATTAAACCCCAAAGCTCAGGTATTCGGGAGGATTTGGGGCCGGATGGGCTCTCCAGGACAAACCCCACACACGGCCGGGCGGAGGGGCCCCTCTCCCGCAGGAACGCCCCGGGACCCGCACACGGGACACGGCGCATCCCGAGCGGCACCGGGCAACGCGGGGCGCGCTGCGGCCCGTCCTTACCTTGCCGGGGGAGGCTGCGCGGGCGCGGGCCAGCGCGTCCAGGCGGGCGCTGTACTGCGTGAAGCGCTTCTGGTAGCGCAGCGCCGTCACCTGCAGCTCCAGCTGCGCCGCCGCCAGTCGCGACAGCAGCGACTGCTCCCGCTTGCCGGCGCGCAGCGCCTCCTTCTTCAGCGCCTTCTCCAGCGCGGCCGCCCGCGCCTGCAGCGCGGCCCCGTGTGCGCGCAGCGCCCGCAGGCAGCCGTGGCCGCCGGCCCGGCGCTCGCCATGGGTCAGCATCAGCCCGCAGCCCTGCTCGCACAGCCCCGCGGGCCGCGCCTCGCAGCGCTCCCGCATGTGCGCTTCCACGTCGCGCAGGTTGAGCACCTGGCGGCAGCCGCGGTTGCGGCACTTGGCCGGCGAGAAGTCGCAGGTCTCGGCGTGCTCGCCCAGGTGCTGCAGCGGCACCACCGCCTCGCAGCCCCGCGCGTGGTTGTCGCACTTGATGTCCAGCTTGAGGATGAGGCTCTTGAGGGGCAGGACGTGGTTGAGCTCCTTGGTGGAGATGCGCTGGCAGTTGACGGGGCAGCTGCCCTGCTGCACCACCCAGGGCAGCACGCAGCCCGCGCAGAAGACGTGCCCGCACGGGGTGGTCAGCGGGTCCTCCAGCACCTTGTTGCACAGGTTGCACTTAAAGTCGGGATCCACGTCCCCGCTGAAGCGATCCAGCTCGAACCCCATCCTCCTTCCGCTCCGCCGCAAACAACCGAAAAAAAGAAAAAAAAAAAAAGGCAAGAAGAAAAAAAAGCCCAGAAAAAGTACCCGGAGTGCGGAGACGGGCCGGGGAAGAGGCGGAGAACGGGAATAAATAAGTACGAGCAGCTCCCGCCGCCGCCCGAGAGGCAGCTGAGCCCCCGGCCCGGCCCGCGGCCGTGCCCCGTCTCCGCCGGTCCCGGAGCGCCCGGGAAGGAGCCGCGGCCG
>VWPU01004325.1:41732-67038 GCA_013398955.1 Callaeas wilsoni | reverse complement strand
GGTGAAGGTGCAACCACACCCAGGGGCCACGTGGGTGGGAGGGCAGAGCCAGGCATTCCCAGGTGTCCAGCTCGGGATATTCAGTGATTCCATAATTCCAGGAGTGTGGGAGGGACAGTGGGGACAGCCAGGACAACCCGGTCCTGCCGGGGTTTCTAGCGCAGGGAACTCCGGGTTCCTCATGCTCCATCCATGGAGCCACCAGCTCCGTGCTTGATGTATCCCTAAAACACATCCCAGGCTTTGATTTTAATTTTTTTTTTGGGAGAAGTCGGTTGGTTTGGATTATTTCTGGATTTGGGGGGTTTTTTATATTAAAATTATCACTTTATGCTCGGATAGTTACTTCTTTTTTTGTTTGGATTTTTGGCGTTCTGAGTGGGCCTACAAGAGAGCTGGAGAGGGACTGGGGACAAGGGATGGAGGGACAGGACACAGGGAATGGCTTCCCACTGCCAGAGGGCAGGGATGGATGGGATATTGGGAAGGAATTGTTCCCTGGGAGGGANGCCAGAGGGCAGGGATGGATGGGATATTGGGAAGGAATTGTTCCCTGGGAGGGTGGGGAGGGGCTGGGATGGAATTCCCAGAGCAGCTGTGGCTGCCCCTGGATCCCTGGCAGTGCCCAAGGCCAGGCTGGCCGGGGCTGGGAGCAGCCTGGGACAGTGGGAGGTGTCCCTGCCATGGCAGGGGTGGGATGGGGTGGGATTCAGGATCCCTCCCACCCAAACCCTCCCATGACTCGGTGGCTCTGTGACCTTGAGCTGGCACCACAGGAGCCACGGGCAGGTCACAATGGAAAGGAAAGGAAAGGAAAGGAAAGGAGAAAGGAGAAAGGAGAAAGGAGAAAGGAGAAAGGAAAGGGATCCGGGAGCAAAGCTGTGCTGCCGCACACCCACAGCCACCACGAGGCTCATCCCATTTTCCTTCCCCGTGCATTTTCCTTGGGTTAACCCCAGCCCAGAGCGCGGATTGTGAAAGCCTGGGAATACTCTGAGGTACTCTGCTGGCAGCCAGTTTTATTGGCCGGCTCCGTCCTCCAGCTTTTCCTAGGGATGTCAGGAGCAGCCCCAGCCCTGCAGCCATCCCCCAGCCCCACGCTGGGCTGCTTGCAGACAAAACCCGCTCCAAAAACACCCCCGCGGCTGCAAGAATTGACGCCTTTTAGGGTTTTTTTTCTTTTCCCTGCTAAGTGGTGACCTCAAACGGCCCCACAAGTGCCTCAGCTGACCCGGGGTTTATCTGAGCAGCTCCTTAATCTCCCCACCCGCCCCTGGACCTCGGCTCTGCCAACACCTCCCTGGCCACAGCGCTTCCAAACAGGTGCGAATCAGAGCAGAATCGTGAGCAGAAAATAAAAATAATTTTAAAAAAAATTAAAAAAAAAAAAAAATCTGCCTTGCCAGGCCAGGCAGGGTTCGGCTTTCACGTGTAGGGCTGTTCCTGAGGCAGCCGGGCTGTTTCATCCCTCTCCCAGAACACAGCCGTGTCTCGTGTTATTAATAAAAGACGTGGCTGTCTCTTTTCTGAAAACGTTATTAAAATCCACGGCGAGATTTTCATTGGCAATGAATTCCAGGGCTTAATTATGCACTGTGTTAACAGGCTCGGTGTTTTTACATGTCTGGGAGAGGCCACGTGCTCCTGCACTCTCTGAGCAGATTAAATAACCAGACAAACGTTTCCTTTACACTTTTTTTATGGGAATCGATGGAATTTTGGTGGATTGGACACCGTGAGGATCTTCAAAGGGAGGCACCCCCTAGAAATGCTGCGCCGATTTATCGAAATCCTTCACATCCATCTCAATTAATGCCAAAAATGTCTGCTGTTCGCCGCGCATCCCAGCAATGCTTCCTGCAGAGTTTGGGGAGGGGGAAAAAAGAGAGTTTCTGCGCTGTTTGTTCAAACAAACACTTCCCAGTGGCTGCGGTGACAAATGTCACCGCTCCCGGACGCGTTTCCCTGGGGAGGAGCGGGGCTGGCTCCCGAGCAGGGCTCTGCGCTCCCGAGGGACCGGCACAGCGCAGCCTGCGCGTCCCTGCCTTTCGGCCTCGCCGCCGAGCTGGAACACCCAAATTTTCTCGTCAAGCCGTGGCTGCCCCTGGATCCCTGGCAGTGCCCAAGGCCAGGCTGGACGGGGCTGGGACAGTGGGAGGTGTCCCAAGGCAGGGGTGGGATGGGATGAACTTCAAGGTCCCTTTAATCCCAAACCTTTTTATGTTTCCATGGCTTTCTCCTCCCGTTCCCCTGGGTCTGTCCCAGCGCAGGAATGGAGCAGAGCCAGGCTGGCCGGGGCTGGGAGCAGCCTGGGACAGTGGGAGGTGTCCCTGCCATGGCAGCGGTGGCACTGGGTGGGATTTAAGGTCCTTCCAAACCCAAACTGTTCCAGGTTCCCCATCCCACGACACAACAAACAGATCCAACGCTGATGAAGCACAGAACCACACAATTAATTAGGCTGGAAAAGAGTTCCGAGATCATCAAATCTGTGTCCGATCTTGTGCCCAGCCCAGAGCTCTGAGTGCCCCCTCCAGCCCTTCCCTGGACACCTCCAGGGATGGGCACTCCAAACCTCCCTGGGCAGCCCCTTCCAAGGCCTGGCCACCCTTTCCATGGGGAAATTCCTGCTGGTGCCCACCCTGAGCCGCCCCTGGCCCAGCCCGAGGCCGTTCCCTCTCCTCCTGTCCCTGTTCCCTGGGAGCAGAGCCCGACCCCCCCGGCTACCCCCTCCTGTCAGGGAGTTGTGCAGAGCCACAAGGTCCCCCCTGAGCCTCCTTTTCTCCAGGCTGAGCCCCTTGCCCAGCTCCCTCAGCCTCTCCTGGGGCACCAGCCCCTTCCCAGCTCCGTTCCCTTCCCTGGACACACTCCAGCCCCTCCGTGTCCTTCCATGAAGATTAAATTTGCCACAGCTTTCAGATTCCCTGTTGACTCCACCTGCACATCCCTGGCTCCACAGGAGCCTCCTGGTTTCAATATTCCCACTGCAGAGCGGGTTTTTATTTTCTGTACCCAGAAAAATACCTGAACATGAACCTGCCCCACCTGACTGCTGGAAAATGCTGTTTATTCTCCTCCTTAATTTTGCTTCTGTGGTATAATGATAATCATAATAATAATAATAAGAGAAGAAATAAGAAAACAACCAGGAAAAATTAAGGCCATTTTGTTTATCTGCATCAACACGAAATGGCAAACAAGGCTGTTAGAACTTTGGAGTTTAAAAGTTGTAGCATTTCCAGGATTAAAACAGAACTGGTCACATGGGTTTGAATCAAAAAAAAATTAAAAACTCTGACTGGCTGCTTGGCTGGGAGAAGCTGATTTTTGTTCCTATAAACAACAGTAGCATGGAGAATAAACAAATAATATTCTAATTGCTTCTATGGCTGCGGAGCGGAGCACGAGGCTGGGCGGCAACTCAAAACAACAACGAATTCTGGAGATGAATCCTGTTAAAAGTAAAATGTTTTCGAGAGCCGAGCGCTCCCCTGTTAGGAGTGTTGACCTCACATCCTTTCCCAGATTTTTCCACATTTTCCGCGGGTGATGCCTGTGTTGGTTTAACACCTCGCGGCAAACCCAGCCCCCTGCATTTCCCATAACAACGTGGCTCAAATTTCCTGAAGATGCCCCACTGCTCGCACGGAATTTTAACACCTCTGACGCTTCTTTTCTTCAAGGCTCCAATACTGAAATGCATTTAAAATCCCTGGGCCACTCCTGGGCCTCCACGAGCCTCAATTCCACCAATCTTTGATTGCCCATCTGAGGCTGGGTTTGAAATCCCTGGATTTGAAGCCTCTCTGGGCTATCAAACCCTTGGGGTTTGGAATTTGGTGATTTTTAAGGGTTTCCAAGTCTCTCTGGGCTATCAAACCCTTGGGGGTTGGAATTTGGTGGTTTTTAAGGATTTCCAAGCCTCTCTGGGCTATCAAACCCTTGGGGTTTGGAATTTGGTGATTTTTAAGGATTTCCAAGCCTCTCTGGGCTACCAAACCCTTGGGGTTTGGAATTTGGTGATTTTTAAGGATTTCCAAGCCTCTCTGGGCTATCAAACACTTGGGGTTTGGAAGTTGGTGATTTTTAAGGATTTCCAAGGCTCTCTGGGCTATCAAACACTTGGGGTTTGGAATTTGGTGATTTTTAAGGGTTTCCAACCAGTGGGACGTTGGAAGGAGATGGTTTTTAAGGTCCCTCCAGCCCAAACCACCCTGTGATTCTGTGATAACTCATCAATACATGGAGATAAGGAAAACTTTTCCTCCAAGCCTGACCATCTGTGGACGCTCCTCTGCACATTCTAATTATTGCTTTTCCAAAATCCTCAAAGAACCGTGATTCCCTGACCAAAATCCATGGGCAGACAGAGAATTGCCTCATCCAAATGCACCTGGAAACGCTTGGCATCCTTGAAAAAGTCCCAAGAGAGGAACAACATATCCCAAAACACAAAGTATTCCCGAGCAGGCTGTGGAGAAAGCCTGGCTGTTACTGGGCTGTTGTTGGTTTTCCCAATGGATTTTCCCAATCCATGCCAGCGTCTTTAAGTGATTACGGATGAAAGACAATGAAATATGAAGGATGACATTTGGAAAGGCAGCGTTCCTCTCCCTGCTGGCTCTGCTTGGGGATCCTCTGGGATTGCTTTTGTTCTTTTAGGATCTGTGCCTTACGGAGCACAACACTTCCCTAAGGAAGAAATGCTCCAGCCTGAATATCCCAAAGGCTTTTCCTTTGGAAACTGGAAGGTGGAAACATCCCAGGAAATCCTGGAGGACTTTGAGCTGAAATTCTTCCCTGTGAGGGGCTGAGATTCCCAGAGAAGGAATTCCAAGGAATTCCAAATTCCTTGGAAGTGTCCAAGGCCAGGTTGGAGCAGCCTGGGATACTGGAAGGTGTCCCTGCCCATGGCAGGGGTGGGATGGGATGGGATGGGATGGGATAGGATGGGATGGGATGGGATGGGATGGGATGGGATGGGATGGGATGGGATGGGATTTAAGGCCCATTCCAACCCAATCCATTCCAGGATTCCATGAGCAAGTTTCTCCACAGAATTACACCCAAAATCCCAACCAAACCTGTGCTCCCTTCCCTGACGAAACTCCCCGGGAAAGCAGGGATCTGATCTTTGCTGGGTTAGACTTGGAGGCCCTTCCCTGGCTCCGGGCCAGGAACGCTGGGGCTGCAAATGCCAACGGATATTTTGGGATTACTCCGTGGAACTGCTAAGCCAAGTTGCCATAATATCCCTGGTTTAATTCTGTAGGCAGGGGTTCCCAAATGAAAGCAGAGTCTTTCCATTCCTAAAAGCTGGAATTTGGGAATGCCCAGCACGAGGCCCAGGCTGGACACGCAGCCAGAAGGATCTCGCACGGGACCTGCTCAGTTCTGAAGAACAAAATTCTTCGGAATTTTTCTGAATTTATGCTCATTTCAACTCGAAACCCCCTGGGACTGCTTTGCTTCCCAAGCAGCTCAGTGAGGCACGGAGGAGCATCTTGGGAGAAATTCTAAAAATAACCTCTCCGGTTGCCACAGCAAAGAACCCAAACATGCCCAAAAATATTTCAGTACAAACAGAACCTGGAGTTCACTTTTTTCTGCCCCCTCTGCCAGCGCCATGGTTTGGTACAGGAACAGAGAATTCAAATTCAACATCTTTCCTCTTCACTGGGCTCCACCCACGTCTTACACCCAGTTTGAACCTCGCTTCCTCGCAGCTGCCTGGAGTTTCAGTCCATTCAAACAGAATTTTCATAACTCTGAATGCAAAAAAATGCCAACAACTTCCTAATTTTGTCTCTGTGACCTCAGAGCCCGGGCACCATCTGGGCCACCAAGGGAAAGGATTTTAGGAGCTGCTCTCTGCTTTTCGCAACCCTCCCCAGCCCTGGTACACTTGCAGATACCAACCAAGCCTCCGGGTTCCCTGTGGAGAAGGAATTAAAGGAATTACTCACTGCCAGGGCAAGGTCAGTGAGCACTTCCTGAGGGGTGGCTGAAACTCCTCCCTGTGAGGGTGGAATTCCAACTCCAGAATGATGTGGAGTGATGAGTCCAGCTTCCAACCCCTCGGAACGCCAGGGGAGAGCTGCAGCATCTCTGCTGCGCAGCTGCACCTCGGAGCCCGCGAGCTGCACGTCCTGCAGCAGTTCCTGCCTCCCCGCAGCTGCTGCTGCTCCCTCCGAAGCGCCAGCCCCAGGTGCCGCTGGTGCGTCCCCAGGACTTGCAGCAGCGATGGCCCAGCTCCGCAAGCCAAAACCCCTTTTTTTGGTCCTCTTCAGCCCCTACCAAGCCAAACCCATCGAAATCCAGATGCCTCCAGGCGAGGATTGATTCGGGTTTGGCAGCTTCGGGGTGAAGCTTTGGGAACATCCCAACAGCTGTAGATTCAGGGATTCTGTTTGAATCGCTCCCCCATTTCTTGCTTTGGGAACACCCCAACAGCTCTGGAATTAGGGACTCCATTCTGAATTCTTCCCATTGTTCCCCCATTTCTTGCTTTGGGAACACCCAAAGGGATTAGGGACTCCATTCTGAATTCTTCCCATTGTTCCCCCATTTCGTGCTTTGGGAACACCCCAACAGCTCTGGAATTAGGGACTCGATTCCGAATTCTTCCCATTGTTCCCCCATTTCGTGCTTTGGGAACACCCCAACAGCTCTGGAATTAGGGACTCGATTCCGAATTCTTCCCATTGTTCCCCCATTTCGTGCTTTGGGAACACCCCAACAGCTCTGGAATTAGGGACTCGATTCCGAATTCTTCCCATTGTTCCCCCATTTCGTGCTTTGGGAACACCCCAACAGCTCTGGAATTAGGGACTCGATTCTGAATTCTTCCCATTGTTCCCTCATTTCTTGCTTTGGGAATACCCAAAGGGATTAGGGACTCAATTCTGAATTTTTTCCCCATTGTTCCCCCATTTCTTGCTTTTGGAACACCCAAAGGGATTAGGGACTCCATTCTGAATTCTTCCCATTGTTCCCCCATTTCGTGCTTTGGGAACACCCCAACAGCTCTGGAATTAGGGACTCAATTCCAAATTTTTCCCACTGTTCTCCCATTTCTTGCCTTGGGAACAGCCCAGGTGCTGTGGGATTGAGGACTCAGAGTGTTCCTCCATTTCTCGTTTTGGGAAGATCCCCACAGCTGTGGGATGAGGTGCTCATCTCAGTTTTTCCCATTGTTCCCCCATTTCTCACTTGGGAAATACATCAACGGCTGTGGGATTAGGGACTCTGAGAAAGTCTTCCCCCATCTCTCCCTTTGGGAACGCACCAAGAGCTGTGGGATTAGGGACACAATTCTGAGTTTTTCCCATTTTTCCCCCATTTCTCCCTCTGGGAACATACCAAGAGCTGTGGGATTAGAGACCCAGCTCTGAATTTTCCCCATATTTCCCCCATTTCTCACTCTGGGAACACACCAAGAGCTGTGGGATTAGCGACCCACCTCTGAGTTTTCCCCATTGTTCTCCCATTTCTCCCATTGAGAATGCACCAAGAGCTGTGGGATTAGAGACCCAGCTCTGAGTTTTCCCCTTGGTTCTCCCATTTCTCCCATTGAGAACGCACCAAGAGCGGTGGGATTAGAGACCCAGCTCTGAATTTTCCCTGTATTTCCCCCATTTCTCACTTTGGGAACACACCAAGTGCTGTGGGATTAGAGACCCAGCTCTGAGTTTTCCCCTTGGTTCTCCCATTTCTCCCATTGGGAATGCACCAAGACCTGTGGGACTAGGGACCCGGCTCTGAGTTTTTCCCGTTTTTCCCTCATTTCTCCCTTTGGGAACCCACCAAGAGCTGTGGGATTAGGGCACAATTCTGAGTTTTCCCCATTGTTCCCTCATTTCTCCCTTTGGGCACACACAGCTGTGGGATTAGGGACCTAGCTCTGGGTTTTTTCCCCATTTTTCCCCCATTTCTCGCTTTGGAGGAAGAGGAAGGCTGGAGGTGAATGGGGCCTCCTTCAGCCAGAGCCCAGGGAATCCCGGGATCACCAGGGCTGGAAAAGATCGAAGCCAACCACCAACCCAGGGCCACTAAACGGTGTCCCCAGGTGCCACAGCCACAGGAGGAACGCTTTGGGGGGAAAGGCGGAGGCCAGAGCAGAGCTGAGGGTCACAGGTGAAGGCAGAGCTGCAGCGCCAAGGTCCTGGACCACCACCCACCTCCCTGCTGGAGGAGGTGTCATCCCCACCTACGCATTTCCACTGCTCTCTTATCCCGTGAGAAATCCCAACGATCCCAAATCCCAACGCCCCACAGACTCCAAGCGGCACAAGCCACCAGCCTGCCCTAAAAAATGTGTGTTCTGGGCAAAACTCTGTAAAAAAGGTGCATGGGAGAAACGCCCCAGGGTTAAGCACCAAACAATGCCCCAAAGGCTCCAAAATCCAACGCCAGGGACGGCCACGAGGAAATTTTCAGCGCTCTCACACGGAGCTAAGGCCAGTCCAGGAAAAACAGGGCCCTGTGGCGGTGAGAAACCATGGCCGGTTTTCATGTGCCACCTGCACACACTGCACACGGGGACAGGGCCCTCAGGATAAACACACAGCCCCTTCCTGGCTGCTGACGGAACAACCCCGGCTTGTTCTCCCAGCAAGCCAAAGCTGCAGCTGCTGGCGGATCAGACACGTTCCGGGTGGGACCTTTGCTGCCCCCTCCTCCCCCCCTCTCTTTTTACAGTGTTTGTAGATTTATGAATAAGGCATTGACGGTGCCCAAACCTCAGATATCCACCTTGGAGGGAGAGCTAAAATTAGCGTGGAGTATATTCCCCGAGCTGTCAGGAGGGAAAACGGCTCATGTGGGATGCTGGAGATCTGGCAGGGAAAACAGCGTTCCCAAAAAAACCCCAGGGCCTGTGCTGCACCCCTTGCTGAGAGCTGATGGGTTTGCACACACCCCACATGCCCACTTATCCAAAAACCTTGGTTATTCCTGGAAAGCCCAGCAGGGTTAAGCTGTGCCAGCACATCCAAGCAGAGAGGAAGAGCTCTGGGAGCAGAGGAAGAACGGAGGTGCAACATGCGAGCAGTAACGGACTTGAATTTCCATCCCAGCGGACCCCAAATCACTTTAGAGCAGTAAACCCAGAGCTGACGCCCCTTGTCATGGAGAAATAGGCAGGGCCGCATGGAGCACGACGTTCCACCAGCAAGGAATCAGGGAAAGGAACAGAAACTTCATTTTCACATCACATGGGATCAGGGAATTCATGGCCAGAGGTGTCCGGCTTGCGGAAAAGAGGGAGGGGTCAGTAAAACCCCAGAGCAACTGGATAAGGGGAGCAGAACCTCCCTGGCTGGAGTGAAACCAGGTGTGTGTGGGTGTGTCCAGCTGGAGCAGAGGACACCGAGGGCAGAGCTCAGGGATCTGCAGCTCCTCCCGAGGGGCAGCTCCAATGTCCGCTCCCTGGGACAGGGGCAGCACCCAGGGAGCAGCTGGAGCTGGGCCAGGGCAGGCTCAGGCTGAGATCAGGGAAAGGTTCTTCCCCCAGAGGGTGCTGGGCACTGCCCAGGCTCCCCAGGGAATGGGCACGGCCCCGAGGCTGCCAGAGCTCCAGGAGCGTTTGGACAGCGCTGCCAGGGGTGCCCAGGGTGGGATTGTTGGGGTGTCTGGGCAGGGTGTGGGGATGGACTGGGTGATCCCTGTGGGTCCCTTCCCACTCTGGATATTCTGTGATCCTGTTCTGGGATTCTCTGATCCATCACCCGCAGTTATCTGTGGATAACCTGAGCACCCCTCAGTATCCACGGGCGAAGGGCAGCAGGGCTGGCAGGCACCACGTGCGGCACAGCTGCCTCCTTCCCCTTCCCAACCTTTGCTTACATTTCATCTCCTCTACTCTGCTTCCAAAGTTTAATAAAATTTAATCCCAGCGTGTCTTGAATTAATTAATTAGATCCCGTTCCGAGCCGCGGTGCCGGTTCCTGCACTGCCCCGGTGCCGGGGGCCGGGAGCGGCGCTGCCCCTCCAAGGCTGGCTCGGTCCCTCGGCTCACACCGCAGGGGCTCATCTCAACGCCCTTTGAGTTTTCCCCTCCCTCATCTCCCCACTCGAAGAGCTCCTGTGGGTGTAAATAGTGATCTCCTGGTGTCAGCCCTCAGCAGCAGAGTGGGAGCTCTTCCCTGGAAATTCAGGCTTTTTTCACCAAAATTGATGACCTGGGATCATCCAATCCATGTGCTCCAACTACAGCTTTTTGCCCCCTCCCTGCTGCTCCCTCCTCAAATCCTCCTCAGTACAGGATTTTTTTATTCCCTGTTGCAAAGAAACCACTAGACTATTTTTGGTTGTTTTATTTTTTTCCACCGGGAACAAGCTGTGTGAATCCAGGAGGAACGGGGCTATTTTGACAGGCCAGAAGCTCTCATTCCCTGCACTGATCCTCCTTCCCTGCGAGCTGCTTTCCAAGCCAAGCCAGCAGCATCCTCGCCGCCCTGGCAGCATTTTCGGCTGTCGCCGCTCGTCTCCTGCCCGGCCGCGGCTCCGGGAAGAGCCAGCCCCGGTGCTCCGTGGCCACGGTACCATCACGGAGCTGCCGGGGACACGGGGGATGTTCCCCTTGTCCCTGCCCGCTCCGTGATTAATTCTGATCTCAGCAGAGCCTCACCAGCTCTGTCTGCTGCCGGCCTGGGCGGGGCCCCGCTCGAGTGCAGTTGTTTACAAACACGTTAAAGCCAATTTAAACGCTATTTAAACCCCATTGTGTCGCGCTCCAGCTGCCCAAGGAGTTTTTTCACTCAGCTCCTGGCCCCGCACCAGAACTCAGAATGACAGATTGCCAAAAAGGACGGCGAGGGAGGGCTGGCGGGAGGGGGTGTGGGGTGGCCAGACGACACAGCAGATGAATTTATTGGATTTATTGTCCCGCTGCCGCTGGGAACGGAGGGCAGGAGCCAGGCCGGGCTGAAGGGACCTTGCAGGGACACTCGCGGAGGGAAAGGCCGGGGGTAACCAGCTTTAGCTGCTGATGGGGGCGGCTCTGCGCTGTCACCGCCGCTCCCGGGAGCACAGCCTGTCCCCGGGACTGCCCCGAGCACCCCCACGTCCTTTCCAGGCCACAGCTTCTCCCCAGATCCAGCTGTGCCTTCTGCAGGGGCGGCGGCGGCAGCACCTCCCCCTGCCTGAGCCATCCCCGAGCTTTCCCTGCCGTGCTGCCCATCCTGTGCCCCCAGAATTCCGGCTGGGAAAATACCCCGCGGCCTGGGTGCGGCCAAGGCACGTGTATCCTCATGGATAAAGCGCCAAAGGAAGGAGCAAACAATCCCGTTTTCCGCTCAAGGCCAGTGCTCACCTGTCTCACACCAGCCAGGTGATTCTCAGCCCTTAAAATCCACCCAACAGCGGCACCAGACCTGGAACTGAGTCCCTGCGACATCCTGGCGCAGACGATGGCCATGCCCAGCAGCACCGGGCTCTCCAAGAGCTCCACGAGCATCACTTTATTCCCACAAACCTCCCGCAAAGTTGGGTGGGCAGCATCCCTGAGGAAGGCGAACCTTCACCAGCAAAGGAAGAGAGCTCCCGAAGCTCGCCAGGGGAAAAGGCAGAGCTGCGAGGGAGGTGGGCTTCGGGAGCTGCTGCTCGTGTTCAAGAGGAGAGACCCAGCAGCAGCTTCTGTTTCTCAGTATTTTACATTTTCAGCTGTTGGATGGAGAGCCAGAAGGAAAATCACAGCAGCAGGAGTTGCCAGCTCCACCCTCACCCTGCAACCGCGGCTGCTGGGATCAGGAAATCAGTGCAAACAAACACCTGTATGGGATCACCTACCAGCCAACCCAGAGCGCTCTGACAGCAGAAATGAAGTGAAAAACCAACTCTGGACCAGTCCTTACCCCTCAAAACATCTTTCAATGCTCGGTCACCAACGGCTGCTCTAGGAATTGCAACCCCCTGGGGCTGTGTCACCTCAGAGGGGCACGAAACCAGCGGGAACCTCACGGAAAGCAAAGAACCCATCACGAAAACGGGCAGCACAGCCCAGGCTGGAGCCCCAAAGCCCTGAGGGCATGGGCTCTGCGACCCCCAAAGCCCTGAGGGCACAGGCTCTGACCCCCACACCCCCAAAGCTCTGAGGACACGGGCTCTGTGACCCCCACACATCCACACCCCCAAAGCCCTGAGGGCACGGGCTCTGTGACCCCCACACGTTCACACCCCCAAAGCTCTGAGGGCAGGGGCTCTGTGACCCCGACACCCCCAATACCCTGAGGGCAGGGGCTCTGTGCCCCTCACACCCCCAAATCTCTGAGGGTCCGGGCTCTGACCCCCACACCCCCAAGGGCACAGGCTCTGCAGTCCCCACACCCCCAAATCCCTGAGGGCACGGGCTCTGCGACCCCCAAAGCCCTGAGGGTACAGACTCTGTGACCCCCACACCCTCAAGAGCACGGGCTCTGCGCCCCCACACCCCCATAGGCATGGGCTCTGCACCCCCACACCCCCCAAAACCCCTGGAGCAGGCACTGGGGCCACGGCTGAGCCTCTTACCTGTGGGAAAGCTGCTACAGGTTCATCCTCTGAGAGGTGGAGGAGACTCAGGTGTTCATAGGAAAAGGGTGCCTGGGGTGGGAAACAAGAGATTCATGAGATGAGGCAGCTTGAAATGGGTGCCACTGTGTCACAGAGACACTCACAGCCTCTCCAAATTGGGGATTTTATTCCTTGCTCCCATCCACACTTCTGGGATTTTCCCTGCTTGCCATTTCCCTCCTTATCTCAACCCTTCTCTCACCATTTTGGCTTTATCTTTAAAGCATTTTTCCCTGTGCTCTCCTCTTCTCACAAGCAGCCACATCATTTTGGAGGAACAGAATTGCAGAGTTTTCTTTGCACGGGGAATGACCAATTTCCAAAGACACAAAGAGGAGGCACAGGAGCCTGGCTGGGGATGGGGTTTCTGCTTCTCTGAAAATCAGACCCTAAATGCAAACTGGACCCCATCCTGAGTCATTCTGAGCTGGGAAATAAAGCTGAGCTCTGCCCTGGGCTCTGGGCACAGTCAGGGACGGATCATCCACTCCCAGCCTCAGTGGGTCTAAACGTTAATAGAAAAGTAAAATTCTCAACAGGTTATGGGAAGGTTCCCAGGAAAAATAATGTTCAAAAGGCTGAGGCTGAAAAAAAGTTCACAGAATCCCAGAAACACAGAATGGTTTGGGTTGGAAGGGACCTTAAAGCCCATCCAGTGCCACCCCCTGCCATGGGCAGGGACACCTTCCCCTATCCCGGGGTGCTCCCAGCCCCGTCCAGCCTGGCCCTGGACACTGCCAGGATGAGCCAGAACTTGTCCTGGATGCAGGGAAAAAAGGCAGGATGAGGAAGCTGCCACTGGGCACCATCAATGAAGGTGTCTCCAGCCCCAAGGACGGCGGCCCCAGGCGTGGGGACGCTGCAGGGGTGACAGAGGTGGCATCCCTGTGGTGGCCTGGAGCATCCTCAGTGGCTGAGTGGGACCGTCCACGCAAGAGGAGCAGGAGGAGCCGCTGCAGCGCTTCACCCACACCCACACCCACCCAGGGTTACTCTTATTGTCTCTCTCAATTAGCATTTCTCATTACACAGCGGGAAGTAACTCCAGACAGGTCAGACTGGGAGGATTTGACGGAACCAACACTCTTAGGCCACCCAGGAACTCCTCCCAACATCTCCCCCACCGTCCCTTCTGCAGCCAGCGATTAAATCAGATCGTTTCAAAGCTGAAGCTGTATCTGTGGCTTCTCCTGAAAGCGTTCTGGCACCTGCAGGGCTCCTAGGAAATCCGGAAAACTCCACACAATCTTATTGCAAAAGCTCCTCTGCACAAACGAATGCTGGCTGTGAACGCTGAGAACGCCCGGAATCACTGTCACATAAACTGAAGGCACAGGTGAATCTAAACCGCCCCACCCAGCAATGCCAGGCTAGGGAAAAAACCCT
This sequence comes from Callaeas wilsoni, assembly GCA_013398955.1. Taxonomy (NCBI): domain Eukaryota; kingdom Metazoa; phylum Chordata; class Aves; order Passeriformes; family Callaeidae; genus Callaeas; species Callaeas wilsoni. The sequence goes on along the minus strand of VWPU01004325.1, from coordinate 53,100 downwards.
TCCCGTGCTGAATTTGGAGCTGTATTAAAGTGAAATGCAGGTTTCGTTTAACATGGGGATGAGCCCGAGGCGGTGCTGCAAAAGCCTTTTCGCAGCCCATGGGGGCTGTGGTAGGGCTTGGCTCCAGCTCCAGCACCAGGACGCGGCTCCGTCAGCCCCGGTGTGATAAACGAACGCCCTGGGTGCTGCCGGTTCTCCGCAGGGGCTTTGCTGTCCCCCTCTCCACCCAGCAGGAGCTGACCCGAGGCTCTGCAGAGATGCACAAAGCCCCAGCTCAGCTCTCTGCCGTGCGCTGCTCCCCGAGAGCGGAGCGTTCAGAAACCACCAGAAGCTCTCCATCCACCCAGAGAAACTCCAGGCAGTAAATGCAGACACTCACAGGTGCTCGGGGTAAGGCAGAGCCCGCTGTGCCTGTCACCTTCCAGGAGGGACACAAGGACACAGCCGTGCCTCCCCCCGCTACGGCCGGGCCCTGCTGCCACATCTGCCCGGCCCGGCTGATCCAGAAAAATCCCACTCGAGTTATTCCTGCACAATCCCCGGCCGGTGTTCTGCTGTTTTCCTTCCTTCTTTCCCTTTTCTTCCCTCCGAGTGGCAGCGAGGGGACGCTGGGTGGCTCCAGTCACCTCCATCCCTTCTCCCCCCTGAGAGAAAGTGCTGAGGCCCTGGCACAGATTCCCAGAGAAGCTGTGGCTGCCCCTGGAAGTGTCCCAGGCCAGGCTGGAGCACCCTGGGACAGTGGGATGCCCGTGGCAGGGGGTGGGATGGGGTAAACTTGAATTTCCCTTCCAACCCAAACTGTTCTGGGATTCTCTGGCCCTTTTCTCACCCCGCCAAAATAAAGTGCAGGAATTATGGAGCCAAATCGGTGGGGAAAGTGTCAGGATGAGATATCCTGGATGGGAGAGGATGAGGATGGGTGTGAGGATGGGTGTGAGGAGGGTCCCACCCTCCAGCGATCCTCAGTCAGGAGCTGCGGCCCTGCAGGGCTGAGCCCCGCTGGCAGGAATGGCCTGAGCAGGTGCCGGGGAAAAGGGTCCCGCTGCCCCCGCCAGCCCCACCCAGCTGTCCCTGGCCCCTGGCACACCCGGTGGCACCACGGCCACGCTGGAGGGCTCAGCTGGGAGCCGGGATCCACTCCTCACCCCAAACTGGCTCACCCTGGAATCCCAGGATGGTTTGGGTGGGAAGGGCCGTGCCAGGATCAGAAGGGTGCCCAGGGACACCTTCTGCCGGCCCGGTGTGCCCAGAGCTCCACCCAAACTGGTTTTCCTGACCCTCCTCCTGCAGGGGAGCTGGAACCAGGGGTGCAACAGCTGGGGCGACGCCTCGCTCTGCTGCTTCCCTGTTCCCAGTCCTTCCTTCTCCTGGCCACTCCATCAGGGCTGCCAGCCCTTCCCAAATCGGAGCTTTTCCGCCCCAAACCTGGGAGGGCACGCGCTGCCTGAGCACAGCCGCTGGCCCCTGGCCCCTGGCCCACCCCGCTGGTGGCCCGCGCGTCCCACTGCGAGCCCGGCACCGCACGTGCAGGCTCGGGGAAGGAGGGCATGGCAAAGCTGCCTCTGGCACGGCGCTGCTCTATTTTACCTCCTTCGCTGCTTGGAAAACATTTGGAGGGAGCCAGGCGGGACGCACACACATTCCAGCTCCAGAAATAGCTCGGCTCTGCAGAGCTCCAGAGCTCCCTCCGAGCTCCTCAGCCTCTCCCTGTCCACGGAGCAGCCCCAGGAGGGCAGAGCGCGGCTCCTGCGGCCGGGAGGGATCCGTGCGGAAGGGCTCCGGGTTTGGGGCAGGTGAACAAAGCAGGGCTGGGTTTGATTTCCCGGGGTGCTTAATGAGCTCATTTGTGCCGGGCAGAGGGAGCTGAGCTGGGCTCTGGCCTGGCCTGAGCTGGCTGTGAGGGGAAGCTGCCCACGAGCTCTGCAGGGCCAGCACAGGGCGAGGGTCTGCCCTGGGAGCCGCTCTGAGCAAAGCCCGGTGGTTTCTGGTGATACCGACAATCCCTAATCCACGGAGTAAATGTAATTTATAATGGGAGCGGGATTCAGGCTGCTGATCGTGGAATTGTGAACCATAACTGAACCACAGATGGGTTGGTTGGAAAAGACCTTAAATCCCATCCAGTTCCATGGCAGGGACACCTCCCACTGTCCCAGGCTGCTCCCAGCCCCTCCAGCCTGGCCTTGGGCACTGCCAGGGATCCAGGGGCAGCCACAGCTGCTCTGGGAATTCCATCCCAGCCCCTCCCCACCCTCCCAGGGAACAATTCCTTCCCAATATCCCATCCATCCCTGCCCTCTGGCAGTGGGAAGCCATTCCCTGTGTCCTGTCCCTCCATCCCTTGTCCCCAGTCCCTCCGCAGCTCTCCTGGAGCCCCGTCAGGCCCTGGAAGGGGCTCTGAGCTCTCCCTGGAGCCTTCTCTGCGCCAGGTGAGCACCCCCAGCTCTCCCAGCCTGGCTCCAGAGGGGCTCCAGCCCTGGAGCAGCTCCGTGGATTCCTCTGGACTCTCTCCAGCCACTCCACATCCTGCTGATATTGGAATTCCCAGGGCTGGGGCAGCTCTGCAGGTGGGGTCTCACCTGAGCGGGGCAAAGGGGCAGAATCCCCCTTTTCCTGCTGCCCACGGTGGGGGCTCAGCCCCGGCTCGGGGGTGGCACCTTCCCAGCGCTGCTCGGGGCTCTTTGCTGCCCCACCCGTGTCCCCTTCCTGCCTGGCAGGTCCCGGCTTCAGCCGGGGTCGTGCTGGGTCGGAGGCTGCTGAGGGCAGGACCTGCATCTGCGATTTGGGACCTGCATCCCCGATTTGGGACCTGCGTCCCCGATTTGGGACCTGCATCTGCGATTTGGGACCTGCATCCCCGATTTGGGACCTGCATCCCCGATTTGGGACCTGCAGCTGCCCGCTGGCACCGGTGGCTTTACTGGCAGCGCGACTGGGCTGGGATGTCCTGGGGGCATCAAACCCGGCACTTCCAGCCCAGCCTTTTACCAGGGCTTCCAGCACAGCACCCAGCCCTGTGGGACTCTCTTTTCCCACTCTCTTTTCCCCTAATTCACACTTTTTGCCCATCATTCCTGATTTAAGGCTCTGGTTTTCTTTGAGGGCGGGACACAAACAGAGCCCAGGATCCATAAAAACGCCAGCACAGCATCCAGCCAGGTGGGATTCTCTTTTCCCACCTTTTCTGCTATTAATCCACACTTTTTGCCCTTCATCCCTGCTTTAGGGCTCTGTTTTTTGTAGGGAGAGGAGCCCCAGGGCAGCCCTTTCCTTCCTGGATTGCAGCACCTCAGAGGTGCTTTGGAAGCTGGCAGAGCCCAGGATGCACAAAAACACCAGCACAGCACCCAGCCAGGTGGGACTCTCTTTTCCCACTCTCTTTTCCCTAATCCAAACTTTTTGCTCATCATTCTTGCTTTAAAACTCTGGTTTTTGTTTGAGGGGGCACACAGAGCCAGGGATCCATGAAAACACCAGCACATCACCCAGCCTTGTAGGACTCTCTTTTCCCACTCTGCTTTTCTCTAATTCACACTTTTTGCCCTTCATTCCTGATTTAGGGCTCTGTTTTTTGGAGGGGGGCAGAGCCCCAAGGCAGCCCTTTCCCTCCTGGATTGCAGCCCCAGAGAGGTGCTTTGGAAGCTGGCAGAGCCCAGGATCCACGAAAACACCAGCACAGCACCCAGCCAGGTGGGACTCTCTTTTCCCACTCTCTTTTTCCCTAATCCACACTTTTTGCCCATCATTTCTGATTTAAGGCTCTGGTTTTTGTTGAGGGGGGGACAAACAGACCCCAAGATCCATGAAAACACCAGCACAGCACCCAGCCAGGTGGGACTCTTTTGCCACTTTTTCTGCCATTAATCCACACTTTTTGCCCTTCATTCCTGATTTAGGGCTCTGGTTTTTGGAGGGGGGCAGAGCCCCAAGGCAGCCCTTTCCCTCCTGGATTGTGGCACCTCAGAGGTGCTATGGAAGCTGGGAATCAGAGCCCAGGATCCACAAAAACACCAGCAGAGCACCCAGCCAGGTGGGACTCTCTTTTCCCACTGTTTTTCCCTAATTCACACATTTTGCCCTTCATTCCTGATTTAGGGCTCTGGTTTTTTTGAGGGAGAGGAGCCTCAAGGCAGCCCTTTCCCTCCTGGATTGTGGCACCTCAGAGGTGCTTTGGAAGCTGGCAGAGCCCAGGATCCACAAAAACACCAGCACATCACCCAGCCAGGTGGGACTCTCTTTTCCCACTCTGCTTTTCCCTAATCCACACTTTTTGCCCTTCATTCCTGATTTAGGGCTCTGGGTTTTTTTGGGGGCGGGACACAAACAGAGCCCAGGATCCATAAAAACACCAGCACAGCACCCAGCCACGTGGGACTCTCTTTTCCCACTCTCTTTTACCCTAATGCACACTTTTTGCCCTTCATTCCTGATTTAGGGCTCTGTTTTTTTGGAGAGAGGAGCCCCAGGGCAGCCCTTTCCCTCCTGGATTGCGGCCCCACGGAGGTGCTCTGGATGCTGGCAATCAGAGCCCAGGATCCATCAAAACTCCGGGCTGGTTGTCATGGCAACTGGCGCACGTGTGCGTGTGTGTGCCTGGCAAGCAGCCTCCATCCCGGGTTGTCACGGGCAACACGAGCCAGCTCCCAGCCCCGGCCACATCCCCGGCCTGCCCGGTGCCACCTGAAGGCAGCAGAGATGTCCTGAGGTGTCCCTGCTCCGGCTCGGGGTGATTTTCTCTCTCCTGGTTGCTCCTTTCAGGCTGCCGTGGCACCTGAACCCCGCTCGTGGCTCCCTCCCAAACAGATGGCCGCAAGGAAGGGCCAAAAATCGTCTGAAGCCCCTCTCCTGCGAGGGCTGAGCCTGCTCTGCGGACCGGCAAAGCCCTCCCCCGACCCCCCAAAGCAGCAGATGGCCAAGGCATGAGATCAGAGCCGGGGGACCGAGATGTCGGTCAGGAGGGTTGGGGTGCCAGGCCCTGGGCCGTGTGTCTTGGGGTGATTCTATGACCATGCTGTATTCCCCATCGCCTGCTGGATCTCTGTGAACCTTTAAATTGCAAAGGGGGGAGAGAGAAGCCGAGAGAACTCTTCAAAGCAGCCAGCTTGACCTTGGAACTAGAATGTTTGCATTCTTTTCTCTCCCGATTCTGACAACATTTGTTGGTTAGAGGACTTTTGCTCTCGAGTCTCTTCGGCTTTCAGCGGAGAAGGGACTGTGATCTGCCTCAGCGGCTTCTGTTCCGTTTTGGGCTGCTTTTGGCTCGCTTTTCATCCCAGCCCAGCTCCCATCTCCGGCCCTGCTCGGCAGGACCCTCCAAGGGGGATCGTCGGACCCTGCCTGGCCCGGCCCCGCTCAGGACTGCAGGTTTTACCTACAGAAGGAACTCTAAAATCCATAGTCCTCTTTTAGGGGACAGGGGAGGGGGTTTCAATATCCTTTTTTCCCCGTGACAGCGGGGGACTCTGTTTGTTAAATAAATAGGTTTTTTTCACTTTCTCTCGAGAAATTATTTTCCCAAACCCGTGGGGGAGGGGCTGCCGGGGCCTGCTTGCCTGGCAGGCAGGAGAGAGAGAGAGCGAGAGAGAGAGAGAGACCAATTTTGGGTTGTTTCCTCCTGGATTTGTGTCCAAACCCGCACACCGTGGCACAAACGGGAGGCACAGCAGCACCGGGCATCGTCCCAGGGCAGGGCTTTGGGGCACGGCACCGCCTGAAAAGTGCGAGTTTCACTTGGAACGGGGTAAAACCGTCACAGCTTGGCGATGCCGCGCAGGTCAGCCCGCGCGTTGCGCCGGCTCTGTCAGTGCCCCCACGGAAATCTCCAGCAGAACCAGGAAAAAAAGAGGAAAAGGAAGGGGAAAGGGCGAGCACAGAGCCAAGAGCAGGAATAAGAGCGGGGCGGAATCTCAGGAAAGCGGCAACACTTTACGTGAAATTGCTGAAGCAACTTTGGGGATGCTGGGCTCGGCCCAGGCTGCTCTGGTGCCCTGGAGCAGGGAATCGAAGAGGAGGCACGGCAGAATCATCTCCTTCATCCCTCCACGCGGGTTTTTGGCCAAACGTCTCGGGGTGATGCTGTGGAACCTCCTCTGCACAGGGATGTAACCCCAAAACTCTTCTTCTGCCCCTTTAGGGAGAGGGTTTCCTGCTAAACGATGTGGTCAAACCCCGTGTCCAGCTATCAGCAATGCAGAGTTTGGAGAATTTAAAAGAGAAAAAGCTGCATGTTTTGGTTAAGTCCAAAAAAAGAAAAAGAAAAAAAAAGGAAAAGGAGAAAAAAAAAAAAAGTGTGAGGGAATAAAAACCTGCAAATAATTGACGGGTGGAAACGCCAGATTGAAAAGAAATTTCTGGGGAGTGTGTTTTGCTAATGAGGCAGGTTGTGGAAAGGAGAATTCAGCCTGAGAATTACCAAAACCAACTCCCAGAGAGGAGAAAGGACACGGCTGGGGCGGGACAGTCCCCCGAGGACAGCGGTGGCAGGGCCAGGAGCGGGTCCCTTGGCTGGGGGTAAAGCTGATTTAAGATTCCTCTTCCCCCTCTGGAGCCCAGATTCCCAAGAGCCCCTTTCCTCAGCATATTCCTTATGGAAAAGCTGATTTTCCTCCGTTCTCTCTCCAGCAGGATGTCCCCAAATCCGCTTCCTGGGGCACGGCAGCTGCAGCTCCTGGCCCCAGAGAGCCCAGCGGCCCCGGCAGGACACAAATACCCTCTGGAAATCCCTTTTCCGGTGGGAATTTCATCTGCATGGGCACAGACAGCAAACACAACCCGAGGGCAGCGTGTCCATGCCGCTCCTGCTGTTCCCAGTGGGTCCCCCCCTTTCTCCCAGCTGGAAAAAGGAGGAATATGGCTCGCACCCTTTAGCACCCCTGCTGTGCCACAAGGTCAGCTGCAGCTCAATTAAAGCCAACAATTGGATTATTTCTAATGCTTTAATTCGAATTCTCTTTCCTGCCTTACTCCACACATTAATTCCCGAGGCAAAATGCTGCCTTAACAAACTTTTATTGGGAGATTCGTCTCCACGCCAAGCAAAAAAGCCCCAGGAATCCCCCCTGATCCCCCAAATCCTCTCATCAACCTCTCAGGCCCTACCTGAGCGTCCCTGGATGAGGCTTTGCACAGGGAAAGGCAGGAATCCGTAAGGAATGCCTGGAGCAGCCTGGATCCCGGATCCCTTCAGGTGAAACATCCCTGCAGGTGCTGAGGGAGCTGCCTGGGAAGGTTTCTCCACGTGGCTGGAGCAGCTCTGGGGAAAACCCTCGGGACAGACGACTGGGAAGGTGCTGCTGGGATCTTCCAGGCAGAGAGGGGCTGCTCCATGGACAGGGAGGGATCAGGGATGCTCCAAACCCCCCCAGGTTGGAGGGAATAAGGTGAAGAGAAGCAAAACGACACCGGAGAAGCAAAACAACTCCAATTTCGTGCTGTTCTAAAGGCTGATATTCACCCAGCTGCCAAATAAAGCCAGAACTCCACGTGAGCTGGACCTCAGACTATCAATCAGTGCCCCAAAACCAAACAGTTCTCATTAGGAGCCAGGCTGCTCCTGGGCACAGCTGAGAGGGGAATTTGGGTGGTCTGGGAGTACCAGGAGACGAGAACATCACTGAAGAACCATCTGGAGAGGTTCTACACAGCCAGAACCTCCTTCAAACCGGGCACTTCCGAGCAGCTCCACAAAATTCAGCGCTGTGACCCCCGAGCCACCACCCTGCGGGCACAGGGACACCTTGGAGAGGCTCTGAACACACAGTGTGGGATCTTTTTCTTGGTTTGGACGGCATCCTCCCCAACAACACAGACCCACCCCGAGTGCAGATTCTGTCCTTTCTCAGAGACACCTTGGAGAGGCTCTGATCCCACAAACCCACCCCGAGTGCAGATTTTGTCCCCCTCAGGGACACCTTGGAGAGCTTCTCCACACATGGACTCACTCCAAGTGCAGATTTTGTCACCCTTCAGGGACATCTTGGAGAGCTTCTGATCACACAGGCCTGTCCCAAGTGCAGACTCTGTCCCCCCTCAGGGACACCTTGGAGAGCTTCTCCACACACAGACCCACCCCGAGTGCAGATTCTGTCCTTTCTCAGAGACTCCTTGGAGAGGCTCTGATCCCACAAACCCGCCCCGAGTGCAGGTTCTGTCACCCCATCAGGGACCCCTTGGAGAACTTCTCCACACACAGACCCACCCTGAGTGCAGATTGTGTCTTCTCTCAGAGACACCTTGGAGAGGCTCTGATCACACAGACCCCCCCTGAGTGCAGATTTTGTCCCCTCTCAGGAACACCTTAGAGAGCCTCTGATCCCACAAACCCACCCCGAGTGCAGATTTTGTCACTCCTCAGGGGCACCTTGGAGAGCCTCTGATCCCACAAACCCACCCCGAGTGCAGATTCTGTCACCTTCTCTCAGAGACACCTTGGAGAGGCTCTGATCAAACCCACCCCGAGTACAGATTCTGTCCCCCATCAGGGACACCTTGGAGAGCTTCTCCACACACAGACCTGTCCTGAGTGCGGATTCTGTCTTCTCTCAGGGACACCCTGGAGAGGCTCTGCTCAAACCCACCCCGAGTGCAGATTCTGTCCCCTCTCAGAGACACCTTAGAGAGGCTCTGATCCCACAAACCCACCCTGAGTGCAGATTCTGTCCCCTCTCAGGGACACCTTGGAGAACTTGGAGAACTTCTCCACACACCGACCCTCCCCGAGTGCAGATTCTGTCCCATTCACTCAGGGACACCCTGGAGAGCCTCTGATCCCACAAACCCACCCCGAGTTTCTGTCCCCCATCAGGGGCACCTTGGAAAACTTCTCCACACATGGACTCACTCCACGTGCAGATTCTGTCCCCTCCCAGGGACACCCTGGAGAGGCTCTGCTCAAACCCACGCCGAGTGCAGATTCTGTCCCCCCTCAGGGACCCCCTGGAGAGGCTCTGCTCAAACCCACGCCGAGTGCAGATTCTGTCCCCCCTCAGGGACCCCCTGGAGAGGCTCTGCTCAAACCCACGCCGAGTGCAGATTCTGTCCCCCCTCAGGGACCCCCTGGAGAGGCTCTGCTCAAACCCACGCCGAGTGCAGATTCTGTCCCCCCCTCTCAGGGCATCTTGGAAAGCTTCTCCACACACAAACCCCCCCCGAGTGCAGATTCTGTCCCACTCAGGGACCTTTTTACCCCAGCTGCTGTCAGGAACTCGGCGCCCGGCGCTGCCTGGCACAGCAGTGAAGGGATTGACTCGAATGGATGAGGGGATCCAGATGCCTGAGCGCATTTCCTGGCTGCCAACAACACCTCAAACTATCAAAAACCCCCAAAATGCCATGAGGAGCCTCCCTGCGATCCCAGGGAACGGGAGAGGGAAGAGGCAGATGTGATTTTGGAGGGAGAGCCCAGCGATGTCTGGGATGCCTGGCTCACTCCGGGAACAGCCCCATCCCGGTCCCAAGCACCGGCCAGAGCCCAGCTTCGGGAAGGATTTTGCTGCAGCCTCGAAAATAAACCAGGGGAAGAGCCAAGTTCACATCCAGCTCCGAGAGGCTGAGCACTTCCAGCTCCTCCCCGTGCCAAGAGCTTTGCAGGATCCGGGGCTGAGTTATTCCCCGGGAGGATGGACTCAGAAAACTCCCGAGGTCGCAGGTATGGATCCCACTGCTCCCCAGTCCACTCGCAGAGTTTAATCCGATCACTCAGTACTCTGGGAAACCCTGGAAAACCTAAAATTGCCAATTCCCAGTGGCAATATTTGAGACTAATTTAGGGTTTAGGGAGTAGAAGCGGGGTGGAAGCTCAGTTTTCCTATTGAAGTGGGAAAAAAGATGCAGGGAAATGTCACAGGTGACTCCAGCAGGTTTACCGAAGTGGAACCCATGGGAACCTCTGGAATTTGATGACAAAAAATCAAAGGAATGAGAGGGGAGAGACTCCCTAAAGGCTGATCCTGATGGGCTTTCACCTTCTCCTTGCCAAATGTAAAACTTTCAGTGTGATGAACTAAATTATCATCTCTAAAATATTCCAGTGTTTTCCAAGCACACTCGCTGCTTCTTGGGAATGACTTCACTGCCATGAAGTAAGGGATGAATGGGAATGTTACTCATGGAAAACACAGCTCGTTTATAACTTTATTTTAGACACTTAAATTAGCGAGGATCAGCTCAGCCCGACTGGAATAATAATTTTAGCAGCAGAGTCAAAAAAGCAAATGCAAAATCAATGCCTCACCCCAAGGAAAAATCGTTCCCATTCCCCTACAGAGCCCTCTGGGCTCCCCCCTGCAGCTGGGAATTTGTCATGGCAGAAGTCCTGGATTTGGGGAAGGGGATCTTTACAGGTCCCATGGAAATTGGCTCCGCTGCTCCAAGTCACACACGCCCGAAAATCCTCACCTGCACTTGGGGCTCCGGGCTCTGCTCCCTCCGCCTCTCCTACACCTGGATTTGGGACACAATTCCAGGGAGGCACCTGGATGGTGCCCTGCTTCCCGAAAAATGCCACAGCCCCTTAAGAAGGAACGTCAGGAACACCTTTTGTGTTCTCCTAGAGCAACCCCGGGAGTGCCACGATTTCCAGCACCTCCAGAATTGAGCAACGTCTCCCATTGATCTGGAGAGGGAGGCAAATAAAGCCCAGGACTCGGGCAAATAAGGCGAGGGGGAAGTTGCACAAGATCCTGGCACAGCTGGGACTCCAGGGCTCGGGTTCGACCTGGCAAATGTCCCCCGGCCGTGGCAGGAGCCAGGGGTGCCTGTGCCGGGTCCTGCTGCCGGAGCAGCTCCCCGCGGGGACTCCTGGATTTCCCCAGGGCTGCGCTGGCTGGGAATGAGCTGCTGGAGCTAATTAGCAAATTGAGCTCGGTACCCCCAGAAACTGCCCCTGGACCCACGGAACCGCAGAGTCACCGAGGCTGGGAGGAACCTCCAGGGACTTGGAGCCCAGCCATCAGCCCAGCACCGCCGCCGCGGTCACCACTAAGCCATGACCTCGAGTGCCTCATCCACGGGTTTTTTGAGCACTTTCAGGGATGGGGATTCCACCATCCAAGGCCTGACCACCTTTTCCATGAAGAAATTCTTCCCTGATATCCAACCTATACTTCTTCTGGTGCAACTTGAGGAGCTCCCTCTCCTCCTGTCCCTGTTCCCTGGGAGCAGAGCCCGACCCCCCCGGCTGCCCCCTCCTGTCAGGGAGTTGTGCAGAGCCACAAGGTCCCCCCTGAGCCTCCTTTTCTCCAGGCTGAGCCCCTTTCCCAGCTCCCTCAGCCTCTCCTGGGACTCCAGCCCCTTCCCAGCTCCCTCAGCCTCTCCTGGGGCTCCAGCCCCTTCCCAGCTCCCTCAGCCTCTCCTGGGGCTCCAGCCCCTT
>VWPU01004325.1:26713-38197 GCA_013398955.1 Callaeas wilsoni | reverse complement strand
TGCACAACTCCCTGACAGGAGCTCCAGCCGGGGGGGTCGGGCTCTGCTCCCAGGGAACAGGGACAGGAGGAGAGGGAACGGCCTCGGGCTGGGCCAGGGGAGACTCAGGGGGGACACCAGCAGGAATTTCCCCATGGAAAGGGTGGCCAGGCCTTGGCAGGGGCTGCCCCGGGCAGTGGTGGAGTCACCATTCCTGAAGGGTTCCAAAAACCGAGCAGATGTGGCACTCGAGGACAAGGCTGAGTGGGTTTCGTTAGGGTTTAGTGGCACCTGAGGACAGGGGTTAGCTGGGATTCAGTTGAAGGCTGTCCTGGATGATCTTGGAGGTCTCTCCCAACCTCAGTAATTCTGTATTTTCTCTTTTAAAGGAGATTGACACCCCTGGTACCACACGGGTCGGAGCTAAACCTTGGCTTTACCCATAAAAGTTACGGGTGACAAAAAAATGCTGCCGAAATTGGAATTCCGGGTGCTGCACAAAGAGACCCACCTCAGGTGGTGTTTGTAGAACACAGGACCCACTCCAGGCTGGGTCAGGGTGGTCCCGCAGTGACCCACGGNACCTCAGGTGGTGTTTGTAGAACACAGGACTCGCTCCAGGCCAGGTCAGAGCCGTTGTCAGTGACCCGCCATGGCTCGGTCACCGCAGCACCGGCCGTGGCCTCCCTGGGACAGCCGCGTGCAGGAGCGGAGCATGGACACCCCGCAGCGACCGGAGCTTCCAGGGTTAGGGTTAGGGTTAGGGTTAGGGTGAGGGTTAGGGTGAGGGTGAGGTTTAGGGTTAGGGTTAGGGTGAGGGTTACGGTTACGCTCCAGGGCGTGAGCGACGCACCTACGGGTGGAAAACACGGCGTGGAGGACGCGGATCCGAGGGACAGCGCTGAGGTGACACCAAGCCTCGTAAACAGCGAGGTGAGAAACGCTCCTGGAGCCTGGCCCAGCCTCGGAGCCTGGCCCAGCCCTGGAGCCCTGCTCGTCCTTTGGGAGATTTTCTGGGAAAACGCCAAAAAGTGCTGGAGTGAAGAGCAGTCCCACATCCCTGTAGCTGAGTTTTTGTCGTCCCTAAGGTGGGAATGAGCTCAGCTTCTGGGCTGGGAGCACTGGGGAACACGGTTTGGGGATAAGATCACGCCTCGCTTGTCTCACCGGGCTGCTGTTCTCACCAGGAAGGAAATCCAGGAAAACTCCAAGGAAATCCAGGAAACCTGCCCTGCCTTCCAACCCCTCCTGCAGTCCTTTGCTGGGCTGCTCAAGCTGGTTCTCAGCTGCCAGCGCCCCGTCTCCCACCGCAGCCAAACCAGGGCGGCCTCACCCCTGAGCGGGGCAGCGGCGGCCTGGGCGGAAGCCACGACCCCGACCCACTTTTATTTCACCCACCTGCATCACCCACAGCACCCTCACCATTTAAATTCGGGTTACGAATCAGGTGTGGGGCTCTGCCTTCAGTCCCACTCCAGTGGCTGTGCCTTCCCTGCTCCTGCCCATCCCAGCCTGTGCTATTTTTCCAGCTGTTCCATTTTTCCAGCTGTTCCGTTTTTCCAGCTGTGCTTTTGGCCTGTGCCAGGAGAGGGCTCTGGGTCTCCTTCCCCTCCGTAACCTCCGGCACTCCAAAAGTTACAGGTCCATGCAATGAGCGTGAAAGGAAACATTTCCTGCACCAAAATCCTCGTAGAAGCCCCTTGACTCGGACAGAAGATGGAAAACTCAGCTGTGGTATTTTTTTCCTGCACTAAAAGACTTTTCCTGGAGTTTGGGAGAATGGGAGAACTCAGGATTTGACCACGGGACCTGCAGTTTGCATTTACCTCCTGATTTTCGGGAGTCTCCTGCCAAGTGTCTGTGTGCTCTTCCAGAGGCAATAAAACCTGGAGCCCGCCTGCTCTGCAGAACCGCTTCGGGGCCTGAGGAGCTCTGCTCCCAATTCCAGATTCATTCCGAGTGAGAAGGAATTTTCTCAGCGTTTGCTGGGTTTCCTCTCTGTCCAAGCCACCAAACCCTGCTCCACCTCCGCCAGCAGATCCAGCTCCCTTCCCAGACTCCCAGAATTATGAGCAGACAGAATTTTATGTTCTGAATATAAGCAAAACAAATATTTTTTTGTTTTGTTTTGTTTTGTTTTTTAATTTAAGAAAATAACTAACATTTGTGGAGAAGGAACGCTAATAGACTAAAGATGCTCCATGAATTATCCAGTTTTATAGGGAAATTATTAGATTGAATCAATAAAAAAACCCACAGAATGACTTCTTCAGCTTCTACTGGATCCTCTGGAAATTTTTGATTACTTTTATTGGAAGGTTTCTCAAGTGAATAACCATTAAGGGGAGGGGAATAAAATGGATTGGCACAACATAGGCGCCAGGTAAGTTTTCCTTTTTTTCCTTTAGTACCTTAGGAAATTGGGTGTTTTCCTCAAAGAAAATGTGAAGAAAGAGGATTTAATCTGCTTGGGTCCCCTCCTGCCCAGCTCCTTCTCCTCTCCTGGAGCCCCTTCCCACTCATCCAAAGCATCCCAGCTGAGCTCTCCATCCACCACGACCTCCTTGGCTCTTCCCTGCCCTTCCACCACTTCTGCTCCATCGGGAAGGCAAGAGGAGAATAAAAAAAGGCTTTTCCTTTTCCTGATGGGCTTCACAGATGTCACAAACCATCCACGTCCCTCCCATCTCTGACAAAACTTGGGGAAACTTGGCAGAGCCCGGGGATAAATGATGGGCTGTGAGCTGAGAGCATCTGAGAGGCTCCTGGCAGGTGGTGACCGCTCCTCCCCCTGGCCTGGAGCTCTGCAGAGCGTCCAGTGGTAACAGCTGGGGCCATCCCTGCTCCTCCATAGATCTCTGAGCTCAGGGACACCTGAGTCAGATGAGTGGGAGACCCTGGAGCTCTCCAGCGGGCTCAGTAGTCACAGCTGAGGTGATCGCTGCTCCACCGTGGCTCTCTGAGCTCAGGGACACCTGAGTCAGATGAGTGGGAGACCCTGGAGCTCTCCAGCGGGCTCAGTAGTCACAGCTGAGGTGATCGCTGCTCCACCGTGGCTCTCTGAGCTCAGGGACACCTGAGTCAGATGAGTGGGAGACCCTGGAGCTCTCCAGCGGGCTCAGTAGTCACAGCTGAGGTGATCGCTGCTCCACCGTGGCTCTCTGAGCTCAGGGACACCTGAGTCAGATGAGTGGGAGACCCTGGAGCTCTCCAGCGGGCTCAGTAGTCACAGCTGAGGTGATCGCTGCTCCACCGTGGCTCTCTGAGCTCAGGGACACCTGAGTCAGATGAGTGGGAGACCCTGGAGCTCTCCAGCGGGCTCAGTAGTCACAGCTGAGGTGATCGCTGCTCCACCGTGGCTCTCTGAGCTCAGGGACACCTGAGTCAGGTGAGTGGCAGAGGCGGAGCAGCAGCACAGCCCTGAGGACCCGGAGCAGCCCCAGCTGCTCTGCAGAGCTCTCCCTAAGCCGGGTTTCCCCCAAGCCTGTCCTGCTTGGGCAGGAGAACAGGCTCACTCCACGATTCCCACCTTTTGCTCCTGCCTGAAATCCAAGGCTCCTCAAAGAGCCAGCAGCTGTCAGGGTTTCTGTCAGAGGTGTCCCTCAGCACCACTCCGCCACATCCCCACGGGACTGTGCCGGAATGTCCCTGCCCCGTCCCTGGAAGTGCCCAACATGGCCTGGAGCAACCTGGGAGAGTGGAAGTGCCTTGGAACAGGACGGGCTTTGAGGTCCCTCCCATCCCAAACCACGCCACGGTTCCGTGACCTTCCTTCCCGCAGTCTGGCCTGTGCACGCTCGGGATCGCCGCCTTATCCTGCCCCCGGACACGTGGGATGCGAGAGGATGTGGGGACACCCCCGTGGCACCTCCCGCTCCGAGCCCCGGACACGCGGGATGCGAGAGGATGTGGGGACACCCCCGTGGCACCTCCCACCGCGAGGAGAGGACAGGGAGCAGCTCATTCCCACCCATCCAGCGGCAATCCCGGGGTTTCCAGGGTGCTGTTTCATCCTTGGACATGAGGCTTTATCCCAACACGCCAGGAGTTTTTGAGAGGGCAATTTATCGCTCGAGACAGGGAAGGAGCATCCAGGAAAACACAACGGAAACTTCAGAGAGCAGCCTGGCCCTGGAGAGGAATCCCAGAACGGGATTTAAGTGTTTCCTCTCTTGCACGCCGACATAAACACAGAAATGTGTCACTTCGGGCACGGAACTTCTCTTCATTATATCTGCTTCAGGATAAAGGAAATAAAGCCAAAGTGACAGGCAGAGCTAAGGAATTGCTTCCTTTATGAGTGTGGGAGCCACGCGGGCAGAGCACCGCCGGGAAAACCCGAGAGCTGAGAACCCAAAACACAGTTTTGCGCTGATGGGCCGCCCGTGAATCGGCAGTGGAATTCAGACTTTCCCGAATATCTCTTCCTGCCCTCCCCTTCACCCCAGCCCCAGCGGAACGTCCAACGAGCTGCTCCCAGTCCTTCCAGCTGGAGCAACCGGGGATTTTATGAAGGTACCGAAACTCCTCGTCCCGTCCCAAGGCACAGACACAGCACCAGGACGAGGTTTTCCCGCTGCCGCACAGCTCCTGGTGGAAATCTGGAGGTTGGGTGGGTCCCGTTTCCACTCCCACCACTCAAAATTCTGAATTTCCCTTGTTGGCCTTAACTCTCCTGAGCTCCATTTTCATGGATGAATTTTCAGGACAAAATATGTCCCATATCAGAAAAAAAAATCTGAGATGACAACTGCGATAACTCCAGCACAGTGCTCAGTGTTCTCTGACTTGGCACAGTGTCCATGCCAGTGGGGTTTTATTTTTTTCCTGGTTAATTAATGCAAAAGGGGACATTGCTCCCCGTCAAAAAAAAAATAAACCCAGAGCAGGACAGACAGGCTCCCCTCTGACTCCCGGGATGAAGGAAGCCTTTCCTCCCGAGCAGCCTTTGGTGGAGATGGGTGAAGATCACCTGTAATTAGAGTTTAACGAAGCAGCCCCGGCCGGCAGAGCTCAGCTCCGTGTTAATGGCTCCGTGTCCCCTCCATGGGGCGGCTCCATGGAAATTCCCGCTCTGTGCACCCCCAAATGTCTCCCCTCACACCCCCAGCGAGGGCTCAAACTCTGCCTCGCCCCGGAGAGAAGAGGGACGTGACTTTTCCAGACAGAGAAGCCCCAAAAACCCAGGAAACCTGCCCAGTTCGGGGCTGCGGCACCTGGAAGTTCATCCAGGCAGCAGCAGCTCCCCCTGGTTTCCCCTTTCAGGAGCTTTCTTGTGGCCAAGGGCAAAGCTTCCCGGGAATAAATTCCAACCACCCCAAAAATTCCTTGGCAGCGAGCCCTGGGCTTCAGAGCAGCATTAATGCAGTGCCTTGCCATGAAATCCTTCTCATTCCCAGCCCTCCCCCCAGTGTGTGCAGCCCTGCTCCTGGAATAAATTCCTTTTCCCCAGCACTGCACAGCAAACCTGCAAAGTTTGCAAGGAAAGGAAGGGGTTTCGTTCCTCTGGAGAGAAGAAAATTTAAATGGATTTTTTTTCCCTTCGTGCATCTTAATAAAATCCTTGTTAAAGGCCACTCCTGGATCTTTAGTTTAACTTGTGGTTTCAACCAGAGGAAAAAGCTAATAAAGCACAACAAAAAAAATAAAATGAAGTCCACGTTCAGCTAAGAAAGAGCAGAAAAGGTTGTTAAAAATGTCCTTTGCTTTGCTTCCATTTTCCTTTAAAACGATAAAGGATATCCCGGACTCCCAGAGTGTTTTGGGTTGGAAGGGACCTCGAGGCTCGTCCAGTGACACCCCAGGGACCCCTCCCACTATCCCAGGGTGCTCCAGCCTGGCCTTGGACACTTCCAGGGATCCAGGGGCAGCCACAGCTGCTCTGGGCAGTTTTATTAAATAATCCAGTGCTGCTTTATTACAGAATTGTTTGGAGCTGCTGAGATCCGCATGGAGCATTTCCAAGCCGTGTCCAACCCCAAAGTCGACTTTTCTGTCAAACCCTTTTATCTCCTTTCCCACTCAGCCTTCGTCAGCGGAACGGAAACAAAGCTTATTCAGACTTAGGCAGGTGGAGCAAAAGTTTTGTCCTCTTATTTTAGTAATTTTCCCTTCCCTGAAGAATCCGTCAGGGGAAAACTGTGACTGGTTCCTGTAATTCCACGTAAAAACGTGGATGATCCTTGGGAGTCCCTTCTAGCTCAGGATTCCCTGATTCTGACCCTGCCATGACCATTCCAGCTCCATCCCTCACTGCCCTGAGCTCCCTTTGCAGGAGGAGGGGGCTGAGATCCCAAGGGATTTTGTGGATCCCTGAAACTCCTCATCCCATCCCAGGGCACGGACACAGCACCAGGACGAGGTTTTCCGGTGCTGCGCAGCTCCTGGTGGAAATCTGGGGGTTGGGTGGGTCCCGTTTCCACCCTCACCACTCAAAATTCTGAATTTCCCGTGTTGGCCTCAACTCTCCTAAGCTCCGTTTTCATGGATGAAGCTCCGGCAGAATTTTCAGGACAAAATCTGTCCTGTATCAGAAGAGAAATCTGAGATAACAACTGCGATAACTGCGGCACACTGCTCAGTGTTCTCTGACTTGGCACAATGTTCAGGCCAGAGGGATTTTTTTTTTTTCCTCTTTTTCTGGCGCAATTATGCAAAAGGGGACCCACAGACTGGTTTGGATCCGCACTAACCAGCAATTAAATTGCTCCAGAACACGAGGTCACAAGAAGGAAGTGCCCAGGTTGGTTCCCTCCTTCCAAGCCTGTTATTTTTGGCTGAATTCCCTGCCTTTCTTGTGAGGAGCAGGGCAGGAGGTGCCATCCCAGTGGAGCAAAGCATTTTCCTTTTCTCTTTCTTTTGATCCCCGTTCCGCAGCAAGGAGGCCACGAGCGATTTCCACGGCAAAGAAGAGCAGGGATTCGGAATTATTCCCCAGAAAACAGCACCAGCGGCTGGGAAAAAACCTCCGGAAGGGCACGAGCAGAGCCAAGGAGGGGCTGCAGCCCCCAGGAAGATCCTGTTCAAAGCAGGACCTGGGAGAAAAGTGAGGCTTTGTTGGGGTTTAAGCCAGGTTTAAACTCTTTCCCCACAGGCTGGAAACCTCTGAGCTCTCCTACACCCGGATCTGCTCTGGGAATGCGCTCCCAGGGTGGGAAAGGAGGCTGCCGAGCTGTGGCTGTGCAAAGCGCACCTGCGGGGTGAATTTTTGGGGCTAAGGGTGAGAGGAACAGGTCTGTGCGCACAGCTGGGCGCTGCACGCACGGGGGGCAAGCAGGGCTTTCCCTGCTCGGGCTGTTCTCGGGAGGGAAGGAGGGGTAACTCCTCCCAGCACGTGCTCCTGGTGGTTAAATGTCCAGTAAACGTGTCAGGAAATAAATATCCAATTGATTTATTAACTGTATTGAGTAACTGATCAGCCATTTCTATGCTTTTATCACACAGGCTGCAATATCACACAGGGCTAGAAGTGGTCCCAAAAAAACCCCAAAATCAGGTAAAGTGCCGTGGCTGGGACTCAGAGGTTGAAATTCCCTTTGGCTGAAGGTGCTCTGCTGCCTCTTTTTGCCATCAAGTGCTGCAATTCCAGCAGCACCTCCAAAGCCAAAGTCCCAAATCTCACACCCCCACTCAAGCCCTGCGCTCTGGAAGTGGCTGGGAGACTGACGGGCTAAAAATTCCAGACTTTTGGGATCGGACGTGCAGAGCTTGCGGCCAGATAGGAGCAGCTGTTGGAAAAGCTGAGGGAGAACAGAAAACAGAAAGCAGGAGTGTGCAGGGAGAGCCTGTGCTCAGGCCAAGCCGTGGCATCGCGTCTCGCAGGGCTCCTCCTGGATCAGATGTTCCTTTCCTGGATGAGAGTGAGGAACAAGGGCCCTGGCAGGTGAAGGAATGCGGGAAATGCCCACAGGATCCCTCCCTGGAGGGTCTGCGCCTGTCCCAACCCATCCCCGGGTGTCGGGGGATGCAGCAAAGATAAAAACACAGCCCGGGGAAAGCAGGCGCTGCCCGGCCC
The DNA here is from genome assembly GCA_013398955.1 of Callaeas wilsoni. Classification (NCBI taxonomy): domain Eukaryota; kingdom Metazoa; phylum Chordata; class Aves; order Passeriformes; family Callaeidae; genus Callaeas; species Callaeas wilsoni. Next base: position 30,204 of record VWPU01004325.1, on the reverse strand, counting down.
CAAAATATTAAATCACGAGGGGCAGCTTCCCCCCAGGCCCTCCCGAAATCAACCTGGGGAGCAAAGCAGGTGTGGGCAGGACGGCCACCAGGGATTTCCACGGCAAAGGACAGGGTTTCGGAATTACTCTGCGGAAAACAGCAGCAGCGGCAGGTGAGGCAGCAAAAACCATCAGGAAGGGCACGAGCAGAGCCAAGGAGGGGCTGCAGCCCCCGGGAAGATCCTGCTCAAAGCAGGATGTGGCAGAAAAGCGAGGTTTTGTCGGGTTTTAAGCCAGGTTTAAACTTTCCTACATTCTCCCCCCCAGAAATCCGTGGAAAGGAGCTTCAGCCCAGCAGGGAGCAGGAGAAGGGGCCAGGAGAGGAGCACAGACACTTCCACCTCCGTCTAACTGCTTCCCATCTCTGAAAAATGCAGGGATTTTGCCCCAGCTGGGTCCCTGTCCCAGCTCCCGGCAGGACCCAGCTCCATGTGCCGGCTCCCTGGAGGTGCAGCCGTGCCGCAGAAATGCCTCCGGGCAGGCGGGGAGCACCTGGCGCCTGCCAGGGAGCGCCTGGAAAAGCCGGGAGTGAGAGCTCCGGCACGGCAGGACACCGGGGATGGGTGGGAACCACGGTCCAGCAGCGGCTCCATCCCTTCTGGAGCAGATCCCCGCACAGCTCCGGGGCTTTTTCATGGATACAGCGGAGGAAGCTGTAGGATGATCCGAACCACGGCAACTCTCTCTCTACATCTCTTAAATTAACTCCAGCCCAGATCCTGCTCCCTTCAACAGTTCTGACACCACCTGCGTCACCCCAATTTATTGAGGGAGCGTTGTTTTCCCCCCAAGATCCCTGATCTGCTCTCATTTCCCTTTTTTTTATTTTTTTTTTCCAGAGGAAAACACCAGGAAAGCTCGGTGGCAGGAGGCTGGGGAAGGGTGTGCTGCTCAGCAGCCACCCACATGCTCTCCTAATTCATCAGCACACAAAGCCAGCTCTTTGTCTCCCTCGCTGCCATTCATTCCCGGTGAGATATCGCTCCCAGGAATCGCAGCCTGCCCGGGCACGGGGGGAGGAAAACAACAACAACAAAAAAAAGAGACAAAAACCATCTAATCAGGCGTCAGACTTAGCCCCATTGTCACAGACAGCTCCTTTTCTTTTTAAATAAAAAACCAGTGTATGCATGGCAAAGATTCGGCCTGAACAGCCCCTCCAGGCAGCTCGGAGTTAATTCTGGCCACAAACGGGGAAAATACGGAGGGAAAATAAAAATCCGAATTCCCTAGGAATGATGCAGAAGGGATACCCGCAGCCGGAGGTTGCTTTAACCTCTGGATCTTCAAATACTTCGCTTTTCTCTGCCTAATTCAGCACACGTGTGCTCCGCAGCCCTGAAGGGGTTAATCCCGACCCATTGTTTTAATTGGCTCAACAATTGGCCTCCCGCCACTTCCTCCGGGAGATTATTCCAGGATCTAATCGAAAGCAGTGCCAGAAAGTATTTTCCTGAGAGTCCGTGCCAGAGGAAACACTCTGGGAATAGATAAGGGCCCGAGCTCCAGCGGGAGCAAATATTGCAATTATTGTCCTGCCCGGCCGCGGGCTCACGCGTCCCAAACTGCAGCATCCCGGGAATCACAAGGGAAAAAAAAACTCCCTAAAAAACCCCGCGGACTGGAGAAATGAAGGGGAAAAAAGAAAAAGAAAAATAAAAATCAGCACCTAATTCTCTGTGGTGTGGTATTGCTCAACAAATTAAAAAATCCAGGTCCCGGTCCCCTTCTATATTCACTTTTTGTGTGTTTTTTTTCTACATATATTTTTAATTTCTCAAAGATGACGGAGCAGCTGAGATAAATCTGCCTGTTTCCAAAACGCAGCCGTCATAATTTGCACCGCTCCGCGCGGATCAGCCCAAATCCACGCCCGGCCGGGACGAAACAGTCTCATTGCGTGTTTCGCTTTCCGCTGGCGCTTTTCGGACAACAAAACCCACGAAAACTCTATGTGAAAAATAAATAAATAGATAGATAGATAGATAGATAAATAGATAAATAGATAGATAAATCAGATATCCTGTGGACGTTGAAGCGAGACAGAAATGCCTCTGCATGAGCTGAAGGGGATGAAGCTCCGTCTGCTTGAGCAGGTGCTGCTCTCACTCACAGCTCCTGTGCTGAGCAAATTCCTCAGAAAAATCCTATTTTTTTGGCCTAAAATCCCCCTGACCTTTGGTTTAGCCGCAGGGCATGGAGGGGGGGATGCTCTGAGCAGTGAAAATGCCTTGAAAACACGTTTGTGCAGCAGGGTTGTTGAGATACCGTTATTGATATTCGGGATTATTGCTTTTATAATTCTCTGCCAGCAGATATCTCTGCAAACTGGGCTGGGAACACACACACACGGATAAATAATCCATAACTATGTCCAGTTCGTCACCTGGCACCGAATATTCCTGTTCTTGTGTCTGTGAACGTAGAGATGAGCTGAACACGAGTGGCACAAGTGACACCGCACACGTGACAGCTCAGCAGAGTGACAGCGACACCCAAAATGTGCTGGCACCCACGGAAAATGGGGAATTCCTGTCCCCGTGCACATGGCTGGGTTATATTCCTTATATTAAATATATTTGTTGTGTTTATTCTGTTTATTCTGTTTATTGTGTTTATTGCTATTACCTGGAAAGCAGGAATTTCAGAATGCTGGCACTGAGATAAAACTCCTAAAAGGAACCAAAAATGACGAGTTTGGGATTTCTAGAGGGAAAATTCTCTGTCTTGGAAAAGTCTGGAATTCTGAGGTGATTTTTGAGGGTCGCTTTGGAGCTTTCCCTCTCCTGCCAAGGAGCAAGAGCCTGCCTGAGGACACAGAGCAAATGTCCAGGGGTCAGGGCCAGTGTCCAGGGGTCAGTGTCACAGTGCCCAAGGGTCAGTACCAGAGTCTCCAGTAGGTCAGGGTCACAGTGTCCAGGGTCCGTGCCACAGTGCCGAGCGGGTCAGTGTCACAGTGCCCAAGGGTCAGTACCAGAGTCTCCAGTAGGTCAGGGTCACAGTGTCCAGGGTCCGTGCCACAGTGCCGAGCGGGTCAGTGTCACAGTGCCCAAGGGTCAGTACCAGAGTCTCCAGTAGGTCAGGGTCACAGTGTCCAGGGTCCGTGCCACAGTGCCGAGCGGGTCAGTGTCACAGTGCCCAAGGGTCAGTACCAGAGTCTCCAGTAGGTCAGGGTCACAGTGTCCAGGGTCCGTGCCACAGTGCCGAGCGGGTCAGTGTCACAGTGCCCAAGGGTCAGTACCAGAGTCTCCAGTAGGTCAGGGTCACAGTGTCCAGGGTCCGTGCCACAGTGCCGAGCGGGTCAGTGTCACAGTGCCCAAGGGTCAGTACCAGAGTCTCCAGTAGGTCAGGGTCACAGTGTCCAGGGTCCGTGCCACAGTGCCGAGCGGGTCAGTGTCACAGTGCCCAAGGGTCAGTACCAGAGTCTCCAGTAGGTCAGGGTCACAGTGTC
>VWPU01004325.1:11029-26583 GCA_013398955.1 Callaeas wilsoni | reverse complement strand
GTGTCACAGTGTCCAGAGGTCAGTGCCAGTGTCCAGTGGGTCAGACCCAGTGGGTCAGTGCCAGTGTCTAGAGGTCAGTGCCACAGTGTCCAGTGGGTCAGGGCCACAGTGTCCAGGGGTCAGTGTCACACTGTCCAGTTGGTCAGTGTCACAGTGTCCAGGGGTCAGTGTCACGGTGTCCAGGGGTCAGTGCCACAGTGTCCAGGGGTCAGTGTCACACTGTCCAGGGGTCAGTGTCACAGTGTCCAGGGGTCAGTGTCAGTGTCCAGGGCCCAGAGCCAGGCCTGACAGCGGCTGTGAGGGGTCAGCAGGAGGAGGGGATGAGCCCCTTCCCAGGGCCAGAGCTGCCCCTCCAGATCCAATCCAGATCCTGTCCCATGTTCCCATGGGATGGACAGCCCCGAAGCCTCCCGGTGGCCCTCTGGCCACTGCCCAGCTCTGGCCACTCCAGCACCGGCTCCTCTGCCCTGCCTTGGGGCTTTTGCCCTTTCCATCAAACGGCCTCATGGAAATCCCAGAGTTTGGGTGATGCCCTGAGCTGCCGGGTTCTGCTGCAGGTGGAATTCCAGTGCGGGACCTTAGGGATAGGTCACCCCCACAGATCAGGGACAGCTCACCCCCACGGTTCAGGGACGAGTCATCCACACGGTACAGGGATGGGTCACCCACAGAATGTAGGGACAGGACACCCACAGAGCTGAGGGACAGGTCATCCACACGGTTCAGGGACAGGTCACCCCCAGAGTTGAGGGACAGCTCACCCCTACGGTTCAGGGACGAGTCATCCACACGGTACAGGGATGGGTCACCCACAGAATGTAGGGACAGGACACCCACAGAGCTGAGGGACAGGTCATCCACACGGTTCAGGGACAGGTCACCCCCAGAGTTGAGGGACAGCTCACCCCTACGGTTCAGGGACGAGTCATCCACACGGTACAGGGATGGGTCACCCACAGAATGTAGGGACAGGACACCCACAGAGCTGAGGGACAGGTCATCCACACGGTTCAGGGACAGGTCACCCCCAGAGTTGAGGGACAGCTCACCCCTACGGTTCAGGGACGAGTCATCCACACGGTACAGGGATGGGTCACCCACAGAGTGTAGGGACGGGACACCCACAGGGTTTAGGGACAGGTCACCCACATGGCACAGGGATGGGTCATCCACACAGTTCAGGGACAGGACACCCACAGAATTTAGGGACAGGTCATCCACACGGTACAGGGATGGGTCACCCACAGAGTTTTGGGGCAGGTCACCCACAGAGTTTTGGGACAGCTCACCCACACAGCCTCCAAGCCACAGGCTGAGGCAAGGCCTGATGACGAACGGCCCTAATGAGGCTGGGTTTGTTTGTCTTACTGCTTCACCCAGGGCTGCACCTCTCTGCTGGCAGTTTTGAGACATCCTCATCCACCATCAGAAAGGCTTAATTATTAATTAATAATTAATTAAATCAGTGCTGAGTGATGTGGTTTTCTCTGTCCTACAGCTGTCCCCATTTGCTGTGTCTGTGGTGACCCAGCCCCAAAGCTCTGCCCCTCACCACCCCTCAGAGGTGGTGGGCGTGTGACAAATCCTCGGCTTCAGTAGCTGGAACCTCTGGATTCCCCTCCCAGAAGGATCTGGGTGAACCCAGAAAAGCCTTCAGCAGCACCAGCATCACGAGCCTGGGTAAGGCCGAGCGGGTTTGTGTCCGAGCAGGAGCCAACGGGGCCATTGTCCCTGTCAGGACCCGCATGGCTGGATCAGGGCAGTGTGTCCGTCACCGTGTCCGTCACCGTGTTTGTCACCGTGTCCATCACCGTGTTTGTCACCATTTTTGTCACAGTGTCCATCACCATGTCCGTCGTCATGNACCATGTCCATCACTGTGTCCGTCACCATGTCCGCCACCATGTCCATCACCGTGTCTGTCACCGTGTCCATCACCATGTTTGTCACCGTGTTTGTCACCGTGTTTGTCACTGTGTCCGTCACCGTGTCCGTCGCCGTGTTTGTCAACCGTGTTTGTCACGGTGTCCGTCACCGTGTCTGTCACCGTGTCCATCACCGTGTTTGTCACTGTGTCCGTCACCGTGTCCGCCACCATGTCCCTCCCCGTCTCTGTCACCGTGTCCATCACCGTGTCTGTCGCCGTGTTTGTCACCATATTTGTCACCAGTTTGTCACAGTGTCCGTCACGATGTTTGTCAACGTGTTTGTCACCNCGTGTCCGTCACTGTGTTTGTCACAGTGTCCATCACCGTGTTTGTCACTGTGTCCGTCACTGTGTTTGTCACCGTGTCTGTCACCGTGTCCGTCACCATGTCCGTCACCGTGTCCGTCGCCGTGTTTGTCACCGTGTCCATCACCGTGTCTGTCGCCGTGTTTGTCACCATATTTGTCACCGTGTCCGCTACCATGTCCGTCACCGTGTTTGTCACCGTGTCCGTCACTGTGTTTGTCACCGTGTTTGTCACCGTGCCCGTCACTGTGTCCACCACTGTGTTTGTCACCATGTTTGTCACTGTGTTTGTCACCATATTTGTCACCGTGTCCGCTACCATGTCCGTCACCGTGCTTGTCACCATGTCCATCACCGTGTTTGTCACCGTGTCCACCACCGTGTCCATCGCCATGTCCGTCACTGTGTCCACCACTGTGTTTGTCACCATGTTTGTCACAGTGTCCGCCACCGTGTCTCCCACTGTGTCCACCACCTCCCATGCCGGCCCTCTGCAGCATTCCCCGGAATTCCTCTCGGCATTCCCTGCTCAGGCCAGCGCCCCTGTGTCCGTTCCGCGGGCAGGAAAACGAGAGCACAGGGGAGAGGAGCAGCCTGGCTCGAGCCCAGCTGCACAAGAATGGCTGGGACCAAACCCAGCCCCAGCCCGTTCGTTACAAATCCAGGATGTGCCCTGAGGAACGGTGACATAAATATATAAACGCGTCCACAAAACACATAAAGTTTTATAACATTTATCAAGACCCTTCAGCCTCCTGCCCCCGCGGCCACCAGGCACACGAACTGTAATTCCAGCCGTGATTTATCCGTGGAAGTCTTGGGGTCGTTTCCCAAGGATTGGTTTGCAGTTATTCAGTGCCTGCTGCTGTCCAGAGAGGTGGAGATTCCCCTTCCCACATGCAGGGGATGTGGGGAAGGTTAAACCTGGCTTAGAGAGCTGGGAAAGTGAGACCGTTTAAACCTGGCTTAGAGGGCAGGGATATGGAACAGTGTAAACCTGGCTTAGAGAGCAGGGAAAGTGGGAATGTTTAAACCTGGCTTAGAGAGCAGGGAAAGTGGGAATGTTTAAACCTGGCTTAGAGAGCAGGGAAAGTGGGAACATTTAAACCTGGCTTAAAGACCAGGGAAATGGGACAGTGTAAACCTGGCTTAGAGAGCAGGGAAAGTGGGAATGTTTAAACCTGGCTTAGAGAGCAGGGAAAGTGGGAAATTTAAACTTGGCTTAGAGAGCAGGTCCCTGACAGCAACGGGAATGGCTGGGATGAAGTTTTTCTCTGTGTGCTGGGAGCAATAACTGCACCTCTGATTTCTGGTAGGAGGTGGGGGGAAAACTCTGAAGCTAAATCAGCCAGAACGTCCTAAAAATAACCGGGAACAAATCAAGGAAAAGCTTTTTGCTGGGAGGAGGGGCCGAATTAAGAGAAGCACGGCTGGGAGAGAGTGTGCAATTGTGCTGTGTGAGCAGAGAGCTGGGAGGGGAGCAGAGGAACCCCCAGGCCGTGGAGAAGAGGGGCCAAGCCCACCAGTGCCAGTGGGGCAGGGAAAGGGGTGTTTCTGTCTTGCTTTGGGGCAGGGAAAGGGGTGTCCCTGTCTGGCTTTGGGGCTGGGCCCTGCTCCTGAGTGCGTTGGCACTGGAGGTGCTGCCTGGGGACTGACCTGAGTGAGAGCTGGCAGAAAATCCCATAAAGGGGCTCTAAAGTGCACCCCGACCGCACGGATTGACCGGATCCACCCTCCTGCCCCGTGCAACAAAGCCGTACCAGAAATCTCTCAGCCACGCGGAGCGCCAGGCGGCTTTTGGCTCAGCCCCGCGTCCCCAGGGTGCTCCCGAGGCACTTTCACTCCCCTCTCTCCTTATTTTTAAAAAGTTGGGTTAGGGTTAGCGTTAGAGTTGGTGTCAGGGTTAGGGGCAGGGTTAGGGTTAGGGTTAGTGTTATGGTCAGGGGCAGGGTTAGGGTTAGGGTTAGTGTTATGGTCAGGGGCAGGGTTAGGGTTAGGGTTAGTGTTATGGTCAGGGGCAGGGTTAGGGTTAGGGTTAGTGTTATGGTCAGGGGCAGGGTTAGGGTTAGGGTTAGTGTTATGGTCAGGGGCAGGGTTAGGGTTAGGGTTAGTGTTATGGTCAGGGGCAGGGTTAGGGTTAGGGTTAAGTTTGGGTTGGGGTTAAGGTTAGGATTAGGGTTAGGGTTAGGCTTAGTGTTAGGTTTAGGTTTAGGATTAGTAACTGCCATACAGGAATACCTCTTTCCCTGCCTCAAAGCCATACAGGAACACCTCTTTCTCTGCCCTTTAGCCATACAGAAACACCTCTTTCCCTGCCCCAGAGCCAGACAGGGACACCCCTTTCCTTGCCTCAAAACCACGAATATCCGTTTGCCTGCTGCAAAACTTGGAACGCTCCTCTCTCTGCCCCACAGCCAGACAGGAACAGCCCTTTCCCTGCTCCCAGTCCCTTCCTCCCCATCCCTGCCACCAAGACACGATCCCACAGGGTGTGTCCCACCCAAGCCACCACTGCTGCCACCCTGCCATGCTCTGTGCCACGGGGGATGGGCAGCCAGGAGAGGGAAAGAAGGGAAAGAGGCAGGAATGGGAGATATTTTGGTGAAGCAGCAATCCAACTCACTGCTACAGGGAGCCACACCTGTATAAATCCCAAAAAGAAGGGAATTTTCCACCTAGGACACTTCACGCTCTGGGCCAAACCTTCCCCCTGGTGCAACTGTGTGGCTGAGCCAGAGCTCCAGCAGAGCTCAGGCCCATTATTAATTCCCGGCCCATTTAGACGATGGGTTTAAACTATTGCTCAGCACAAGATGCTGCTCATTTGATTCTCTCTGAGAGTCACAAGAAGAAAAAAAGAGAGATTCAGTAATTGCAGTGCAGGCCCAAAATCCAACCAGCGATTTTACGGAATTTCCCCTGTCCCACGCCACAGGTTTCATCTTGTTCATCAACACTAACAGCAGATCTGCTTTAGGAACAAACGTTAGGTCAGGTTTTTTTGAGTACAACATTTCCTAATGAAAGATGTGACCAACCCCTGTGCTGGCACTGCTAAGCTCCTCAGATCCTGGGGGCCGTTTATCACCAGAAGGACACGGAGGGGCTGGAGCGTGTCCAGGGAAGGGAACGGAGCTGGGAAGGGGCTGGAGCCCCAGGAGAGGCTGAGGGAGCTGGGAAGGGGCTCAGCCTGGAGAAAAGGAGGCTCGGGGGGACCTTGTGGCTCTGCACAACTCCCGGACAGGAGGGGGCAGCCGGGGGGGTCGGGCTCTGCTCCCAGGGAACAGGGACAGGAGGAGAGGGAACGGCCTCGGGCTGGGCCAGGGGAGGCTCAGGGTGGACAGCAGCAGGAATTTCCCCATGGAAAGGGTGGCCAGGCCTTGGCAGGGGCAGCCCAGGGAGGTTTGGTGTCCCCATCCATGGAAGTGTTCCAAAAACCTGTGGATGTGGCACTTGGGGACATGGATCAGTGGTGACCATGGTGGTGCTGGGCTGATGGTTGGACTTAAAGGCCCTAAAGGTCTTTTCCAACCTGAATGATTCCACAATTGCAAGATTCTTCTGTTTGAGGGGCTGACACACCCAGGAACACCCTCATTCTCCCTCTTTGCAGCTCATGGATTGTGCCTAAAATTTGGGAGAAACAGAACCTGAGCTGAGAGGTTCCCAAAATCAGAAATGCTTGGAAAAGGCTCCGTGTGTGTGTCCCTGGAAGCAGAGAAAACAGGATCCCTCAGAGGATGCAATGAGCCTTCCTCTGACACTGGGCCTGGCAAGAAGCTCCTTTAAGGATCTGGGTGTTCAGGCCATACTCTGAGTGCAAATCTGAACAGCCCCACACCCCTTTAATGTTAATTAACCTGAGCTGCTCCTGTTTGAAAGTCAAGGAATACACTCCACTGACATGTCAGGCCTGTGTCTCCAAGGAAATCATGGAATCCCAGACCCGTTTGGGTTGGAAGGACCTCAAAGCCCACCCAGTGCCACCTCTGCCATGGCAGGGACACCTCCCACTGTCCCAGGCTGCTCCCAGCCCCTCCAGCCTGGCCTTGGGCACTGCCAGGGATCCAGGGGCAGCCACCGCTGCTCTGGGAATTCCATCCCAGCCCCTCCCCACCCTCCCAGGGAGGAATTTCAGACCAGAGCTTTGACAAGTTTGCATCAGTTGCCTGTTTTAAATTTGCTTTTTCAGCCTTTCAGGCTTTGTCTTTGTTCCTGCGCTGCAGCAAAACCTCAATAGGAAACTTGGGTTGGCTTCTCTTCACCGCCCGTTGCTTAATTTATCCTACAAAAACACCTTTCTTGCCCCCTCTTGCTTGTGAAAACCCATTTCATCTTTCTTCAGAGGTAAATCTGAGCCTTTTTTTTAGCCAGAGCCTAAAAATCTGCCGCTAAGAGACACTTCAAGGTGGTGCTCAGGACAACGAGCTCAGGCAGAGCAGAGCCACAATTCTTGAAGGCTTTGGAAATATCAATTATTCTTTTCCTTCCTGATTTTCCCCCGACCTTTGCTTCCTTCAGGGATGTTCAGAACTTGATGCCGAGTTGTCCAAGTTTCCCCTGCAAAGGTTTAAACCCTCCTGGGCCGTCCCGAACCCTCCCCATCGTGTGGCTCTCACAAACCCCGCTCCCAAGCGCTGCCCAGAGAGAATTCCAGCTTTTCCTCCATCGTCCAGCGGCCCGCCTGCCAAAATCACCTCTCCGTCTCTCTAAGGGAGACTTTCCCCATCACAGATCTTTTTGGGAGCTGATCCAAATCCCAGCCTGGCTCCCTGACTCTGCAACTTCTATGGATTCCCTTAAAAACTTGGAAGTGGCAGAAACCCAGCAGGGTCCCTGCGCTGGGAGATTTGGCAGCTCTCTCCTCCAGGTTTTGGGTGGAGCTCTGGAATTCTGTCCCACCCCATCTCAGCTCTTGCAGCGGCCCTATCCCAGTTTTTGGGGGAGAATTCCACAGGTTTGGGTTGGTGCTGGCAGCCCGGCACCCCCTCCCCGTGCCCTCAAGAGCCTTGGCTGCTTCTTGCTCTGTCCCTGGTTAATTATTGCGCCATCCCTCACTAATTATTGCTCTATTCCTCACTAATTATTGCTCTGGCCCTGCTTAATTTCTCTCCAAGCTGGGCTTTTGCTCAGACACTTCCTCTCCTGATGGTTGGCTGAGCAAAGGTGCCTCCTCCTTCCTCTCGACCTCGAGGAGCCTCGGAAAGCTGAATAAAACCAAGCCCTGGTGAAATTCAGAGGGGTTTTCCCCGCACATCTCGTGATCCTGTGCACGTTTGCGACAACCTGAGAGGTTTTATGTCAGTTCCTGGCTCAGGTGATCCATGAAACGGCAGAAGAACAAACAATATGAGGGTTGGGGTTTTTTGTACCGCCCTGAAATCAAGGTTTTTATGGAGAGGTTGTTTCCTCATAACGCTCCAAAAGAGGGGTGTTGTGGTTCTGCCTCAATGCCAGATTTATAATGAATAATTTTATTTAGTGGTACGAGGTGAACATGGGTTGATAGCTGGACTTGGGGATCTTTAAAGTCTTTTCCAACCTTGTTATTTCCGATTCTGTCACCCTCAAGAAGTGTTTGCAGCAAGCCCAGCCCCCAGAGCTTCACGTTAAATGCCAGAATTGGGGTTTTTTCCCTGCAGGGGTGGTCAGGCATTGGAAGAAATTGCCCAGGGAGGTGGTGGTGTCCCCATCCCTGGAAGTGTTCAAGAAAGATCTGGATGTGACACTCGGGGACGTGGTTTAGGGTGATTTTAGAGTGATTTTAGGGTGACTTTAGGGTGCTTAGGGTGGTGCTGGTGGTGGTCGGACATCGGGAGCCCTCCCCATTATCTCTGGGAGCTGCACACACCGGAGTTAATTTGATGGGAATGATCATTTAATCCTAAAAAAAATCCTTCCCCTAAGGTTGGAAAAGACCTCTGAGATCCCCAAATCAACCACCACGTTCACCCTACACCACGAAATAGAGGAATTATTCCTTGCTGTCCACCTGGCATTGAGGTAGAACCACAATACCCCTGCTTTGAAGTTGGACTCCAGGATCCTGGAGATCTTGGATGATTCTGCGATTCCCAGATCACTGCCTGTGGGAGAGACATCCCTGCTGCTTTCCCTGAGCAATTTCTGGAGGAAATTATCAGCAATTCCTGGAGGGAATGATGAGAAAAGGCTGATTCAGAGAACGGCAGAGGACGGCTGGATGTTTCCATCCAGAGCATCCCAAACCTGCTCCCAGCTCTCACCACCGCCCTGGAGGTGTGGAAAACAGAATTCCAAGGATTCCGAGCCTTCTGCACACACGGGAGAGGCATCAATGTTCAAGCTGAGATATTTTTGCTGCCTCGAGGTTCGGCACCTCAGCAGGGGAGCAGCGGTGTCGGAATCGCACAGTCCACAGACATTTTCTGCAAATGAGGTCATTTCCATGGCAGGGAGGCAGGGGAGATGTTTGTTCCCAGAAAATATCCCAAGCTAAGCCAGGGAAAAGGGAAGAGATCATTCCAGCCCTGACTTTATTCCATCAGCTTGGGAGGGGGGTGAGGGGAATCTTTCCCAATCCCTGCTGCAAAGGAGGATCCCTCCCTTTCGGAGGGATGGAAAACTCACCCTGAGCAATCCTCTCCTGCCTCGGGTTCAGGGCAGAGGCTTCCACAGCACAGCAAAATCCTACAGCACCATCATTTTTTCCCTGAATTTAGGGAATCTCACCCAAAATGTTCCGGGAAAGCGCAAAGTGCTGCTGAGTAACGGATCAAAGCCGGTGGCAGCAGCGCCCACAGGAACCTCCTCACCACGAAACCGCCGAATCGGGGCTGGAAAAGACCTCGGAGACCCTCAAACGCAGCCTTCCATCCCAGCTGTCCCAGGGATGAGAGGCCCTGCAGATCCGTGGGAGCTCCATCGCCCAAGCCAAGCCCAAGCTCCTCTGTCTCCAGGGAGGAAATTGCTCTTCCAAGAGACAAAACCATCCCAGGAGTGCAGCTGCTTCCTCGCCTCGTGCTCCAGCCCTGCCGGAAGCGCCTTCCGTGGCTGTCAATGCTCCAGAGGGGCCCTGGGGACACCGGGAGCTCCCAGGACAGCACCTCCGGCCGCCTCAGGAATTCCGGCCCAGGAGCTTCCTCCACGTGGCTGCAGCCTGTAAAAACTCCCATTTCAGTTGGATCATTTTCCCAAAACAGCAGGAAAGCAGCACCCAAAAAAACGGTATAGCAGGAGCAGGTAACAAACACCGACTGGTTTTATGGTATTTTTTAGGAATTACAGCGATTCCACAGACTTGATGGAACGCTTTGGGCACAGCAGTGGAGAAGCAGAAAGGCACAATATGAATTCCTAGAGTACAGCTCTGGTCACATTTATGTATTATTTATTATTTATTATTTATTTCTATTTCTATTTCTATTTCTATTTCTATTTCTATTTCTATTTTTTATTTCATTTTCATTTTCACTTTAATTTTCATTTTAATTTCATTATTTTATTTTAATTAACTTCAATGTCAATTTTAATTTTAATTTTAATTTTTACTTTTAATTTTTATTTAATTTTAATTTTAATTCTAATTTCTATTTCTATTTCTATTTTTTAACAAAAAAATTNTTTAAATTTTCAAAAAAATTTTTTAAAATTTTTATTCTATTTTTTAAACTTATTTTTATTTTCTTCCTCTGAGGAAGCAAACTGCCTGTACTGCTATTTCTGGCTGTGGAAACAGCCCGCTCGCTCAGGTTTCCCCATGCTCAGCCCAAGAAGGGACTTGCTCAGCATTTCCAGAATAACCTCTGCACTCATCCCGACATCCACACCCCGAGCTGGCTCACAGGGAAGGGCTGAGGACGAAACTCAGCCACAAAAAAGGACTTTCTGGGGAAAAAAGGTCTTTATTTACATTGCACTGAGACTCAGGGCAGACCTTTGCTGTGTCGCCCCTGGAAGCCCCAAGAATTCACCAGGCTGGATTTTTGGGGGTTTTCCCACCAAACTCCCTTCACTCCATGGTGGCAAAGTCATGTAACAAACTCAAATCCCAGGATTTTGCCCCCGCATGGCCTGGTGGGTCTCCTGTTCTGTGGGGGATGGAGCCACCAAAGAGAATTTCTGGAATGATCCCAAACCCTCACCACGGTCCCTCTGCTGCCACCCTGCAGGAGCTTTACGTCACCCCTTCCTCGGAAAAGCCAGTTGTTATTCCAGAGGCTGTTATTCCAGAGTTATTCCCACCCTGGCTGCCCGGGACCTCTCCGTCCCCGCTCCCGTGGCCCCCAGGCCCAGCGCGAAGGTTCTGATAACCAGAACAAAGGGCCGGGCTGCAATAAAACCCAACAGCAAAGCAGCAGGAAGGTTCTGGGAGCGATCCATCACCGCCCCGGGCGCCATCCACAAACACCAGCGATAAAAACAACGGGATAAATCACAGCCGGGAACGTTATCTGCGGGAACACTGCCGTGCCCTCTGGATTCGCTCGGCCGGAGCCGTTCCCTGCCTGCCGCGGGATGAATTCTCTTGGAAACGCCTCCCTGTTTCACGGGATAATCTCGTGACAGCACTCGGCACCTGGTTAGGGGCAGCGCTCACAGGTGTTTGTTTGGGAAAGGCCCAAATCTCTCCTCTTTTTGCATCCAGCTAAGGGCAGCTGCAGAATCCACAGGCACAAGGACACTGCTTTGGGACAGGGAAGGAGTCCCAAAATCCCGTCCCACCACTGGGATGGACACAGGACCCAGCCTGTGCCCCTCTCGGGAGGGATGGTGGAGCAGCATCCCCTAAAAATGCCTTTTTTAGCTCTCCCTGCAAAGGAAATTTCATTTGCAGCCAGCCGGGCCCTACCCAAGTGATTTTACAGAATATTTTACAGAGTATTTACAGAATATTGGAAGGGACCCACATGGCTCATCAGCTGAACGGTCCAGACAGAGATCAAACCCAAAATTTTGGCATTTTCAGCACGGGACTCGGCCCAGCTGGGCTCATCCCAGGCCTTCAGCAGAGAAATCCCAGCCTGGTGCATCCCATGCAGGGGGTGCAGCCCAGGTGCCACCTCACCTGGAGCCTGTCCCCTCGCCTCCAGGAGCCAGGCCAGCCTCGGTGACCCTGCAGGGCACAGACACAACACAGCAGGACCCTTATCTGGCAGGCTTTCACTTCCCTTAACAAACCCAAACCCACAGAAAACGCAACAAAAACCACCCGAGAGCGGCCGGGCTACGACTGCCGCCTTTCTGAGGGAGAATTCGATTTGATCACAAATTCAGCGATTAAACTTCAGCTCCTCCCAGTGCAATTTAACCTCTTTTTGTTCTTCAGCCTACTGGAGGCAAATTTAACCAACTTCTAAAGGGCCTACTCGAGATTTCTGCAGAAAATCCCTCCCGTGCTCACCTTCCCCACCCTGAGGAAGCCAAACAAAGGCTGTCCTTGTCACCTGCGGTCCCCTGGGCTGGTTCCCACGGGGCCAGAGGGGCCAGGACACGATTTCAACATCCCCCAGCTCCTGTTTCAGGAAAGACACCGAGCAGCAGGAGTTTTTCGCACGGTGACGTGAGGAGGGGAGAGCAGAGGAAGCCGGCCCTGCTATAATTAGAAGTTTTTTACGCCCCCGAGGGCGGCTGCTCCGGCCCACGCCTTTCATCACGAGTGGGTGCTCTGCTAAATTTACCTCCCGTCAGAAGAGTTTGACTCGAGCTTGACACAGAAAACCCCACCAGGATGTGGTGAGCGAGAGGGGAAGTTCACGAGGTGCGGGCGCTAACTGACATCATTTGGAGGCACAGCTGAAACTCAGATGATTTCTGGGTTTTGTTTTCTGTGTGCGAGATACTCATTTAAATTTAAAGAAAAGAAAAAAAGGGGAGAAAAAGGAAGGCAAGAATGGCATCCTTCAGGTAAAAAAGCACAGTGACAGCTCTGGCGTAGCTGGGATGTTCACTGAGCAATGAATCCCTCCTACACAGCCCAGTCCTTGTGCTGCTGGAGGAGAATTCCGCTCATCCGGGAGGAAAATCCCACTGTGCCCACCCTGGCACGGAGCCGCTGGAACGGCCCAGCTGACCCGAGCCAGCCTGGTCACCCAGGTGACCCCAGAGTCCCCTCCCTTCACCCACGGCCGCAGCCAGGCTGGGAAACACCAGGAAGGACTTTGCTGGTCCCGAGGAGGGACACAGGGAGAGGCGGCTGTGCTGATGTCCCCAGGAGCTCTGGGCACAGCAGGAGCTGTTTGGATGGGGTTCGTTTGACCTCTCATGGAATACCCTGGGCTGAAGGGACCCACGGGATGGTGGATTCCAGCCCCTGGCCCTGCCCAGACACCCCAACAATCCCAGCCTGGGCACCCCTGGCAGCGCTGTCCAAACGCTCCTGGAGCTCTGGCAGCCTCGGGGCCGTGCCCATTCCCTGGGGAGCCTGGGCAGTGCCCAGCACCCTCTGGGGGAAGAACCTTTCCCTGATCTCCAGCCTGAGCCTGCCCTGGCCTAGCTCCAGCCGCTCCCTGGGTGCTGTCCCTGTCCCAGGGAGCCGAGATCGAGCTGCCCCTCGGGAGGAGCTGCAGATCCCCGAGCTCTGCCCTCGGTGTCCTCTGCTCCAGCGGGACACACCAAGTGCCCTCAGCTGCTCCTCCTGTGGCCTCTCCTGACCCTTCACCATCTCCAGTTCCTCCTTTGGACTCTCCCCAACATCTTGAGATCCTTCTCACACTGAGGCACCCAGAAGTGCCCCCAGCCCCGGAGGTGAGGCTGCACCAGCCCCGAGCAGAGCGGGACAATCCCCTCCTCTCATTCTCTCTTCCCTGTTTTTCTCTTTCTCCTCCTTCTCTCAGTGCCCCTCTGGCCTGCAGCTGAGTTCCACATGGAGCTGGAGGCTCCCAGGGCTGATTCCTGGATCCCTGAAGGGATCCGCAGCCCCCCAGGCTCATTGCTCTGCTTGTTCAACTCCACGATGTGAGCTCAGAGCGGTGCCAAGGAGCCGAACCTGAGGAACAACTTCCTGAGGTCTTCCAGTGCGGAAAAAGAAGCTCCCGAGTGACCCCACAGTCATTTGGGTGGTGTACAAAATACCTGTCAGTGACACAGAGGAAAGAAAGTCCTGGGAGAGGGGAGAGCATTATAAAATTCCCAAATTTCAGTACTTTCAGCAGAGACTCCCAAGGGGAGAGCAGCACAGTCCATCCCTGAGTGGCTGGAGCAGGGATTAACAAGGAGGTGGATACAAAGGCTTGGCAGAGAAAGCACGAATTAAAATTAAAATAAAAATCATACTAATTCACATTCCTAAAGTCTGAAATCAATGTCAGCACTTTTTGGTGCCACCTTTGCCATTGCCAGGACAGGGGTGGATCCAGCAGGGCGCTGAAGCAGCCCCCCAAGAGCCAGTGATGCAGGCAGGGCCCACAAATTCCCTTTAGGGAACCCCAAAAAGCAGCTGAAGCGACTCCCTGAGTGCAGCCATCACTGAGGAGAGATCACGAAATGACAACCTTGGCTTAAGTTTTAACGTTTGTAAGTTTGTAATTCCATTATTCACCTCATCCCAGCTTTCTGGGCCTGTGTGGCCACAGAAAGAACAATTTCACTTGGAAAACCCGTGGCCACAGAAAGAACAATTTCTGACCCTGTGTGGCCACAGAAAGAACAATTTCACTTGGAAAACCCGTGGCCACAGAAAGAACAATTTCTGACCCTGTGTGGCCACAGAAAGAACAATTTCACTTGGAAAACCCGTGGCCAGCCCTCAACCAGCAAGAGAAAATTGTGCAGCCTCAGACACAGGAAATTCAGAAGCCCTGGAAGTCGCAGTGCCTTGGCTTTGTTCAGAATTGGATTAAAATCAATGAGATCAGCAGAACTTGTTCATTTTCTGCTTTCGTTTTCGTTTGATCTCGGCCTTCCAGGACCTCTCGGGATAGCAGGAAGGGAGATCACAGATCCCAGCCTCTCCAGCCTGGTTCCTGCAAGGCCAGGGAGAAAATTCCGGATAAGAAAAGCATCGCTGGTGCTCTGTGCCTCATTTGTCCTCAGCTCCATCCCCAAAACCACCACGCTGGGACCTGGAACTGCCACCTCAGAGCTGATTCTCAGATTCCCCCAGGAACCTTCATCCCAGCCTGGGAATTCTGCCTCATTTTCCCGGTGTGACTCTCCAAAGGCGCGGCCTTCCCCACATCCACGCCCCGCAAAGTGTCCCCAGCTGCTTCCCAGCTTTTGTCCTTGACAAAATTCCGTCCTGTGCTGCTGGCCCGGCGCTTGCAGCCCCTTCCCCTTCCACCTCCTCCCTCTTTAGGGCATCAAACTCATCTCTGCTTTCAAGGCCACCCCCAACCCGAGCTGTCACTGCTGGACCTGCTGTTCCAAGGTCAAATCCCTGTTTTCCGGCACGGATGTGGGGAAATCTCCACTGGTAGTGGCAGTGCTACCAAAAATCCACGGGTTTACATCTCCTCCTGCCTTGTGAAATCTGAAATTCTCAAAGGCGGAGCTCAGGATGGGCCATGACTTAAAAACGGAGGGGAAAAGAGAGTGCAGATGTGGTACCTTGACAGTTATTTGGAAATAAAATACATTTTTCAATATATTTTGGTCCTGGGCAGGCTCAAAAACTAAACTTTACCTCAGGATTGAGGTTTTAGGGAATTCCCAGTACCCACCACCCTCTGGAGGGACGCGGAGGTGGAAATTAGGGGGAACAACACCAAACTTGCAGTGGAAAGCTCTACAAGGCCTCCAAAACTCTGCGAATTTCCCTCTTCATGAGGGCACCAGGCTGGTTCCAGAGAGGTTTGATTTTCCCTCAGAGCCAAAACCCCCAAGTTCTGCACTTTGCCACAGGCTTGGCCCAGGATGTCCCAACAAAACCAGAGCCACACAAATATTCCCACAGCTGCTCCAAATCTTCGCGGGATTCAAAGATCACGTCTAGGACGCATCTTGTGCTGAAAATGAAATTTTTTTGGCACCAGACGTCCTCATTTCTGCTGATATTCCTCTCTCAGTGCCGCATCCAGGGTAATTTACCCTTTGGAAGGGTGGGAATTGCCCCTCTGGAAGGGGCAGGGCTCTCCCCCGTTCCCAGCCTTGCTGGGAGAGAGACCCGGAGAGTTTCTGACCTGAGCAGAGCTTTGTCCTTGGACTGTTCCAACAGGAATCGTTTATGCACCCAGCAAACAAACAAACAAACAAAAAAAACCAAAACAAAAAACCACACCCAAAAAAGAAAAAAAAAAAAAAAAAACAAAAAAAAAAATCATACCTAAAAACCCTCCCCCACATTCAAACAAAAAAAAAAAAAACCAAAAACCAAACTGAACCAAACCATAAAAAACAAACGAAA
>VWPU01004325.1:0-10987 GCA_013398955.1 Callaeas wilsoni | reverse complement strand
AAAAAAAAAAAAAAAAAACAAAAAAACCGAAACAAAGCAACAACAACAACAAACCACCACAGAAACAAACAAAAAAAAACCACCCCCAAAAGAAATCCCAAAAGAACTGGGAAAACAGAAACAAACAAACAAAAACCCTCACAGTCACAAAAGCAGCAAAAGAAATGTTCGTTTCTGCTGAGTTCGAGCCGTTGTCCCTCCTCTCCCCCTGCACATCCACCAGCTGGATCAGCAAGGATGCTCTGCTCAACAGCCCACACCCGAAACATGGGAAACCTGCAGGATTTCCGTCTGGAAACCAGGAGAAACCTCTGGAAACCAGGAGAAACCTCTGGAAACCAGGAAAAATCCTCTGGAAACCAGGAGAAACATCTGGAAGCCAGGAGAAACCTCTGGAAACCAGGAGAAACTTCTGGAAACCAGGAAAAAACCCTCTGGAAACTAGGAAAAGCCTCTGGAAACCAGGAGAAAACTCTGGAAACCAGGAGAAACCCTCGGGAAACCAGGAGAAACTTCTGGAAACCAGGAAGAATCGTCTGGAAACCAGGAGAAACATCTGGAAATCAGGAAAAATCCCCTGGAAACCAAGAAAAGCCTCTGGAAACCAGGAAGAATCGTCTGGAAACCAGGAGAAACATCTGGAAATCAGGAAAAATCCCCTGGAAACCAAGAAAAGCCTCTGGAAACCAGGAAGAATCGTCTGGAAACCAGGAGAAACATCTGGAAATCAGGAAAAATCCCCTGGAAACCAAGAAAAGCCTCTGGAAACCAGGAAGAATCGTCTGGAAACCAGGAGAAACATCTGGAAATCAGGAAAAATCCCCTGGAAACCAAGAAAAGCCTCTGGAAACCAGGACAAAAACTCTGGAAACCAAGAAAAGCCACTAGAAACTAGGAGAAACCTCTGGAAACGAAGCCAAAGGGAGAGCAGCTCAGGGGTGCTGGAGGCTGAGGCTCTCTTCAGCCACAAACCAGGACTCTCAAAGTCCGGGCTCCATCTGTGGAGCTCCAAAGTTCTCCCCACTCCAGGATTTTGCAGCGAACAGGGATTTGTGGGGTGCAGGGGGCAATGGCTGCTTTAGCAAAGGAACCAGGAATACGACTCCGGGAAAATCCCAGAGCCATCCGGGCTGGAAAAGCCCTCCAGGACGGCCAAGCCCAGCCATCGCCGCAGCACCACGAGCCCACGTCCCCAAGCACCACACGCACACGTCGTCTGAACACTTCCAGGGATGGGGACCCCACCACTGCCCTGGGCAGCCCCTTCCAACGTCCGGCCACCCTTCCAGGGAAGAGATTGTCCATAATATCCAACCTGAACCTTCCCTGCCACAACTTGAGGTCATTTCCCCAAGCCCGGTCCATGACCAGTCCCCTCCTTGTCCCCAGCCCATCTCCAGGGATGGGGGCTCCAAACCTCCCTGGGCATGGGCTGCCCCTGCCAAGGCCTGGCCACCCTTTCCATGGGGAAATTCCTGCTGGTGTCCACCCTGAGCCTCCCCTGGCCCAGCCCGAGGCCGTTCCCTCGCCTCCTGTCCCTGTTCCCTGGGAGCAGAGCCCGACCCCCCCGGCTGCCCCCTCCTGTCAGGGAGTTGTGCAGAGCCACCAGGTCCCCCCTGAGCCTCCTTTTCTCCAGGCTGAGCCCCTTTCCAGCTCCCTCGGCCTCTCCTGGGGCTCCAGCCCCTTCCCAGCTCCCTCAGCCGCTCCTGGGGCTCCTTTCCCATTTCCATTGACTGTAGCACCACAAAAAAACCCCATTATTCCTTAACAGCCGCTTCCCCACATTTTTTTCTGGGTTATTTTGTCCTTCCATGAGGTACTTGAGGCCTTTGGGAAGCGTCTATGCTGTATTTTTCCCCTCTTTTCAAGGATGAGGACATGGAATATTCCCCGCTCCTCCTCTGGCTTGAGAGGAGAAGTTGCACGAGGATAAAGAATCCAACTGCAGAGTTTTAAGGCCAAATCAGATGCGAGCAGCGAAGTCATTTGAGGGTTTCAGATTTACCTGGAAGGCATCAACCCCTTTGCATTTTAATTACCAGCACTTCATCAAGCTTCACCTCAAGCTACCTGGAAACCCAAGGACTGGAGGTGCATAAACATTTGCTGAGGAGCAGCCAGGAGTGCCGGGAGGGGCAGGAACGGAGATAAATCCCAGCACGTTCCCAAAATTCTGGGCTGGCAGCGCCGCTGGGATGCAGTGGTTGGAGTTTTTGGCTCCCCTCAAAAGTCTCCGGGCTCGGGGCTTTCCAACCAGCCAGCAAAGAGCTCCGGGCTGCATTGCTGTGTCATCCCAAAAAACCAGGATACAGGTGGAAAGGGAGATTTCCAGGGCATCCATTTCGCAGATAAGCATCAGGCCGTGCCTCCTGCAGCCTTTTTTCCATTTTCCTGCAGAGCTAAGTGGGAGTCACAGCTCCAGGAAGGAGCAGACCGGGAAGGCTTGGAGCGCTCTGCCTTCCGAATCAATACCGAGGCCTCTTGTTTCATTTTATTTATTCCCATTTCGTGCTGAATGCAGGGCAATGAGCGCGCCAGGTGTCAGCGGGATGGGGAATTCCCCTTCGCCCAGCTGGGGGATGGGGCTGAGAAAGTCCCACAGGCACATCCCCGCAGCCTCCGGGTGCTGCCCTTCCGAAATCCGAGGATTTTTTAAGATCCTGAAGTCAGAAAGTCTGAAAATTTCACAAAAAGATGGAGCTTCTCAGCAGAAGATTGATTTGTGCTTGGAGTTCAAAGCAGTCAAGGGAGGTGATTCCCCCGCTCTGCTCCGCTCCGCGAGAGCCCACCTGGAATGTTGGGAACAGCTCTGGTGTCCCCAAGACATGGAGAACACGGAATTGTTGGAGAAATTCCCCTATGGGAGAGCTGGGGGTGCTCACCTGGAGCAGAGAAGGCTCCAGGGAGAGCTGAGAGCCCCTTCCAGGGCCTGAAGGGGCTCCAGGAGAGCTGCAGAGGGACTGGGGACAAGGGATGGAGGGACAGGACACAGGGAATGGCTTCCCACTGCCAGAGGGCAGGGATGGATGGGATATTGGGAAGGAATTGTTCCCTGGGATGGAATTCCCAGAGCAGCTGTTGCTGCCCCTGGATCCCTGGCAGTGCCCAAGGCCAGGCTGGAGGGGGCTGGGAGCAGCCTGGGATTGTGGAAGTGTCCCTGGCGGGGGGTTGGAATGGGATGTGCTTTAAAGTCGCTTTCAAAACCTACCCAAAGGCACAAATCTTGATTTTCAGGAGCCAAAACCCACCAGGATTTGAAGGGAGAAAAGAGTTTCAACCTTTCTTGTCCAGATTTTTGTCTCTGAGCCAAATTCTGCCTTTCTGCACTCAAACCAAAGCACAAAACCAGCCCAAAAAAGACACAAATCCTGATTTTCAGGAGCCAAAAAACCACCAGAATTTGAAAGAAGAAAAGAGTTTCAATCTTTCTTGTCCAGATTTTTGTAACTCTCTGAGCCAAATTTTGCCTTTCTGCACCTAAACCAAGAATCCAGAAAACCTACCCAAAGAAGACACAAATCTTGATTTTCAGGAGCCAAAAACCACCAGGATTTGAAAGAAAAAAAGAGTTTCATTCGCCCTTGACCAGATTTTTGTACCAGTGAGAAACTCTGAGCCAAATTTTGCCTTTCTGCACCTAAACCAAGAATCCAGAAAACCTACCCAAAGGCACAAATCTTGATTTTCAGGAGCCAAAACCCACCAGGATTTGAAAGAAAAAAAGAGTTTCATTCGCCCTTGACCAGATTTTTGTACCAGTGAGAATCTCTGAGCCAAATTCTGCCTTTCTGCACCCAAACCAAGCCACAAAACCAGCCCAAGGATAAAAACACAACCTCTGGTATTTCGGAGGACAAAACCACCAGGATTTGAAGGGAGAAAAGCATTTCAACCTTTCTTGTCCAGATTTTTGTAAGTCTCTGNCTACCCAAAAAAGGCACAAACCCTGATTTTCAGGAGCCAAAACCCACCAGGATTTGAAGGGAGGAAATAATTTCAATCTCTCCTGACCAGATTTTTGTCTCTGAGCCAAATTCTGCCTTTCTGCACCCAAACCAAGCCAGAAAACCTACCCAAAAAAGGCACAAACCCTGATTTCAGGAGCCAAAAACCACCGGGATTTGAAGCGAGAAAAGAGTTTCAACCTTTCTTGTCCAGATTTTTGTACCAGTGAAAATCTCTGAGCCAGATTCTGCCTTTCTGCACTCAAACCAAAGCACAAAACCAGCCCAAAAAAGGCACAAACCCTGATTTTCAGGAGCCAAGGAACACCAGAATTTGAAAGAAGAAAAGAGTTTCAATCTTTCTTGTCCAGATTTTTGTACCAGTGAAAAACTCTGAGCCAAATTCTGCCATTCTGCACCCAAACCCAGCCACAAAACCTACCCAAAAAACGCACAAACCCTGATTTTCAGGAGCCAAGAAACACCAGGATTTTTGAAGGGAGGAAATAATTTCAATCTCTCCTGACCAGGTTTTTGTACCAGTGAAAAACTCTGAGCCAAATTCTGCCTTTCTGCACCCAAACCAAGAAGCCAGAAAACCTACCCAAAAAAGACACAAATCCTGATTTTCAGGAGCCAAAACCCACCAGGATTTGAAAGAAGAAGTGTTTCAACATTTCTTGTCCAGATTTTTGTAAGTCTCTGAGCCAAATTCTGCTTTTTTGCACCCAAACCAAGAAGCCAGAAAACCTACCCAAAAAAAGACACAAATCCTGATTTTCAGAGGACAGAAACCACCAGGATTTGAAGGGAGAAAAGCGTTTCAACCTTTCTTGTCCAGATTCTTGTCTCTGAGCCAAATTCTGCCATTCTGCACCCAAACCAAGCCACAAAACCTACCCAAAAAAGGCACAAACCCTGACTTTCAGGAGCCAAAAAGCCCCAGGATTTGAAGCTGCTCAGGTTCTGAGTGCTAGGGACAAAACCGGGATTCACAGCCCAGGGTGGCCTCACTGGATCCATGGAGCTGGGAGCAAATCCCAATAAAACTTCCTGGAGCTGAAGCTGTCAGATCAAAATCTGCTGGGGATTCCCAATATCGGCCAAAAGTCGACGTGCCGTTTCCACAAAGTGACATTTAAAGCAGATTTAAGGGTTCAGGTCAGATCCAGCTCCTTCCCAAGCCCGTTATCCACAGCAGGATAACGGGGAGAGGGAAAATAGGGATGGGGGGAATGTGGGAGAGCTGTTCCTGAAACAATCCCTGTCTCTCAGACAATGTCTGAGCTCCAAGGAAGCACTTTGGGCTATAAATAAAATATAATGGGATCAACACAGGCAAAGCCAGATTTAAAAGTCAAAACAGGTAGAGCACAATTCCCACAGGGCTGGGGAAAGAAAAGAAAATCCATCACCCCAAAATCCACCAGCTGGGAACAGAGAAACAGCATAAAAATGTAATTAATATTTATTAAAAGCGGGAAAATATCGCATGGTTTAGAGGAGCTCAGAGGATTTGCAGCCCAGAAGAATTCCCTGGAATTTTAAGCATCCATTTAGGCCCGGTTTTAGGTTTTTGGGAGAATTTCATCCTAGTTTTGAAAGATTTTAATGTGTGGAGCAGGGAGTGAGGAGGGATCAGGGACTGCGGAAGAAAAGCAAATCGATGTTCAAGGGACAAGTTCTTTATAGAGGGTCCAAAACTCTTCAAAAACTCATGCAGGGAGTGCCTAAAAATAAATAAAAAATGTATGGAATATGGAATGTCTCATCTCCGGAGGTGTCCAAGGTCAGGCTGGATGGAGCTCGGAGCACCCTGGGATGGTGGAAGATGTCCCTGCCCAGGGGAGGGGTGGGAGGAGATAATAAAGGTTTTTAGGTCTCTCCCAACCCAAACCATTCCATGATCCCATAAAGAAAAGAAATTGGCAGAAATATTCCCCGAGTGCCGTTCCAGTAGGAGAAACTCCATTAAAAATTTGTATTATTTTGCTAAACTCTGGATTAAAAGATGCACCACGAAACACGGATGAAGCACAAGAGTGAAATAAACCCCTAAATAAGAAATAAATCCTTCAGCCATCAAAAACGCTTTTCCAGCAGCATTGGGAAAGGGCTGATTGGGAAAGGGTTAATTAAGCCTTAATTAAGGTCGGGTCCTTAATTGTGGATCTCTGACACCCACAAAGTATCAAAATATTTAATTATTAAACCATCTCACTCCTTTCCTGAAGGATTTGGGGCCCTGCCTTTGGAATCTGGGACGGCACCAAAGCTCTGGAGGAGCAGCGGGGCCTGCTGGGATCATTCCAGCCCTGGAAAATTTGTGGGAATTCTTTTGGGGGGCTGAGATCTCCCAGCCAGGGCTGCTCTCTCACCCAACCTGCCCAAGGAATTCCAACCCCCCCCGGATCTGTTCCCTGATTAATGCCAAGTAGATAAGAGCTAATTCCAATCAAGGAATTAGGATGGGATCCAAAATAGTCCCTCATTACCTAAAGTGCGGTGTGGGAGGGGTTTAGGGTGAAACTCGGGGAAACGGCACCAAATTCCCCCAGCTTTAGGCACAGGGATTTCTGGAAAAGTTCTCCATGGAGCCCCACCAGTGCTCCAGGAAGGGCAGCTCATTCCCACACGGAGCTGTCAGGCAGGAAATCTCACCAGAGAATGGGGAGGAAATGGGTTTAAAACAGCAAAAATCAAATATTTATGGGCAGGGAATGTCCAGAGCCTGCTGGAGTGGAGAGAGAGACCAGGACCAGAGGGAATTTCTAGGGAAAGAAGCAAAGGGAGAAGTCAACAAGCACCGATGTCCCCATCATCCCTCCTGATGATGCCGTGGAGAGGCTGCCCTGGAGCAGAGGCCGGGCAGAGTGAAAGGATAAAGGGCAGGGATTTATGGAAAGGCCTTCCCAGAGCGCACCTTGGGCAGTGCAGGAGTCTCGCAGAGACTGCACCCAGGATGGACGCAGCCACACGTTTTTGGGACAGATAGAAGTCCTGGCCATTTGCAATCAGAGGTTAATTGTCCAATTCCAGCTTCAGGCAGTGCAGTCCCATTCTCTCAGTTTGCTCCCCCCAACTCACTTTTGTTTCCATTTCTCGGGGCCTGACACAGTGCGGTGTCCTTGATTCCCAGGCCTGGAGAGGAATTGCTGTGTCTGACCCAAATGGGAAAAGCAGTTGCTGACACTCTGTATGGAGCTCAGAGTTACACACTAAAGAACTGCAGGAGTGCAGAGATATGGAAATATAAAAGCTGAAATCCTAAGGCGTCACTGTGACAGCCCCAGGAGCTGATGAGGTTGGAGAGGAAAATTCTGCAGGCAGCAAAGCTTCTCCTGGAGCTGGGAAAGAGCAGCTCCCGCAAGGGCTGCTCCCAAAAAAAAAGGGCATCTCAAGGAGAAAAATAGGGATTAATCAATTTGCATCTAAATATTCCAACCTCCAGCAGTCCCCTTTAACTTTATCCCTGGTTTTACTCCCACAAAAGCAAGAGCAGAGTGGCAAAAAGTGCTAAAATAAAGAGTAAAAAATTGCATTTCTTTCCCAAAGGACGGGAGAGGAGGCGATTTCCCAAGTGAATTCCGTGGCGGGTCTGTGTCCAAGGGGATCTTTTTTTTCCCTCCCCATATGGATCTCAGCTCCTCGGAGCAGCTGGGGCTGGCAGATGGATGCCAGGGCCACGCCGGGAGCGTGAGACGGGCACAGGAACACCTCAGGCTCCCAAATGCCCGGAGCTGGAGCCCTGCCTGAGGCTCCAGGACGGCGATTCCTGACGGAATAAACGGAATAAATAACACCAGCAGCACCTGGGTTAGGCATGGGGTGAGGAATCGTGAGAACAGCCTAAAAATCACCCAAAATCAGAGTTTTCAAAAGGTTTTCGGTTTAAAAGGAGCTGTTTGCATCCAGGTATTCCAAGATTCTGCTGGACAGCCCTAATTCCTGATGGAAAAATAACACCAACAGCACATGGGTTAGACATGGAGTGAGGAATTGTGAAAACAGCAAAAAAATCACCAAAAAATTGACTTTTCAAAAGGTTTTCACATTTTAAAGGAGCTGTTTGCATCCAAGTATTCCAAGATTCTGCTGGACAGCCCTAATTCCTGATGGAAAAATAACACCAGCAGCACCTGGGTTAGACGCGGAGTGAGGAATTGTGAAAATAGCAAAAAAAAAGACCAAAAAATTGACTTTTCAAAGGGTTTTCACATTTAAAAGGAGCTGTTTGCATCCATAGAGTCAGGAATTGTGAGAGCAGCCCAGAAAAATGACCCCAAACTGGCCTTTTCAAAGGGTTTTCGGTTTAAAAAGAGCTGTTTGCATCCAGATATTCCAAGATTCTGCTGGACAGCCCTAATTCCTGATGGAAAAATAACACCCAGCAGTATCTTAGTTGGATGTGGGGTGAGGAATTGTGAAAACAGCAAAAAAATCACCAAAAAATTGACTTTTCAAAAGGTTTTCACATTTTAAAGGAGCTGTTTGCATCCAAGTATTCCAAGATTCTGCTGGACAGCCCTAATTCCTGATGGAAAAATAACACCCAGCAGTATCTTAGTTGGATGTGGGGTGAGGAATTGTGAAAACGGCAAAAAAATGACCGAAAAAATGGACTTTTCAAAGGGTTTTCAAATTAAAAGTAGCTGATTGCTATTCTGAGATGCTCCAGAATAACCCAAATTCAAAGGTTCTTGAAAATTCAAATTTCAAGATTTGGAGTCCTCGAGAAAAATCTCTGGTAAAAAATTCCTTTGTCCAAGTGTCCTGATTTTTCCCCAAAATTCTGCCACGTCTGGGTCCCCCAAAATAGGAACCCAATGATTGAATTATTCCAGGCTCATTCCATGTTCCTCTGGAATATCCCTGTGCACGGAATATGGAGACGGGGCTGGAAGAAACCTCTCCCAAATCCCTGGAAAACAACCCTAAAAACACAAGTCCAACATCCCAAGGAACGTCCCAAAAACCTCCTGGTTTAATCCGACTGCACTTGAAATTTAATCAGATTTCTCCCCCCACATTCCTGCCTCGGCAGGAACCAAAATAAATCAAGAAATACATCAAACCAGAATTATTTATTTTTATATTATTTCGGTTTATTTGAACTTCGCAGCTCAGCAGAGCTGGGGATGAAAAGGAAAAAAAAAAAACCCAAAAAGAGGAGGAAGCTCCATTTCAGTGGTGTCACTGGAAATAAATCAAACCCAAATCCTCCAGATCCAGATCCAAAGAAAACTTTGGACTTTGAGCCATCCCGAAATTCTCCAAACAAACAGACAATGTTCGGGATGAAACGGAGATGCCTCTTGCCCTGCTGGTTGAAAAAATGGGGGGAAAATCCCAAATCAAACCCCCCTCCTGCTCCTAAACCTCGGGATGAGTCTCTGGGAAGGGCTGCCGGGTCCTTTTCCCTGCTGGGGTTGGTGCCTTCAGCCCTTTTCAGGGTGATGCTGGATGGAAAATCCAGATTTTCCTGCTCTGGAAAATCAGCTTCAACCCAGGACATTCATTAAAGTATTTTTTCCTACAAAATTCATGAGGAAAGGCCACGCATTTGGAATTTCACCCAGGGCTTTCTTTAATGGCTTTTGGATTTTCTATTTAACTTTTGGGGGGAGTCTTGTTGTTGTTGTTGTTTTTTTGCGTCCTATCAGAGTTTTAAATTAGAATTCTCTGAAGTCAGATTTTCCTTGCCTGTCCCCTTCTCCCCACTGCTGTTACCTGTTCCCACTGGGAATGCGGAGGGATGAAATCCCAGTTGGAACAGGTGGGATGAGCCTGGTTTTGGGAGGAATTTCCCCTTTTATTTCTGTGTTTGTTCGGGGTTTTTTTTTTCTTGAAAGGGTAAAAAATACCCCTTTAGAATTAGTTGGGAAGAATTTTTAACTCTGTTTTTTTTTTCCAGTTTAGCTGGAGAATTTATGGATTAAAGATTGATTGGAGCAGAAGGAGCAGAGGAGCAGGGGACGTCCTCATCAGCTTTTCCTGGGACTAGCACAACACAGGGAGACACGGAATGTCAGTATTTCCTTCCAGCTTTCTCCTGCACCAAGAGGGATCCGCACTGGGAGCTGCGGATGGATCCCAGAAGCCCGGGATGGATCCGGCTGGGAGGGAGCACAGCGGTCACCTGGTGTCGTTGGAAAAGATGCCAAGTTTCCAATTTTTACATAACTTTACTCGTAACTCTGAGCTGAAGTTTCCTTTCAGGGCCCTGCTCCACCACGGAGGCCTGGTGAGCTGCACGTCTCAGACTGGGGGTAGCACCGAAGAGACAAAAGATAACGATCATTAACGACCACTAATGACCATTAACGACCACTAATTACCATTAACGACCACTCACAACCATTAACGACCACTCACGACCATTAATGACCATTAACGACCATTAATGACCATCAGCTCCAAACACGACCCCTGGCATGGTCAAAGACGTCTGGTCTGGGAAAAGATCGATAAGAGAATGAAGAATGAGAAATTCTAATTAACATTGAAGGCAGAGGGATCAATAACCAATAGGAAACCAAATACAAAGAACGGCGTAACTTGGGACCAATGAGCACCGAGCCAATTAATTTCTCTGGGTTTTCCTGGATAAAAGACGGGGAAAATCTAATCAAGATCCTGTGGGATGGAATGATTTTCCCTGCACACGTGGGCTAGGTGTGGAGGAGATGGTTTCTCTTGCTCGCTCTGGCCAGAATAAAGTAACGCCTTGATTCCCTAACACTGAAAATGTTGGAGAGTTTTTGTTTTTCCCGCGGTGTCGGTGACACCGGGGCTGAGCAGAGGGGCAGGATCCTGCTGGGAATGCTCTTCCCGAAGCTCCCTAGGGCACCATTGGCCTGCTGTCCCCAGCCCACTCTGCTGGCTCTCATTGTCCCTCAGAATCCCCAGGTTCTTCTCCACGGAGCTGCTCCAGCTGGGGCGGGGGTTGTTCTTCCCCAGGGGCAGGACCTGCTGACCTCCACCAGTCCAACGCTCCAGGCCAGCACCTGCCAGGTGATTTGTTCTCCACCAGCTCCTGATCT
>VWPU01004324.1:0-305930 GCA_013398955.1 Callaeas wilsoni | reverse complement strand
GCCATCAGGGGTTGGCTCTGCTGCACATGATGGGAAGCTCCCAGCAGCTTCTCACAGGAGCCATCTTTGTGGGCCCCCATTACCAAAAACCAGGCTGTGCCAAACCAATACACCAGGACATTCACCAGAGCATTCTGCTGCAAGGAGTATTTGAAGGAACAGGGGCACCAGGTACCAGGAGCACCTCACCACCTCCTCATTCTTGACTAGTGAATTACAGGATGCATTGAAAAGCAGAGATAGGCACTCAGATGATCATATTCCTTGAAAACATTTTCAAATTGCAGAGCTCTCATAAATACTTCTCTTCATTTAGCCGAGAAAGAAATATCATCAAACTACTGAAAGAAAGCAATTCATGAAAACTTTCATGCAAGATGATACCCAGATCAAAAAGTCTCCAGTGGAATGAATACCTTCCCAACTCCGAACTAGATACACTTGAGTGACAGCCATTATGCAC
Organism: Callaeas wilsoni; assembly: GCA_013398955.1. Classification (NCBI taxonomy): domain Eukaryota; kingdom Metazoa; phylum Chordata; class Aves; order Passeriformes; family Callaeidae; genus Callaeas; species Callaeas wilsoni. The sequence continues at coordinate 305,467 of VWPU01004324.1, read as the reverse complement.
AAGACTAGGGGCCGAATACTCTCATATTCTTGTCACGTTTCCAGTGCTTTTTATCCATCTCAAGTTTTTTTGCTCATACTTTCAAGCCATTCAAAATCATTTATCCGTCATTTTTTTATTGTGCCAGCTGCTTATTCCTGGTGTTATCTAATAGGATTAGGGGGATGAAGAAAGTGGGAATGAGTTGGCCCTGTAATACTTTGGGAGATTAAATGTTTTCTTTGCAATGTTTTAAAGTCTTATTTCATTTTGCACCAATTTAAAATGGAATGATTTTTCCCCTCCCCTCCTTCCCCACCTCCTCCTATGTTTGAAGAGTGGTGTGTCACCTTGAAAAACAGCAGGTGGGATCAAGATGAGAGAGGCGGGAGAGAAAAGCTTTCAGGAGCAGATCTCTAGTGCTGTGGGAATCAAAACTGTAAATCTGAAAAGCACAGGATTAACTATAATCTGAGATTTCAGGAGAGAAGTAATGAAACTGCATGCTCTTCTACATTCTTGTTAAAAGTAGTTTTCAGAAAGAGAGTAACATAAAACATCAGGTAAGATTTATCATTGCATCTCAGAACTAATTCAAGAGGAACCTGATATATTTGCTATAATTCTGCAGTTTATATAGATACTTCCCTTTTTTTTCTATAAATAAATATTTTCTAACAAGTGGAATGGTGAGATATTAAGAAACTCCACTGCTCAGTAGTTAATTAGAAATATACAGCACAGGACCCCACAGATGCGTCTACACAACCTCCTACAGAAATTAAGATGCATTACCTAAAACTCCTGTTGTGGCAGGACATATCCTCCCCCCCTCTACCACTGATAGTTGGTGCAGATATGGAAGAGATAACCCAGAGGCTGAAAGGCCCAGCAACGGGTCATCTCTGGCACCAAAAAGGCTCAAGCACCAGCTAAGAATCAACATCTTAGTCTGGAGAGCAGATGTGGAAAGAGATAACTGAGATACTCTTGACGGAGAGACACTGTTTTACAAACTATGAAAGATACACGCGTTATCATGGAGGCAGAAGCCTTCTACACACACACCCTGAGAGTGTGGGAGACTTCTCCCTGGAGTTTGGACGCAGATTCCGTGGTTACTTTCCTGGGAATTGAGGGAAAGGATCTCGATGTGTGCGCCACCAACAATTGGATGGTAAGATACATTGGATCCTAAGTTATATTATTTCTTCGCTAGCTGTAAAATTGTTGGTACCATTAACCTTGTGCTGTTTATACCTACTAGTAGTTTCTTTTTATTCTTATTCCTGTGTAGTACATAGTTTGTTTTAAGCCTTATGTCTGTTGCTTTTGTGTCTATTGAATAAATAGTTCATTCTATAATAGACTGAATCAGCCATTATTAAAGAACTTGCGAGCGAAAGTGGGTTTTGAGGTGCTGGCCACCCCAATAAAGCTCCTGCCTGCTGCCAGAGGCCTGGGCAAAAGGCAGAGACTTAGCTAAACACCCACATCCATTCGCAACACCTGTTACAGCCTTGCTGATGTTCTTGTGTCTGAATGCAATATGAACAACAACGGATATAAGATATTGTTCTAGGTAAGGACATACTGCTGTAATGGACACCTCTGAAAGCCTCTGTCCCTTCCGTGAGCAGAGCATTTGACGAGGAAGAAGGATCAGGGAGTGGAATATTTAAAGATACATAAAGGCAAGGGTAATTATGCTTCACAAGAGGCATTGCTTACTTTTAATTTTGTCTCATCTGCTTTCAGATACAAAGCAGAGTACTGAGGAAAGTGGCCAGGCTGCACTTGGCTTTTACTCTGACTAGCAACTTAAATAGCCTTGACCTCCCATGCATGAGTCTCTCTTGTCATACCTAACTGCTCACACATGACACAAGTCAGTGCTAGCAGGAAGCAGCCTTATTCCCATACTGCAGACACATGCTAAGAGCTCTTAAGGAAATAAAACTAAATCTCTAGGGCTTGGTCAGAGGAGTTCCAGATCCAGGTTGTGGTCAAGAAGGCTTAACTCTTTACTTTCTAAGTCACCGACTAATAATTCACACATGGATTACTGCAAGAGTAAAAAAAGCACCCCAGCTTTCGGTTATATGGGTTGCTTTGCATTTAAGCTTTAAATTTATCCTTAGACTTTCCTAAATCCTGTCTCTTTCACCCTTTCTTTCCTACCCTGTTCTCTACCCCATTTCACCTTTCCTACCAAATCTGCATTCTGCTGGATTTTAACTTCTACATTTCCCTGTGACTTTGATCTGCACATAGGGAAAGTTAATGTTCAAAACCAGCAGCTAGTGATATGTCAAAGCTGCTAGAATGAGCTGAATTGTGCAAGCAGACAGTTAGGTAAGAAACCTGCCTTGTATCTGTTTACTTCTTCCACAGCAGATTGATCAATTTGCTATTGGTAGGAAGATGCTCAGCGTAATTCTAAAGCAGAGATTCCCATCCACCCTCCTCCACTAATCTTCATGAGCATTTGGCTTGAAGGAGTCATTATACCCCAAATTCATCTCGCTCAACCTCTCTGTTATGCCATTTTATTAACATCTGTGATGTGACTGAAGCATTCAGGGTTTCATTTGTTACCTGTACCAAAGCTAGCTACAGACATTGTTGATAAATGAAGCACCAGGTTCTATGTGAAACATTATTACACAATACATCAATTTTATGCCAGTTACTGATGTTTTCATGGTCTCTCTATTCAGACAAATGGGTCTGTACTCACAGGGGCTTCATAATTTGAATAGCAAGCATCTTTTAGATTGACAAAGTCATTTATAAAACCTGCATCATGACTCAAGGCTAGTTATGTAAATCAGAAGTTTTTCTTGAAGTGAGAGTTGCTGTTGCTTTCTGTTGATGAATGTGGTCTGCATCTTCTCTGGAGAAACTTCTAATTCCTACCAATATCCTGAAAATAACATTATGCTAATGAAGGCTGTTTTTCACTTGTAATCCTACCCAGTTAAATTTGAGCAATGGCTTTTTGCATATGGACATATGTAACTTGATTTCCTGAGCAATTCTTTCCTCTTGCCATAATCTGTGTAAGATCCCACAAATTCCGAGGCACAACACCTGCAACAGCTGCTCTGAGTCATGACAAAATGCATGTTTCCTACTTTGTCCCAACATAATCTGAAAAATAAAGGTTGAGATGAAGCAAAGAGTCTTCAACAAAGTATTTCTGAACCCTCTTGGTAAACCTGAGTTGAGCTGGTAGACCCTTTGTTCAGCTGAAGAAAATAAGTCAATTATTACTAAGTAGCTGCTGTATTTTTTAAAAATTTTTTTTCCCTCTAAAATATGTTTTTAAATACCTCTTACATGTATCTCTCAGGTGTAAATTAAGGAAAAGTTGATTTAATGCACAGAGGTGACTAGTTGCCAGCAATGCTAGATTTCATGAATTAGTCCAAACTCTTAATTACTCCAGTTCTTCCTACAGGTTCCTTCTTTTTTTCTGAATTTGTCACATTTCCTGTCCTGTTGCTTTGCCAAACTCCTGATAATCTGAACAAAGATACACCCCAGCAATGCTATTGCAGGACATCATGCTGTGTTCTCACTTGCTGTCCTTGTTATCCAAATGCAAAGCAAGTATGCTATATAATTAAAGTTGGGTCTTGAAACTTCAGTGTGACAAAGGTATTCTGGAGTGTTTCTTTAATCTGAAAACAGGGAACTGGGAAGCAAGTCCTGGCAGTTTATCATTATAAACCACACAACTCTAAGCTGGTAACAATACATTGCCTCAAGTTTCTCTATGACTCAACTTTCTTTTGTTAATCCTGTTATTCTAATGTTCTACTAAGATGTGAAACAGTATTTTAAGACCCCTTTAGGAAAATGGTTGAAAAGTTCTAAGTCCATCTCAAATCCTAAAATATCCAAGTGGGAATGTTTTCTATTGGCTGCTGATGCTGGAAATAAAGGAACAAATTCCCTTTTGGTGTGAGGCTAAGCAGAACAGTTCTGAATCACCCTTCCCTTCCTGCCGCTGAAGCAGCGAGGGTCATACTGGCAACTACAAAACTCAGCTTGCTTCCCTCTGAGCCTGTTGCAATCTCTAGTTTATTCATGGGAGGCAGGAGTGTTCCATAATTTAAGATTTTACTGTGTTCCCATGAAATACTCTGTTTTGATCTCCTTTTATATTCAAAAGGAAGAAAGATGAGCTTTCAAAAGGCTTAGTTTAATTATCAGAAGATATTATCCAAGAAAAGCAGCTGTAAGATTTAAATAACTTCAAGTGGCCATTTAGAGATCTGCAAAGCATTCAGTCTTTTCATATTATTTAACTATTGTAGGACTCATTCAACAGCCATGAGAGACTATAAAATGTATTTCTAAATTAATGAGAAAGTTATTAGGGAAAAATCTAGTAGGTTGATGGAGATAACCTACCTACACTCTCTTCATTTTAGTGTTTCATGTTGAGCTAATTAGCACTTTCTAATGCAACACTATTTCACAGCATTTGCATTCTAAGTGCTGGAGAGGGAACAACGACTCAGATGAACAGGTTTGGAAATTAGTATATTGAAACTTTAGGAAATGTTTAAACATGAGGGGAATAAAAGGTACCATTTATAGGCTAGGTGGCTGTGCTGCTGAAGAAGACAAAAGTAAGTAAAAGGTACTTCAGCTTAGTGCTTTCCCAAAAGAAGATAACTCGAAAATAGATTAATAGATATTGTCTATGATCTGCATGAGGCCCAAACCTTTATTTAGTATCAAGACACAAGACTCTTATCAGTTCATTTTTAGTTCCACCTACTATGTGTCTGACACTTTGCAATCACAGATAAACATAGTCTGTCCTCCAGGATCCTTTCTGCCCTCAAAGAAAGGAGCCTACTGGTCAGAAAAAGCAATAAATTGTAACAATGACAAGATCTTACATAAATATTATAGCAATTGTCACTACTTCGGTAATGGATTTGCACAAACCCTAGAATTTACCTAGTTTTGCAGTATTCATGGGATTTGTATGCATCCCCCACTCCTTTTGCCTCTATCTGTAGGCTTCAGACAAACTCTAGAAGCAAACCCAAGGGTTCTCCAAATGCAGCAGCATTTCAAGTTCACTTAACAATAAAAGCAGGTTTGCTCTTCGTGCTCCCTCTTACAACAGCACAGTAATGAGGCAAGTGCTAGAGCCAAGAAGAGCAGAGCTGGAATGTAGCTACAAAGAACTTAGAGAACTATTTTAAGAATATTTAAGTCCTGGGTTGCCAGTACTGACCAAATGATGAGATATCATAATGGCTGAGGTAATCTTAAATTATACCCCCTGCTCTGAATTCAATATTCAGTATTTCAGAGGATCAAGTCCCACCCTTCCTGAATTCAAAATAACTCCCTGAAGGGGGCAGTTGTTTGCGCTGCTATACCCTGCTCTAGCCATTTGAAGTATCCTGTTACCAGACCTCCTGGAGCCTGCTCTCTTTACCACAAGCCAGTTTACTCCTTCATTACAAATTGTCATTCAAAATAAGAGTGTGGCTGAAGGAGGAAGCAGGATTCACATGTTCTCAGAACCCCGGCAGTGAAGGACATGTGAATTAGCTCCCTTGTTTAGCCTAGAACTGCCATTATAACCCTTCTCTGTTGTTGCTGGTACTTGCTTCAGCAGTTAGTTTATGAACCCACCAAGCAACTCCCTACATCTTTTGTGTAGCTGCTGCTAAATGAGTTTGATCTGTATTTACTTGGAGCTCTTGCAGTTGTTCTCTTCCTGCCCTTCAGAAGGGAGCTGATTTCTCACTGTCTTCCTTGACCTAAATTACTCAGGAATTAAAAGGAGAAAGACTAAGGTCCAGGGCACTGGCTGAGAGATATTAACATGGAGCCTGGAACCCTGCTGCCAAGACCCTCCAGAGGAAATTAATCTTCCAGGGCACCACATCTTCAGCCACACACTGCTTTCACTATCAAAAGGACAGCTCACCTACTGCTCCAAGGAGTCTGCACAGTATAGTCATCTAGCCTTTAATTTGTGCATGAAAACTAAATATAGGCTCTAGCCTCACTTATTTCTTACACAGCTGAAATAGGAGATAGGAGTAGGGGATGGAATTAAGATTTGAAGAGAGTATAGTGAATTGTATTGGATTGAATTGCAAAGGTTCAAATGGGCTTATCAGCCAGTCAGGCAAGCGACATGAAGAAAGGATAATTCACTCTGCAGCAGTGCTGCTAACAAGGGCTGCATATCATGAAAGGGCAATGACCTTTTGTCATACCTTTGGCATGCATCTTCTAAACCACTCTCTAATTCCTCTAATTTGCCTAGCTGTGTTCAGCAATCCCTTAGTGCCTTCTGAGACACTGTTCTTGCCCATGAAGAGTCCCAGAGCTGTTCTCTGGGAGCTGACTGCTATGCACATTACTTAATGTCCCCATAAAAGCATTTTCCATTAGAGGGCCCTCAGGCTTGTTGAGATTTATTAGCATGCGGAGGTGGGCAGCATCTTGAACAGTGGAGAGGCAGCAGACACCAGTTGACTGAAGTCCTCAGCAAGTCACTTAACATCTCACAGGTGCTAACCAGCTACCCTACATGTCTGCTGCAGTAAGGGATGGAAATGTTCCAGCCCCTGGAGATCTGGCTTGAACCTGCTTAAAGCATCAACAGAAAATTTTCCCTTTCTTCCTCTACTCACCTTCCTTTCCTTATAAATTCACTACAATTCTCTCTCCCTACATCTCGTCATGTCTCATTCCAACAGTGATAAAAAACCCTTCTTGCCTTTTGCTTTGGGGTCTTCTTTTTTTATAAAATTGTCCTCTTTCATTCAGGTGTCTTCAGTTCTATTATTTGTTTGGCTCTGTGTCTTTTGTTGTGCTAATTACTGCTCCTTGCCACATACATTTCCACTTCCCTTACATCTATGTATTGTTTTTGTTTCATAGCTTCCTCTCTCTTCAGTCCTTGTTCCATTTAGTGTTCCCATTTTCCTCTGTAGACCCACTCAAAGTAATAAAAGTTGTTTTGATAATAAACTCAGAGGAACATGTTGCACTGTGGTGACACATTAGTCTGACTAGTCATAGCTACAATACACTTTGTCCTTTGAAGGAGTCCAAGGTTTCAAAAGGTTTTGACCCCAAAGGGGACAAAAAGTCAACCATATTAAATGAGTTCCTGAAAACTAAGTACTACATATCCACAATTTTTAAGGGAAGAAGTAAATGGTGACATGGTTCTGAAACAGGGGATTCAAGAACATATTCAAGAAATACTTGCTCAAGCAATTCCAAAATGAAACATCAAAACAATTTTAATGAAAATTTTAGATCTCATTTAAGGTGACCTTTTGGAGGAAGACTCATACACTGAATGTTACCACCTCCAATTGTGAGCTTTCTAGATGAGTTACTCAAACAGAAAAAGGTGCATTTTGCCATTCGTATGGTCCTTGGGTATATATAGAATTGGCTAATATCGAGTTGGGCACCACAGGAGAATAGCATTATCATGGGTACACACCTCTGCAAAGGTCATCAGTGCGAGACATGAGATGCAAACGACACCACTGGTTCACCTCTGGCAGAGCCCTGCTGTGCCCCTGCAGCACCGGTGCTTCCCGCGTGCCCTGGGCCGGGCTCCGACCGGGGCTGTGGCAGTTCAGGCCCCTGCAGGAAGGTCAAACTCTCCCCACAGGGCACACGCAAGGCAGAGGTCAGGGCTGTGTCCCCACAGTGGCACAGGAAGAGCTGGCAGTGTTGAATGCTCAGTGGATTATATGGGCTAAATAAAGTATCAGTGCAGATGCAAACCACGGGCAGGTGCTGGGTACCTGCCCCCCATGCTGCTAGTGATCAGCTATTAAATCAGTTATTAGCTCTAGATGCAGAGATTTCGTCTCTGCCTCGGCTACCAGGGGCCCCACTGTTCCCCCTCCTATCTTTGTGCCTGCATAGGCAGTGCAGCAAGTCTTCCACAAACTTCATGTGTGGCAGCAACTGAGAATTCCTTGAGATAAAGCTCTTTTTATCTAGATTTTTTTTGGCCCTAGATACAAAGGAAAATATCCGTAGAAATATTAGAATTACTACAGACAAGCAACATCAAAACCAAGATGGTGCATAAGGTCTCACTATCCTACTTGTTCCCCAAACTTCCCAGGAGCAGATTATAATAAAAGAAAAGTAATTCCTAGAGAAAGTTCAAGTTTCAAGACAAAATTTTAAGTTTTGCGAGTCATTGGCATGGAACAAATGACAAATACACAGCTAGAACACTTTGGTGTTTCTGTTTAGCCTTACTTTTTTGGAGTGTTACATCTTACACGTAAAATCTTTCCTTGCAGTTTAAGGCCAAACCCTTGAATTTTACAGAAGAGAAGTGTCATGAAGTAGATTATTTCGCACTGCTGTGCCTGAAATATCATCTTTGCTGCAAGATTTGCCTGAGCCTTCCTCTACTAAATCAGCTGATTAATGGATGGAAAAAAACCAAACTAAAACCAACTCTAAGCTGGTAGCACTTTACTATTCTGAAGATCACTTTTGTGGTTTTTTCACCAAACAGAATAACCAGTTCTAAGATTCTGTCTCCTCTGTTCATATTCTGACTTTATGCAATCTGTTCGTATCTACTAGATTTTATGCAAACTTAGAAATGCAGAACACCCAGAATCTTTAAATGTGTAACTGCAACAGCTGCTGGATCTATAGCATTAGAACTGACTGGCTGATGGCTGGGAAGGGGTGACCCAAGACATGAGTTGTACCCTAGACTCCAGTGAATAAGCTGTGTACTTCCAAATATACTGCTCCAGTAGGAACAGATGCTGTAATTTCTATGAAATGGAGGTAGGCAGGGAAGAAAGAGCAAAGACAGAGCAAAAACCAGTTAAGTGCTAAAGAAAGCCTCACAAACGAGGGCTTCACTTAGAAATTGAATATGATCATATATAAACATATTTTTCTATTAGTGACCTCTGGAACATCTCAGCACTAAGTGGTGCTGGTGTGCAACAAAAGAGGGAGCCTTGCACTTCTGTAAAATAGGAAGCAAGGCCATGCTCCCTCTTCATACATCATCAGGCAATAACAGGATAGAAAGATTGCAACATCTGAGACACAGATATCTATGCAGGTCTAATCATTCCTGTCAGAGCTCCCTTAAGGCAAACTTAAATTAACTAATTTGAGGTTCTGAATGATGCAACTTCATGCCCAATCTAACACTGCAAAAGAGGCCCTGATGAGGGAGCACTAGTCAGTGATGAGGAAACAAGATTGAATATAGAGTTAGTCCTCCCCAGCAGAGGGGGGCAGGCTGGGCTGACTGAGATCTAGAGGAACAAAAAGTGCACTTTCATTTTAAGATGATTCCAAATTTCTCAGGTGAACACAGCATGGTCTGCCTAGGAGCTGACACCAACAGGACCTTCACGATCCACTCCCATGCACAACAAACTATGACAATGTCAAGTCCCTAAAGGTTGTGGAGCGTTCCAAGCATGGAGCACATAAAGCTGTCAGGTAAGGTTGTCACAAATCACTCAGCTCTCAAACTAGGAAGCTGAAGGGAGTTGGCACTGGAAAGAGACCATGATGGTCTGTGGCAGCTCAACATGCTATTCCAAGCTGATACTGAAAGCAACTGCCATGACAATAAGGATTAGGCAGGCAGCTGATATATTTGGCATGCCTATCTATGCATATCAAGAGCGCTAACAAGGCCCCTACTTTGCTGGAATTGCTGAGGGTCAGAACAGACCATATACAAACACACCCTCTTCTCTATCAGCACCATTAGCGAGGGGAATCAACAGTTAAAATATCTTGCTACTGACAATCAAAATCCAGATTAAAGTCTGCTTTCCGAAAGCCACCAACAACTTGTCTAAGGTGAACGAAAAGGAAAAAAAGGCTTTGTATACAAATGGTTCATTTTCTTCTGCATCAGTAGATGGTGCTATTTATATTCTCTCAGAGGTTACTTCTAAGCACAGTGCTTTTATGCCCAGGGGTGAAATCTCTAAGTGCTTTTTCTGCACACCCCTCTTCATCTCCTTAAATTGCCAGACTTTCTTCCCTCTAAAGTGGCTGGACAATAATCATATTAGTGCTCAATGTGTTCAGTCAGGAACTTTAGAATTATCTGTCATGGTAAATAACCAAAGGAGGCAGAGAACATGTAGGATTTCTATGCCTTTCTGGAAGGCTACCACTCAGTAAATACTAATGTGATCCTTCTTTTGTAAGTGCTTCTGAAGGCGTCTCACCATGCTTCTGTCCATGGTTGTCCTGAGCAGCAGAGAGACATCACCTCTCACAGGTGCTTGTGGGTGCACAGTGTTTGCAGCCAGCATATAAATTTGACACATTGGAGGTGCATGAAAACCACCCTGCACACTTCTGTAACACCACTTACTCCTATTAGGTGACTTGGAATCCTAAACACTGCAAACAGTCATATCCAGATAAAATTTCCAAGTGCAGAATGAGGGAGGACACAGCCTAGGAAAGCAGCACAAGTACCATCCCATTTTCTGATACCCAAAATGGAGACATGCATGATCTATCCAGCTGCAAAACCAGCTGTCCTCATCTCCACAGGCAGGCACAAACGCCCTTTCCTTACTCTGGAAATGGAGCATCTGGGCATCTGTTCCACTGTATTCACTGTAACTCAGGCAGGTGATGGAATATCACATGGTCTGTAAATAGGCTCAGAGGCATGACGAAAGAGAATCAATTTCTGGGATAATAGGAAGAAAATAACTCCAAATATACATACACATAAATCAAAGAAGCTGGCACACTTACATAAAGGTGCTATAAATGATGCAGTACTGAGCAGAACTCTGTCCTTTCTGAGTCGCCTTTTAAGTCTATAGCCTTCCATAAACAGCATTCTTTTTCTTCATGGCTTCCTTCTGAGTCTGGCTCTAGAAGTTGCTCTAAAGACGATGTGCTGTATGAAATTATGTAAATTTATTAATACTGCAAAATGCAGCCAGCCCACAACAGTGGTAAGACCACAAACCACAAAAAGTGGCACTGACACCACTGAGGTAACAATACACTGCAGTACTTGTCCTTGAGTTTCTCCATCGGAGAGAAAACAAACTAATAAACAAAATGAGCCAAAAATTTCACCCCCACCCAAAAAAATCCCCAAACCTCAAGTGGGTATCTTTAACCTTTACTGCTGCCTTAATTCCGAACCACATCTGGTCAGGAGGTGTTATTCCTCAGAGGCCTGAGACTGAGTCTTTAAATCTCTGGCACTGAAGGTAACCCACAGCAAATCACACAGACAAAATTAAGATGTCCTCAAGAATTAGCTCCTCCACAGCTGCTCCCTTTTTAAACCCAGAAAATCCCCCCCTTTTGTTTTGTTTTGTTTGTTGTTACTCTTTTGCCTTTGTGTAGAGCCTGCTCTGTGTCCTTGGCAGGAGGCAGCGTATTTCCTTAGAGTAGGTGAGGGGGAGAAGCATGTAGCTGGAACATGGATCTCTTTTTACAGAGGCAAGATTCAACACTTCAAGAGATTTTTTTCACATAAATGGATAAGGTATATATCTCCATTACCCGTTGCCCCTGCCCTGGCACAGTCTTTATGTAAAGTCTCAGTTTTGCTCTTGCAGCAGGGCTTCCAAAGATTTCAGGAAGGATGCTGTCCAAGAGCTCCACCACAGAGCTTAGCACCATCATCTGAGACTCAATGCCTCTGGCTACTTTAATGAAGCATGACTCACATCATGGGGCGTTTGTTATCTATCCTTTTAGAGTTCTACTCTGTGTCTTTCACCCACATATCTTTCTTTATTTGTTACCTCTTTCTCATCTTAAATCTTGCCTTTCTTTTCCCTGCAGTATTACCCAGTTGTCCTTTCCAGTAAGACTCATGATATCCCTTTAACCTTTGATGTAACAGAGTCATTGTTAAACTCAAGTATCCATAACCCAAGGAATTTCCTGAGAGCAAAGGAATTCAGCTTCAAAATGTGCTGCTGAAAAGCATGCACAGAGACTTTGGAACTCACTGTCTCAGTCTGTATTTTCATGATTTCTTTCTGAGCTAGAACATTTGCCTTGAGAAAGCGCTGAATATGGCATGAAGGTAAATACAGCTTTGGCACTCAGTGCACTCTGCTTTTTCATTTGTTATTCTAATGAAGCAGCACAAACCCCAATATTTTTCTCCCAACAGAAGCCATGTATCTAAAAGCTGAGAAAATCCCTTTCTATACCTTAAACATCTCTCTCAGAAATGCCACTCCGCTGTGGTAAACTATGTTTCTTGACCTGATGTTTACTGAACATATATATTGGTTTGTTTTCACTCCATGCTCTGCTCTCTCTAGATAAGACATGCTTTGAACAGAGACGAGAAGAGGAAATGGTAACAAAAGAGTATGAGAATTTATTGGCACTGGAAAGACTCTAGCTCCTGCTAGGGGCATGGAACAGGTTCTATTCTTAAAGGTAGAAAGATAAGTACAGAACAGAGCTGACCTGGAAGAAAGGAGCTTGAAAAGCTCTACACTTTAACACAGATGTCTGCTGGAAGGATCTGATGCTCTGGCTGCTCAGCTTATCGTCACAAGAAAGCCTTTGCACAGGATAGATGGATGTATTTACCATTTTAAAATCCTCTAATTAAATCTTAGTTAGGGTTAAGCTAGCAGAAAAGTCATTATGCTTGCCAGAAATCGCAGGCATTGGATATAAAGCAACACAGGTATTGATTCCACTCCAGGATAACAAACATCTTCATCTCTGAGGTACAGCAAGGCAGCTGCCAATTAATCAGCAGCCTCAGTGTGCTGGTGAGGGAAGGGACGGATATGGCCGATCTGTACAAAATAACCCTGAAATGAGATAGGATCTCTTTGACCACTAAAGAAACTAGTTGACTCTAAAAAATGCTAGTTTCATAGGCGACACCTCGCTACTTGGTCAGCATTTCCTAGGTTTAAAATATTTGCCGGCACTCCCCTCCGCCTTCTATTAGGAGACATCAGCAACATGCTGTTAAAGGCTCATGCATGCAGCCAAGCCTCTGTTCTTTTCCCTATTAAGCTGTCAGGTCTCTCATCCGAGGTAAGATAACCTTGCCCAATTGTCTCCCATCACGTGCTTCACTGTCATCAGAGCTTTCCTCTGTGAATCTGTGCAGGAGAGACACTCCAACTCTGCCCTACAGCTAGGGAAGCAAGTCATGTCAGGAAAGACAGTGCTCAAAATGCAGCCTGCCCATAGCAAACTACCAGCTGCTCAGCCCAGGGTAAGTCCCTCACCCACGGCAGGACCAGGATGCTCAAAGCAGCAGGTGTCACATCAGAAAAGCAGAGACATAAAAGGATCATACTGCAAGTACTGCCAGCCACACATTAGCGAAATGCCTGATAACAGTGCTCTGCTCCCTCCTTTGCTTCTCCAAACCTGAAATTTAGCCATCTAAATCATCTATATGACATCTTTAAAAACACTGGCATCAACGTGAGAAATACAGGTACTATTTCACAGTTACTTTGTCAGGTTCTCTACAGCCACAGGGAAATATTACCGAGTGGATACATAAGTCATGTTATAAACCACAAGCCTGTTATGTAGGGTAGAAATTGCCTCACTCCAGGAATTGTAGAAGTACTAGTACAACGCCCTTGCTGAAAACTTGCACACATTTATCTATAAATGAATTAAATTTTCAGATTTCTCTAGTGCTAAATTAGACATGAATTAATGCTCTCAGCAAGCCATTGGAGACTTGAACTTGCAAATACAGTAATGCTCAAGGGAAACGCAGAGCCAAGACTATGCATAAATACCATAGATCTATTTGCACAAAGAGAAAAAAGTTACTCCAGTGTGTGAAGGAAACTGTGTGTAATTAGCTGCACTCAGCAGAAGCCAGCCTACATTCCTCATTGGGTATCACCCTTCCATCACGGCTTTAAACAACCTCACAGGGCTGCTGCTGGGTAAGGTGTGCATTCTAATTCAAGGTTGAGTGTATGATCTTGCTCTGTATGGTGCACAGTATTTATTGATTTCACTTTATGAAGAGTTTTGATACGTTTCAAAGACAGACAGTCCTGTAATAATACCAGGTTTTAAAAAGCGCTTCAGTACAGATTCTTTTTTGTATAGCTTGTCTCTGGATTTTATTGCCTAAAATAAGCAGGCACATTAAAATACAGAACTCCATTATATGATAGCAGAGAAAAAATTAGCTTCAAGTCACAGCATTAGCGTATGAATCATGCACCCAATTATACATTTAACCAGTGATATAGAAAACTTAGTGAGGCCTCAGAGCTTTTTCCTCCCAGTTGGGAAAAAAAAAAAAGAAGCTATCAACAGTTTCTTTAAAAGAACCTCCTCAGCCTCCAGTTATGGAGAAAGAAACTCTGGCTTTTGATGTCAATGTTGCATGTTTGTTTGACAGTGTTATCAGTGCAAACTTTTGATGTATACTGGAAGTTAACAATGGTTAAAAGAAAACCAGTCATGTACATATGGAGAAGATCCCAGCTTTTCTTTGCATGCCACAGTTTTGCTATTGCTACTGAGCTGAGCACCACTCCAGGAAAACTAGTGCAAAGCATATCAGAACCTGTCATCTCTGTGTGATCCAGTGACCCTCTGTGAACTGTCTGTTCCATGATGTAAAGTCATGATGTGCATGGTTTCAAACACAGAATAAAAGCATTCAGTAGGAGAAAGCCACAAACCAGAATGGTCAGCCTTTACCACATTTCTTTTCTCCCCAAGTAGTTGAAAAACCCAGCCTGTGACTGTTCAGCTAAAATGGATAATTGTTTTCAAAACTGACAGAAAATAATTTACACTCTTCTCTCAATTTTAGCATAGTGCTCTAACTCCTAAAAAATGTTTCACTTCAATAAAGGGTAGAGCAATATATGAAACTGATGATTTATGCAGGATGCTTGAGTCACAGCAAAGACGGACAGTTTTAAGCACACATTTAGTTAGGTACTGAGAAAAAAATAAAGCTCCGTGCACAAAGATCAAATACTAACACTATTCTCCTGCTTGTTTCACTTTGCTTTCAAGCTTCAGGCATGCTAGTACGTTTTTTGTTTCCTCACTGAAGTGTGGGTACAGCCTCAATCCACCTCCCTTTTCCTCTCTACGCCTCTATGCTACTTAATAACATGCTACCTCTTTATTAGGGAGGTGTAGGAAAGGTTGGGAAATTGCTTGATCTACCTGCCTCCTCTGCTTGAAGGGAATGCCATCAAGTCCCTGAGCGCCATTGAGGAGAATCTTTCTTTTCAGCAGCTGCAGGGTGTGACCTAAGGAGTATTCTATGAACTACATAGCTATGGCACACTTTCTGCTAAAATGACAGCCAGTTTTCAAGATGGAAATGCCATCTATTTCTGCAGTGCTCACACAGAGAGCTAGCACTGCTGGCTGCTCTGAAGTCATTCACCTTCCATCTCAGCCACAATGTCTTTGCATCCCCTGGCCATATCTGACATGGAGAGCTGAACCTACACATACGTGTACATCAGTGGTGATGTACGAGGATATGCATTTTATTTTATGCATCAGTTACATCAGTATCTGAACAGAAATCTCTAAATAGCAACCAAATCACACAATTTGCTATCACCTTTAAATATTAAGTAATTTTGTTCTTTAGCTTATAAAAAGAGAAAATCCACTCATGCAAATATTTCTTCATCCCTGGACAATGCTACAAATAAAGCACTGACTAAGCAACACAGCAAGAATTTATTGGCACCAATAATAGCACACGGAGCAACTCTTTCCTAATCATCAGCTGTGGAAGTGGGAGCTGCACACACACAATAAAGAAGACAGAAAGTACTCCTGAGGGGCATGTTTCATAAAAGATAAAAACACCTTTCTTAACCAGTCAAACTCAAAATAAGAGCTATTAAGCACAGAACATGAATCGAAGGAACTGCAGTAGCCTAGATTATAAACAAAACAAAACTTGAAGTTATGGGATTATTTTGCTAGTTCAAGATAGCCACGACAGAGCTTTTTTAGAGCCTACCAGTGTTTTGGCAATGCCAGACTTCTGAAAGCATATGGTCTTGTTAACCAGGAAGCTTAGTGAAATGTGCCATGACATTTCTCTTGGGAAAATTCTCTTGGAAAGGTTTGTCATAGGATCATGGAATGGTTTGGTTTGGAAGGAATATTAAAGATCATCTAGTTCCAAACCAAAGTCCTCCCTTTGCAGCTGCATCATTTGTGCTTGACAGAATAAGGCCACCCATGATACCTAAAAGGGTCCATTACAGTATTTTTCATCTCTCAGAGACAGAAGTTCTGTCCGTGCCCTTCGTCCTTCAAACAGACACTTTAATCCAAGACTCTCACGCTCAAAGAAAACTCCTGAAACAGAACCTACTTTGGCCTCTGAGAAACGCCAAAATGCACGTGCCAGTGTAGGACAGTCACTTCATAGACTTTCAACATTTTGTGGGACAAGACAGCCATTTTCCTTGCACCTGTGTTCTTACTTTCTGTAAATGCTAACAAGTCTCTGACAGTTTAAACTACAAGAGAAGCAGCACACGCTTTGCTGTGCCCAAATGTGCTGCTCAACAGGAAGTAGTAAGAAAACAATGTTTTAACAGTCGTGAATGTGGCAAGATGAGCACTTTCATCTGCTTACCAGAAACTTCTTTAAATAAAGATGCAACCATAACACTGTTAAGCTGAAAGGTCCAGTAGTTAAGTGATTCAGTTCAAATTCATTACTCCAATGCATCACTGACCACTTTTAAGGCTTAGCTTAGCTTCACAGTTATAATTTCAAATCTTTCTCTTAACCTACACACACACAAATTAGATCTAAGCAGTCATTAAGCTGCACTGCAGAGATACCTTGGCTTACTGGTCAATCACAGACTAAGTTGTGGCAGGTTCATGCTTTTTTTCATTTCCATGTCACTGTTTCTGACTTGGCAGACGTGCATGACATGCACTTGACTCTCAGTTCAGTGGTTCTCCTACTGCCCCCCAGCAACTGTGTCATGTGAGGGAAACTGTGTCCCTCTGGATAAAAGGAAGGAAGGATTTTAGAGGAGAAAAACCATGTAGTTCAAGTGCTTTCACCTGCAATGTCATGGCAAAGGGAGGTGGGAGCCTTCACATATACATCAGGTCTGACTTCTAACAAGAACTCTCAACAAGACAGCCCAGACTAGGTCTCCATCAGATTTTAAAGAGCTCAGAACTTTTCTTGTGCCCAGAAGGACAGGCCAACATGAACCACGCTGTGATAATAGAGGCTTCAAAAAGTGGTGGAAGAGACAAGGGTTCAAATGCAGAGACAGCATCCTGAGTTAGAAGAATTCATTACCTGCAATACCAATCACTCAGTAGAGTGCAGGAGTTGTTCTGCTCAAAGCAAGGGCTATTTTCATTCAGAATTGTGGCTGGGAACACTTCACTCAGGGTAGAACAAGTTTAACTCATTGCAACACAGAGGACAAGCTTCTGACATTCTCTTCGCCATGATGAGAAAGTCCACTATGAAGGCTAAGATGGTTAAGGACACACTGCAGAACAGGAGTCAGCTTCATCACTTCAGCCATGAGGACCAGTCAGGAGGCAGTTTATTAGCTCAGGCCATAGCAAGGGACTTAGACTGTTCTGTTCAGGGTGATTCTCCACGAGGCTTCAGGCCACATGTACATGCGTTTGGGTTTTCCACACTAGCTCCAACAGAGCCACATGGACATGCTTGTGGTAGTCCCAAGAACCTTTTAAAAGAACAAGCTCAGTGTTTTAGGGTCACTATCTTGCTCACAAATTCTTCTTGCACTTTGGTCAAAGTTGATAGAGTTGTAAGCTTGTTACCAAGCACGGAGTGGAGCCTGCTGGCTTTACTAGGATGTCTCACATGAGGGATAGTTGCAGGGTCAGGCCTTTGGCTGCCCAGGGGAAAGTATTTGCCCACACTCTTGTATAAGTGTGTCAAGAGGGAACCAAAAAAATCCTAAAACTGGGTAAATGGATTATAGCACTTTAATAGGAAATTCATTCTTCTCGTGGCTATTGAAAGAAATATCACTAGAGATTACATCTCTCTCAGGATACAGTGACTATCTGAACAGAAAATAAAATCTAGTGAAGTCAATGGAAAAGCCACACTTTATTTCTGCAGGTTTTGAATGAAGTGGAATCTGTTCTGTTTTCTCTCTGCTGAGTACGTAGGGACTGCTCTGCTATCTCAAAGCACGCAACACAGAAAACCCCAACCAAAGCTGCACAAGTACGCAGAGTTAGATTTCAATGGAAATTTCTCAGTGCAGAATTATCAAGATAAGAAGTTTTCTCTTTATAGTCCTTGATAATAAGGTTTTGTAGCATTCAGAAAAAAAACACCCAGTGGTTTCCCCACAGGAAACCCATGATACTGCTTTTAATAGAAGCCACAATTTCAGGGGCAGTTAATGAGATAGCATTCTGCTTAACACTGGTTTTAAGTAAAGCGGTGATTAAAGACAGGCTTGTCTACAATGCACAAATGACCCTGATTAGTTTTTAAATTTTATCATTAAGTACAAAATTCACTGTAAGAGATAGACGAGCTCTCTGCAGCATTTGAAGCTCACTTGAAAGGCCTCACTCTGGCAGCTATTTTAAACCAACCTCTCTCCTGTAGCTCTGTTGCTCATTTGTGTTTACTGCACAAGGAGCACCAGGTCTGCACCTGACATCGAAGTAGAGTCACATGCTCAGCTTAAAAGAACAGTTCTACTTCTCCAATATGTTTGTGAGACTAGAACCAGAGCAGACTCTGCTTCAGCGTAAACCAAATTAAAACCATTTCTGCTGTAGTTACTTTGCCCAGAAAATTCTGAAATTTCATTATTAAAAATAGATTTCCATTTCAAACAGAAATAAAATTTACATCTTGCAGGAATACCTATTCTTTTCAAGACTTCTACTACAAACAGTGTCTCTTACATTCTTTGCAAGGGGATTTCCACTACAACACTTAGCATAGAAAATGATACCATTTTTCAAAGAAAGGTTATAATTTGAGTAGTAATAGAGAAAGTAGATATTTGAGGCCTGATGGTGTTGTCAGCTGTGCAACTTTTTTCACCTTCAGGAAGCCAGAATAAACATGCATTCTGTGGTCTTAGAAAAGCACAACTTGCTGGCAACATGCACACATTACAAAATGTACTTATGTACTGTTTGTTTGACTCCATTTCAGCACGGACTTACTCCTTCATATACATCTGTGCACATCAATATTTAATCATTGTTTACCTTCTCCAAGAACTTCAGTAGCAAGAGCTATTCCCAGCCAAGTCAGATGTCCACTTGAGACAGACTCTTTTCTTGAGATACCAGCATCGTACGTTTACCAAAGAACACATAAGCAGTTAAGCAGGCAGAGATACTTTGCTAGAATATGCACCCAGGAATGTATAGCTTGGGGATTTGCAAAAGAGGAGGAAATGCCTTTGTATGCAACAGAGGGGATGAAGTAGCATTACCTTATGTCCTGTCTTTCTAAATATAGTCATGATTTGTCCTTGTCTCTATTATCCTGAATAACAGCACTTTAAGCAGACTACCGGCTCCCTAAGTTTTTCAACGTAGCACTGATACAAAGGAAAGGGAAAAAAGAAGCTTCATATTCACAATGGATTTTACTGCCTGAAGCGAATATTTTCTTGCTATCTAACAGAGCTTCCTGTCTCTTGCAGGTTGCCAAAACAGCATACCAAGTTCACGTTTATTCCAATAGACTTTGCTTTTGCAGCCACTCAAAGCTGATACAGTACACCAAGGATTTGCTCTTGGAGAGCAGATTTATTAACACACCAGCAGGACTACAAACCCAGAAATCCCCTGCTGCATTCTCAGTATTCACCTTCCCATTATGCTCCTAATTATCTCCAAAGGAGTTTATTTCTTGTAAGCTTCTTGTTCAGGCTGATAAGCATTTTATTCTGAATCCTCTGCAGATCTCAGATTTACTCCTTGTGCTCTTAGCTGATAAACTACGCAACTGTCTTCGTTTTCACAATGCACATCTTCCACCCTCTCCAGTTTCTCTCTCAGTTCAGTATCCTTCTATAAGAATTCACACCATTTTGAGTATTTTCAGATTAATTCCTCCTGCTCTATTCACTTCATTATGATAAAGCTCTGAGTAGTTAAGAGTCTATATCACCCTTAGACTTAAATGGAAGGATATATTATATTAATCAAGACTAATCTGTTCCTTCATGTTCAAATAAGATGCTAATCCAGTAAATTATTTCCTAAGCATTGATCTAAGGCAGTTAATACAAAAATAGTATTCCAGAGTAATAGCATCCCAAGTAAACACAGAGTGCAGAGGACATTTTCTCACATTAGAGTCTTTCTTGAAGAGCAGAGCTTTACATTGCTCCTTAGACTACACTTACGGCTATTTCAGTTTATATATTCCAAAAAGAAAAACATGGTCACGTGATTCACTTTTTTTTCTTAAAAAACCCTTCCTACTTCTACACTATACATTGTAGGAAATAAAACCGTTTGCTCTGAAGAAAAACCCCAAAACCCAAACTATACCTAAAACATCAGAAGGTAGCAGAAGGTTTCTTTGACAGTGCTCAGCGTGGAAGCTTCCTGTGGAAGAAGCTACTCCGATTCTGAGAATAAAATGGCTTCTCTGCCTAAACACAGACATGTTTCATTAAATTTTAAAGACAAATACACACAGTAAGCCACATGCTGATTTATCCTTTCTTTCTGCAACTGTACTGGACTGTGGCCCCAGATTCATAAGCTCTAAAGAATGAAGGGATGACATTATGTTATTCTAACCTGTCTTTCAAGAGCTGGCAGTGTTATAATTCCTTCGTCATGCCTCTGAATCCTGTTGTTGCTAAACTGTAGCCTCTCAGCAATGGATTTTCAGGCTTGGCTTAGAAACTTCAAGAGAGGAAGAGTCACATAGCACTCCTAGGTAAAATAGTTCTGTAATTTAGTTTAAGAAGTATCTAAATACTTATGTTGAATTTAACATAACATTAAGCCCAAGAAGACTTAAGAGTAGGGGTCTCATGTGAATATTACAAAAGTGAGTTTGTATCACATAAATAAAACTAATAGTCCTGTACATGTTCTTCTGAGGTAAGACCGGTGGATAATAAATACAAGGGTACACATAAATACTTTAATTCTGTCTGGGAGGCAAACACTGAAGGAGAATGTGAGTTTGCTTGTAAAAGCTGAACCACATTTCCTGTTTGTAAGAAAGGAGGTGAAAAAAAAAAAGACTGGAGGGATTTGAGATTGACGGCAACTTTAAAGACAGGTTCATGCTGCCAGGTTTGAAACAAAAGAGTATCCAACATCTGCCAACATAACTTGATTTCCTGTTGGATAAAGGGGAGAGGAGTATTCCTAGAAAGAACAAAACCAGGTAAGACTTACCTTTTAAACTTGTAAACATAGGAGCAGTAGAACCGCACTATGGTAGATTAGCAGTCTTCCAAGAAGGTGTCTCAGGGTGCTAAACCTTCATTAATTAAGGTTTGGTAATGAAGGCTAAGCATTGGCGTTAGTTTTATGCTGAAAATACCGTGCTGTGGGCCTTCTTATTTTACAATGCGCTGTTTCCCTTCTGAAGTATGAAGCTGATATCTTACAAAGCAATTAGTTGTGCACTAATTAATTGCAGTTTAAGGAATCTTTTCAGAGAATTAATCCTGTATTAAAAGCTCACACAGGTGGAAGCATTTTTAATGCTAATTTAACATTCATCAGTCTCTTAATGGGTTTCTTTTTCTAAGAGTCATTAGTACAAAATATTATTTATATCAACATTTAATTGGAAGGGGGGAGGAAAGACAGTTTTATCTCACCGTAACAAATTTGTAGACAAAAAGAAGAGGAAAGAAAGGAAAGAAACTATTTTGTGCTCCATATCGTCACCATAAATCTGGTAGCAATTCATCTGCCTCTGTGGATAACGCGTCGATACTACAGATGGCATGTCCAGCTAGATGGTATCTATGTTCCTCACCTCATGTTCCTTTTCAGTAGAAAAACCTGGTAGAAGTGTGTTATCTCCCTGTTATCCTCTGTGATGGATTCTCTAAACAAAATACATTAGAGCAAGGAGGAACAAAATGTAGCACTTCTGCTACCTATTCTTATGTTGCTCAGAGGAAAAGTATCCAGCACGAATTGTTAAATCTGGCTCCACTCCCCGCAGGTAAGTACGGGATTGTGTCCACTCCTTTCAGTTGCAATAAATTGAATTGCAGAAGTTCATCCAGGAAAGATTAGAATGTTTTGGAGACTTTTGGTTTTTTGGTTGGGTGGTTTTTTGCTTCTTTTCTCTCACAGCCCTCCAGTGACAGTATAATGAACCTCGTGAAGAGAAAACCTAAGAACAAATAACTAAAACTCTATTTATTCCCATGTCTTGTCTCTGTTGGTGAAGAAAGTTGTCAATTGATTTTTAAAGAGAAAAAGCAGGATTAACTACGTATTTAGAAGGTCTTTTATTTCCTGTATTTTGTAGTATGAATATGGTACCTTCCATTTATAGCAGTGTAAAATATACTAAGAGGTGATGAATAACCCCATCCCTAAAGTCAGAAAAGTAAAAACATTATCCAAATGAAGTAAC
Source organism: Callaeas wilsoni (assembly GCA_013398955.1). NCBI lineage: Eukaryota > Metazoa > Chordata > Aves > Passeriformes > Callaeidae > Callaeas > Callaeas wilsoni. The sequence continues at coordinate 282,837 of VWPU01004324.1, read as the reverse complement.
TTACCTAAGAATATGTTCTACTTGGATGCTACTCCAAGTTTAACCTGGTTTTCAAATAGAAATGGAAGAGCAGCAGTATAAGAATGTATCATTAATACTAGAGAGAGTCTGATATTAGTTAATCAAAATACTGTAATCTTTATAAAGATTAAATATACTACTTCTCCACTCACGCATCCCAAAGTCTTCTAACACTGTAACAAGAATTGTTGTTCCTCTCATGAAGCCCTTGGGTGTATAATGAACTTTTTCCTTTCACAGAGGAGCACATTACTTTAAGAATACTTCAATATTATTTCTTGTAATGAACTATAGCACCCTTAAGTTTTCCTATCACAGATTGACTATCACAGAAAACTGTGATGGAATTTGAGCGTATCATATTACAATCATAGTGTACTATTCCCAAGGGGCCTAAGTATTCTGTATGACTTTTTTCCAAATATATAACAAATTTTTAAAAAAATATTCAACTTTATGGCTTGAATGAGAATGCCCCTGAATAGAGGGTTCTTTGGACTAACTATATAATATGTAAAAAAAAAATTTGGTTTTGCTCCATTTGAGAATAGATTACTTAAATGAGAATTAAAATTAGAGAATAGAATAAAAGACACCATTTCAAAATGGAATATAATTAGTCTAATAGACTTTCTGTTTATTTTTCACTCACCATCTACAGTCTCCTTAACTTATTTTTGTCTTTAGCACAACCTGTTAACTGTGAGAGGTTGCATCTGCTGTTGTACATTTAGAGAGAGCAGCGTAGTTATCTGTGGAGACAAATTGTTCTTCATACAGTCAGTCAGCTTTCCTTCTAATGCTGCTGTTATCAAAGTAGTTAATATTGAAATAACGCAGTTATAAATGTAAGCAGCATATCGGAAACACCTGTGAGAACAAGAAGATGTGGGAAAGATCTGGGAGTTGCATATCTGTAACGCCACCATATAAAATCAAAATTTCTCGTATTTTATATCTGGATAATAAGATTAGCTTGAAACTGATGTTAGAATGGCATAGAGCTCTCAGAACAGCACCAGTACCTCTCCGATCAAGGTGTTTACTATGGTTTTATGGGCTAAGTAAAAACTGCTGTTGTTTCTCCCACGTAAGTAGTGTTGTCTGACAAACAAATAGCTAGTATTGCAAAAACAAACAAAAAAAAATTATACTGAAGTCACACATATGTTTGTATACATTCTACTGAAACAGGAGCAAATGTTTAAGTCAGTGTTGTGGAAAATAAATTTAAAAATAAACTAAGTAGTGTTCATCCAGGAAGAAATGTAAATGTTCTTTTCTTAATCTACCCACGCCCATGAAATTTCCTAAATCATGCTTAAGAAAGAACTATAGATTGTGAGATTTAAAACATTGGTACATTTTATGAGAAATCTACGTTTCATATCTTTTTTTCGTAGAATGTTTTTAAAGTTCTTGAGAAGTGGGATTGCTCAAATACTATAGAATTTAAACTTGAAAGCTAAAAAGAAAAAATCTTACCCAACCTTTACTATTTTCCAGATAATAATTTCAATTTGATTCAAAAGCCGAAACAGGAAAATAATACTTGTGAAAAAAAATGGGTCAGTTAAGGGCTGAAAATAGTCAAATTGAAACTGAGAGTTTTCCTTCTACTCTGGAAACACCAGGGAAAAATTGGATTCCTGAATCAGAGAGCTAAATGACAACATTCTATAAGAAGAAGAAGGAACAACGTTAGATCTTAACTGTACTTTAGGTACCTGCTCCCTCGCTTTATTCTAAGGAATCACAGTGTTGTGGCTTGTGGAATGGGCTGCCCAGGGAGGCGGCGGAGTCACTCTCCCTGCAGGTGTTTCAGGAAAGACTGGACATGGCACTGAGTGCCATGGTGCAGTTGGCAAGGTGTTGTCCAGCCACAGGTTGGACTCGATGATCTCAGAGGACTTTTCCAACGTGATTGATTCTGTGATTCTACCCCAGTTACAGGCGCTTCCCTTCTTGTAGGCCGCAATACTGCTTTTGCTCCCTGAAACTAGTGTCTGTAGGAAAAGTAATATGAAATGAATATCAGAAGAATGGAAAATGATCACATTAGGAAAGATAAAAAGACAGGAGAAGAATGAGAGATAATTCTGATTATTTAGGCACATCAGTGAGACTTGAAATTTCGTGTCCTGGACAGACTTGTACTTTTGGACAGGTTGCATGGGATGCAATATTGAGTCACTAATTGCACAGTAACCAGGTTCCAAAGACTGGTGATTCTTGATGTAGCCTGATAACATCATCTCAGTGTAGGACCTCCCATTCTTTTAATTCCTTCCCTGAAAAACTGGAATGATATATAGCTGCTTCATGGTGCTGTCTCTCCTCAGGAATGTCTGTATCTTATTGCGAAAAAAGTGCCTTTCAACATGAAAAGGAGTATTGCAGTGATAAAGAACTCTCAAACACCTTTGGGAAAACTCAAGTGGTAGAAAGGAAGGGAACTGGGATGTTTAGTTTAGAAAGAAGGATAACTGGTCACTGAAAGTACCACGTGCAAAAAAAAAGTTAAAAATCTGTCAGAAAATGACAGCTTATTTGCTTTGCTTTGTCCCTTTAAAAAGAGAGCTCTGATCAGGAAAGAAACCTGCATCCCAGAAGCCCAGGTGATTTGTGATTTTTTACTACCGAGGTTTATCTTATCTTGTTTTGTCATTATAAAACATCTGGGAGTTGGAGTACAACAAAACAAAAAGAGCTTTGGCAACACCAGCACAATGAGGGGACAAAACCTGTAGGAAGGTTTTGAGCTGGAGCTGGTCAGCCAAGGAACAAAACTCTGTCTTCTCAGCAGGGGCAAATACATTGCCACCTTCCCCTGGCCAGCAGCATGGAGAAGTGCATTCCTGTACTCCTTTACCTCAGCTTAGAAAACAAACAAAATGTCAGCTTCCTGAGGGGATCCAGGTATGTCAGAAAACAACAAAGTGCATTAAGGATCAGTACCGTCCGGTCTGGTCACTCCACTGCTCTGCTCCAGCTACACTGTTTTAAATGCAGGATTAGAGGAGCTCATTAATTTTGGGCACCAGGTTTTATTTCAAACATTCCAAATCTCAGAGAACAAGAAACATGCCTCCGGGGAAAGTGAAGAATCAAGCTGCAAGCTCTTTTCACCCATTTACTTGGCTCAGTGTTTCCTCTGTCAAGGAAGGTTTTGCAGGCCATTTGCAGCAACACTGATAATTTTAGCCACTAGACTGTCACAAATAGGCTATTTTCTTCACCATGGTTTGTGATGGAAAATTTGTACGAGCTAGGTTAATCAAAGAATTAATTAAATGAAAAAAATAGATTTCATGCAGGGGGGTTCTTTCCCATCTTTCTTATTGCAAGGAGAGGCAAGTTTAGAGCAAAAGAAGACTTTGTTCAAGTAAGCGGAGCCACCTTTTACCAAGCGATTTTCCAGGAGCTGTTTGAACTTTTCTCTGCAGTGGTACAGGGGGCTTCACTGCTTCCCAGCTGATGCTTACCCTTTATCATCACTTCCTCTGGTTTCTCAGGCAAGAAAATGAGTACAAGTAAGTGGTTTTAATAGCTGGAAAACAATACAAGAAAGTATAACCAAATTGTGACATTTTTTGCAGGGATTGTTAAAAAGTTACAGTTTTAGCTATTATTCAGAGACACATCCAGCGAATTTGTTTTGACTGAATTCAGAACTACTTTCATGAATTCTAGAATTTAGCCAAGAATGTACTGAATTTACTGCAAATCCTAAGTTAAAGACAACTGCAGAAATAATTTCAAAGCTGTCCAGTAAAATGACTTTTTTCTTTATTAATTTCTGATTTTTACTGCATCTTACAGGCAAACCAACTTTGGCTGAATTCCTATGAAATGGTATTTCTGCTAACGGTTTATTAAAATGGCTTTCTTATTTCTATTTAGCATCTGGTTTTGATACTAATTATTTAGCTTGTATAGAAATAACTGTCAGACAGTAAACAACAAAATAGCAGCTTTGATTACAGAAAGCAAAAATCAACCAAGCACAAAGAATACAGTAAAACTGTTAGACAACACAAAAGGTAAAATTATTTTCTTTCAGTTACAGGAATGGACTGCCATTTTTCTGTCTGGGGAGTTTTGGCCTTCCTGAGTTTGGCTCTGCTTGTTTCATTGACACTGAATATTTCATACTGTATGAAAAAGAAGCAAGGTAAGTAATGTCTCTTTGTAAGGAATGGAGTTTCAATGTTTAAAGCCATTCCTGCTCAGAGATACCAAGTCGACAAATTGATTCTTCTGCATCCTAAAGTTATCTTTTGGCAAGCATGATTTTACTAGAGAGGATTTAGCTTTTGAAAAATTTTAGGGGAGTCAGGTATGATTACAGAATGATTGCTAACTGCCCAATCCACAGCTAAAAACAGCTACCCAAATCTGTTCTCTGAAGGCAAACCAACAGAACAAGAAGAATTTAGTTATGACTAAATTTTTATTTTAAAAGTATATTTTTAATACCTGCAATTTCCTTTCCTAGGAAGTATACTTTCCTATAACTTGTTATTATTTATACTTCCATTTAAAATTATTTTAAGTAGACACATTGATACAAAATACATTTGAGAAAATTTTCTCCTGCCCAAATTCCTGAATGCTCCTTTGAATTTCAGATTTCATACAGATTTTATGCCTTATCAGTGTATTTTTGAAAAACATTCTAATTGCTTTTCATAATGGGATTCTATTGTATTTGTTAAACCAATGTGTCTCTCATATGACTACAGTGATACTCTGGTTTTGGTTGAAATTAACTTTTAATTTTTTGACAGATTACGCCAGTGCAACCTGTTTTAGACATGCAATTCTATGGTTAGGAAGCCGTACAGTCCTCACCATTGCCTTTACAGAGGGAAAACTGCACCTGTGCTGCACATGCAGGGATGGGCGGGCCAACACTGGTGACTTCGACCAGGCTAAATGCACCTGTGTATATAATCTACATAAACAGGAGGCCTGTGCTTATAAACTGAACTCACCAAGTACTAGAGAATCAGATAATCACAGGATATTAAGAGAGTTGCTGGAGAGTTTTGGGATGGGTGTGGGTTCAGCTTTTTGGTTTACTTCGTGTTTTAGGGCTACTAGGCAGATATTTCTATGAGGAAGAATGACAGTCATTTACAAAACTAACCTGACCAAGGTTTACATCAGAGTGGCTGATGCTGCATTACTCATCGAATTGGAGTTTACTGTGGTAAATCCTGGAGTCCTGGAGCAGAGTTTAGAAAGTCAGGCATTCCTGAATTATTAATCAAGCTCTAGGAAGAAATCTCTTTGTAGCCACTGCCTCTCTGCTTCAGTTTCTTCATCTGTGCGGATCACAGGATCTCTTTTCTGGATATGCAAGCAGAACTAGTAAAATAAATAAACCCATCCCTTTGTAATATAAACAGACGATTCACCTCCCCAGACAGAGAAAATCTGAGAGAAAAAGACGAGGGAGAAGCAGAAGGTGGAGGAAATCAGGAATTAATCAAATGTGTTAGAATACATTTTTTGGGTACTGTAAACTAATGTAGACTTTGCAGCCACAGCACAGGGCCATACCACAAACATTTCTTGTCTTTGCCAAAAATATTTGAGAAAAGTAGAGGGACACCTGAAGGTCCTGAGAGCCAGAACTTTCAACTGTATTCTATAAAACGAAATCAAAAGCATGCCTGTCAATACACTTATCTGACGTGTTCTAAAATAGCACATTTCATTTTCTCTTACCTTTTTTTTTAAAACAAATTTTCCAGCTAAAATGCATAAAGACTATGAAGAGAGCAATCCAAGGTAAGTTGTATAAAAAAGTTTCTTTCTGGCAAGGGTAAAATAAGCAATAAATAATGACAGATGGCTTTGGAGGGATGGCATAGAGGAAAATTCAATATCTCACGCAGTCTGCTTAGAAATGTTGGTTGTGGAAAAAAAGTTTTCAAAAAATCTCAGGGAAAAAATTCACGTGGGAGATACACCCTCCAGTCGCTTTATCAACAATGAAATAATTGCATGCTAATACTATAATTTTATTTAAAATGCAAGATATTGAGCTAAACTACCATTACCTATCACTTAAATTCAATAATTCCATAATAATTTAAAAGAACTCTCAGCTCTCACAAAACAGTGACAAATTATAGTCTGATAGTTAATACCTGTGGAGCAATAATTTACATGTATTTACATTTCATAACCATCTTTTACACATGGCATCCAAAAGCAATAAAACAGTCTGTTTACAGCTGCAGGATACCTCATGATCTGTTACACGAATCTCTTTCAAGTCTCTCACTCTTATGCCAGACTGGAAAAAAACCCAAACCAAAACCAAATTTTAGAAAACAGAGATGGATAGAGTCTCATCTCAACCCAAATGTAAAAGGCCCCTGAAACAAAAATGCAAAAGCCTGCACTTGTTACCCAAAACCAATTCTCAATTACAAATTTTCTTGAAGTTAGGAAGTCTCTATTTGTCTATTACTGCCTGTTCAGATGAACAGTACCACTGAATGCGGTGTTAGAGCACGACTTCACTCCCTTGACGAGAGGCAATACAGGGATGCAATAGAAAGGTTACACAGCGCTGCTCACTAACAATTCCCATTTCACAAACCCACTTAGAAACATTTTCAAGTAACACCAGGTAATGAAACACAACATACTATCAAAAATCCAAAGCTGAACTTGGCTTCGGTCTTCTCTGTTTGTGTTGACTGAAGTATTTCAGTTGAATCAAGAGGAGACCTTTTAAGAACATCACCCTAAAAGACACATATGCTGCTTTAGTTTGTATCGCAGAGTGGTCTCAGAGGACATGCATTAGGTTCCTTTCAGTGATCATCAATATTTCTTACCCTACATCAAACTGTAGCTTAATAGTCTTGAGATTAGCTTTGTGCTTAACGAAGTTACAGGAAAGGAGAGTTCAGTTGTGGGCTAAGTAACAAATCTCTCCTGAGAATACCCACATCGCCATTTCTGCCCCCTCCGATATCAGATCACAAACAATCTGCTATATATATAGATATACATGCACAATCTGCATATTGCTACACGTGCATAAAACATTTACTAAAATAGAGTATTGGGGTGCTAAATAAATCATATTCTGTGAATTTAAAGTATTTTTCCATTCTCCTTGTAGCTATGATGGCTATCACACAGAAGATTATCCAGTTTATGGCAATCTCAATCAAGATATTTTAGGTAAGCTTCATTTTAGGAACATGTGTCTATTCAGTGGCTATAAAAATGTATGATTGAAAACTGACTGACTGACATATTTTGCATTTCTCAAATGGCAAACTTGAGAATCTACATCTTTTCAACTGATATAATTAAATTATTAAAAGATACTTGGGATAGAAATGCAAACCTTCATACTGCACTACTATTTATAAGAACAGATCTCATACCGAATTTGATTTTTTACAGTCCATATGGTCTTGTTCAGCCAAGTATCTCAAAACAAAGAGCTTATCTAAATGTAAAGCTGCACTAATTGAAATAACAGCTTGATCCATGCCTATTAAAGCAATCTAAAACACGTATTACTCACGGTCCAAGGTCAGTGCTCCCACAGAAGCAGGCAGAAACAAACACAAACCAGTTCTCTGCTGTGGCTATCCACAGATCACCAGTGACACTGACAAAAGTGCTGAAGCCCAGCAGCTGAATGGTGGGCAGACAGCTTTGCTTTGCTTTACTGTGCTCAAGTTAACAATCCTTGGCAGAGAGACACCACATTAAAGGCTGTAACATCATATAACTGCAGTGAGAGCTAGATGTGCCGAGGGTTTGTCTCTTCAAGCCCTTACTGTGTTAAAGCAGTGTTTAAGTAACACATTAAGAGACCACAGCTTTTTCTGCAAGCCTAATTGGGGTTAAGCAAAACAAAAGCACTTGAACTGCAGGGGGAAAGAAAAAAAGCCTAAACAAACCCAACTTTTTCATGCATGGTTTGCATAAATTTAATCAAGTCAACACTCAAATGCATTGATGTTTTAAAAGTTTGAAAACTGTAAGGAAGTAATCTGTTTTACTGGTAGCTAAAATGAGATATAAAATGAGAAAGTAACTAGAACCAAATTTACAGAATTTACAGAAAACTGAAGTAGAGTCAGAAATAGAATTTAATCATCAGCTGCTGCAACTCACAATCTCTTTCTCAGCCAAAGAAAAGGCTGCCTATGCTGAAAAATACATCACTATGTGGCTACCTCTTAGTTGCAAGAAGTCCTCCCAGCACTCCAAAATGATGCCCACTTAGTGAATAATGAGAAACCTCCTCTTCATATGAACAGAAATTGATTTTCACTTTCACAGTACGTGTGTCTGAATTTCTTAGCTATTTGCCTCTTTATAATTAGAGGGAGAGATCTATGTGTGATTTCAAAACAAACACAAACATCCTACCAAAGAAAACTGGGGGGAGTGCATTCTCTAACAGAGAGGATCTGTTGGTCTGATCTTTTAAGACTCAGTAGCATGTCTTAATAAAAAAATTTTCTACTTTGATAAATTACAGAAGAATGTTGTTACGAGCAGATGAAGTCCCAGCCTCAAAGACCAGTTAACCAGCTACAGGTATCTTTAATTTTAGTTATGGATTTCTGAATTAGGGTAACATGGTCTGTCTCAGAATTCCTTTATTTATCCTATGACAATACATAACAAAAATCTCCACACTCTCGCAAAAATTACCATGCATTAGTGTCTCAGTTCATCAAGGTATTTCAGTACAAACTTGACCCTCCATTCAATCTGAGTCATTAATAAGGAAGCATAATTATAGACAGTTCTGCCCCACATATACAGCATGACAAAGCTCAGCCACAGGCATGCAGATCATGTGGAACTAAATCTGCATCCATGGCCATGGATTAAAAGAATTAATTTTATTTGGTTAAGTTATCAACCAAGTGAAAACACAAGCCGCATCATGTAATACTCGTGAGTTTGACTGGCTCTCTCCTGTCCAGTGCAAAGTCTATAACCCTTAACCAGTAAAGATTGTTTTTTATTGATTTATACTTTGTTGAGATACCTGTATGCCTAAAAGCATGCAAGCTTCAAATGAAATTTGCCTGTAATTGAAGCATTCCAAGCATCAATTTCCTGAGTTGATTGCCACATATTTCATAAGGACCAATTTTCAGACTCTGTCACAGGGTATTTCAAGCAGGTAAAGAACATATTTTTTAATTTAGACATTGCAATGTCAATAGTCATTGATGGCCTGGCTTGAAAAGCACAAAAAAACAGGGGAAAGACACAAAAAGCATGTTTTTTGCGCTGGAAATGAGATCGTATATACAGACAAGAATCATCCATCTTTGGTTTTCTGCACAGACAAAGCTTGTTAATAATGTTGTTAATAACTGGATTCTAACTAAAAAAATAGAAAAATGAGAAGAAAACCAGATCAGATAATGTCTTGCATCTCAAAGAACCTGGGCTGATTACATAAGCTTCCCTCCTTCCCACAGAGAACCTTTCCAATGATACTTTGATGAATTTTTCCATATTGCCACTATGAGTCATTTACCATTAGGTTATATTGATCTGTTTTCCATTCTCCCACAGTTTAATCGTTTGTACTTTTAATGAGTTGTTTTACAGCTCGTTTAGGCAAACCTCAGGCAGAATTACGATAAGAGTGCAGACATACTCGAAGTCTTTGATATAAATTTAAAGCAAGGAAAACTACTGAATGTTAAAGTAAATTTTCTTTTAGGTGGAGTCTGCCAATCAGATGTGTTATGCCTCACTTGATCACAGTGTCAAGGGAAAACACAGAAAACCAAGGAGAAAGAAGGATCCTTCATTAGAGGAAGATGAAGAAAGGTCATCTAACCCCATGGTGGCTTCCAAAGTTAGCATTTACCTCAATAGCGAGCAGCTGGCTGCCGAAAACACGGCAAAAGTAGAAGCCATTCATGATGATCCCATCAGATTAATGGGCTTGATTCATAATACAAAAGGAGAGAACTGAATACGTAGTGAACCAAATATGTAACTATGAAGTGAGATTTGCTTTGTCATTCTGGAGGAACAATGAATGATTAGAGATAATGTCCTGGAAAACTGACATACTAAACAATGGTATGAAATGGGTAATTTAAGTGTTCCAAACTGTCTTCCAAGCATATTTACAGACTAAGCAAGACATGGGTCCAGACTGCCACTCAGATGGATCTGCCCTTCTGAAGACAATTTGAAAGAGTTGCAGAAGCTGGTAGCTCAGCATTCATAAGGTATTGATTCCAGTAAAAACTGATCCTATTTTAAACAATCATCAGCTTTCAAGCAGTCCTAAAAGAACCCCTCATTGTCTGTAGAGCTCAAGTATAGTACAGCTCTTCTATATTAACTTCAATACTTTTGAAATGAGATTGTGTTCCGTACCTGCACACTTGGTGCTTAGTTGTTTTACCAATTAAGAACTGATCTGCTGTTCCACACTGTGAACTTTCCCACTGTGACTGGTCTATGGTAATGACTGGAGAACAATTTAACAGCTGATTTAAAGTAGTAATTGTACATCTCATGAGACTTAGCAGTATCTTCATATATCTTTAGTTTCCTTTATCAATACTAGAATACATCTCAAATCTCAACTCCTCTACTAGTGTGATATTGTATCCAGCTGTATTCAAGAGTCCACAAAGATGTTATCAAACCACCTATAACAATAAATCTCCTAGGGAGGATTTCTTCCTTCTAATACTCTGTGTTCTGTTTACATTCCTATTGGGTTTTCTATTGCCGTCCTAACTATTTTACAAAAACAAAAGGAGTTTTCTATTTTCTCAAACCTTTCACTTACTGTGTGCACATTCATCTGAAGACTAAACTCTTTAAATGGTAAGTTTTATAGAGTGGGTATCTATTTTTATATTCTGGGAGTCATTAAGTAGTTGCAGCAGGAAACAATAAAGCAAGTTGACATAATGTGTCTGCCTCTAGGTGTCAGACACTTCTGTCTTCTCAAAAAAACAGGATACTGGTGCCTTTAAAATCCACACAGAGCAGTGCCAAGGAGCTTGAAACTCTGAAGCACACAGAGCCCTACAACAGTTTCAGATCCTGAAAGAGATAGACCTGGAAACAAAAGGTCCATAGCACAGAGAGCGAACACCTCTTCTAACAGCAGAAATGGACACATCAAGGGATGAAGACAAATTTATGAAAAAAAAAATCAATATAAAAGAAATAGTTGTCTGACATCCTAATTAATGTTTAGTTTGGTTCATAGTTAATGATCTTATGACTTCCATGCTGGACCAAAAGGGGCTGAGCCCTGCAGCCAAAGCCACCCAGTGCCACTGCTTATCCTGTGCTAGTACCTGCTTTTGTATGCAGAACTCAAGTCAGGCTGCTTGGCTGCTACCTCCCAGAAACAAGGCAGACATGGAATGAAAGTCGTTATGTTATCACTGTCTGAGCCCAGCTACCACTGGATTGGCAAAAATAAACACTGCTGAAGAACCTATAAAAGCCACTTTAATGGAGAACCATATTAAACGATGACCCTGACGAAGGCCCTAAGGGGGGAAAGGAGGTAGACAAATCCCAAACCAAATATCCAAAGCTAAACATCAAGATACCAGTGCATGAAACACTAATTTAATTTTATTAGACTGGAAGGAATTGTACGTTGTTCTGTAGTAGGAACTAAGTGATAAAATACATACCCACATACTCTTTCTCAGATGTACATATCAAACTGTTTGAATAGAATGAATATGCAAAATACTTACATAAAGTATTTAAATTTAGGTGGTATCAATCAGATGCAATATTCAGACCTCTGAGATAAAGAGAAAACTTTCTTAATCTCTCAGTCAAATAAGCATAGGCCTAAGAGTCTATTTGTTATTATTATCCGACATAGACACGAACCAATGGATACTGTACTTTTAATGACTTGTGTACAAAAGTTACTATTCCCGCATTTTCTCACAGAATTTGCAGTCTTGATTATGCCTTACTTCTAAAAATTGAGAAGTCAAAGAACTTGTACAAGATGCCTAAATTCAGCCTGTCATTTCAATCCAGTAATTAATTTAATGGAAATGTAGTACCCACTTCTCTCATTGAGTGTACATGTAACAGTAAGTTCACAGGATTCAGGTACATTTAGTTTCCTTTCTATTCTGAGTCCTCATTGTTTAGTCCAGCTATGTGTTTATGCTAATTTTCATCAGCTGCTTTCCTTTGCAACATAGTTTGTTCAAAGAGCAGGGCATTTTTGTAAATATTCTCCTTCAATATAAATACATATACTTCCTTTCAACATTTAATCACTGCCTCCATTAAATTACTGATTGTGGCTCTCAGACAGGATGTTCTTTAACAGCCTATCAGCTATTTCCAAGGCATTTCTAATGCTGCCACATCCAAATTTAGCTTTATTCTTTTGTCTCTTTACCCTCCATCTGCTTAAATAAGCAATTGAATGTCCTATTTTTTTTTTTTTAATGAGTTTTGGGGTAGTTTTCAAATGACTACTGAATCCTTACATGAAAAAGCATGTTCAGTATTGTTCCATCCTCAAGCCATTAGAGAAAGACCTACATAAACTATCATATACTAGTTAAATTCTTTATGTATAAAGAAAGTTTCAGCTAATTACAACATAAGAGGAGGCGCTAGGTTCTAGGTTTATACTGTCTCAGTAAACTCATCTGTTTTTCCAGTGTTCCTTAAAAAAAAAAACTTTATAGCAAAGAGCAGTGTAAAGCTGTTTTTATTAACAGTAAACAGTAAACAGTATTAACAGTAGGCTTAGCAGTCAACTATCAGTTCAATGGAACAGTAAACAAGAGGAAATACGGTGGAAAACGCAAAGCTGTTCACAGAAGGGTAGAAGAATGGAACTCAAAACACAAGAGAGATCATGTATCACCATAACATTTAAGTGGAGACAGATATATTCCAGCAGTAATTACAGCATTTGATAATCACAGCATTTGAACCTGGCTAAACAGTATTGTCAGGAAAAACAACACAGACTTTGCTTATATCATACTCTTAAGTCTGCTGACTCACATGGTGTAGGAAGATCAACTCTGAAAATAGAAACTCTCTCTTTTTTGCTACTGCTGGCACCCAAAGCATGGCATTGGCATGATCTCATCTTCCAACATTTCAAGGTTTTCCAAGAATGACCAATTAAAATTATTTCAAAGTAATTTTCATGGAGACAATTTTGCTATGTTGTATAAACAAACTCACCTTCCTACCTGTGTGAGCTGCATTAAAGTTACTGTGTAGAAGTAATATCTAGATTCAGAACAGGTCCAAAACCTAATTCCAGTTGACTTCTAAGCTACTTTAGAACAGAAACCAATGAATTACGCAATCTCTCGGTACTGGTATATCAAGAACTACTGGGAAATAATTACCTCAACAAATTCAAGAGGAAGATAGTTCAAAAACCATATTCCCTACAGTGCATCCATGTCTGGAAAAGGAAGAAAAATGAGACCCAAAAGCATTTCTAAAAGACAATCTTTTGTTGCTGTCATTGAAAGAAACTTAATACATCCCATCCTTTGTAACTTGGGTGTGTGCAGAAGTTCTTACTGCAGAGAAAACCTCACTAGAGCTGGCTTCTTGTCCTCTTAAGAACAATACTTAAGATAACAAGATTTTGGTTTTAAGAGCTAAAATAACATAAAACTCTCCTGTGTGTCTGGAAATAAAGCAAAGCCAAAGAAAACCAATTTCTTCCTTTTCTGAAGCTCAGAAAGCTAACAAGGGGCAAGTGCTGATAAAACAGCAACTACTTGATCTGATGCTTACCACTAACACAATCCCCTTGCCAAGAAAGGCCACAGCAGTTAAAACCTGTGGGACCCTCAAACCTCATTCTCATGGATTTGCTTATGCAGGTAATTGTTCAGAACAGTTTTTTATTTGGAACATATATTGTGTCAGGTAGAATTCTCTCAGAACACAATATAATTAACAAATCTACTAAAAACTATAACATTTTATTGAACAATCAACTTTGGTGATCTACTTAGAAAATTTTAACTTTAACATTAACGTTGCATAACAGAAGTAAGTCATAGCATTTAACAGTGAATTTGGGTCTGTACTGGTACATCCAGAAAGCACGAATAGGCAGCAATTTAGGTAAATGAGCTTGTGCCTTATTATTAACACATTAAGAATGAAAGCTTATTAGCAAATAAAAAGAATATAGGTCACATTCTGTTATCACAAACACTGTCAAATATATAGTACCAACTTAGCCATAAATTGAATAAGAAGTGCCCTGTCAAAAGGGATGAACCTTTTCCCAAACATTTGTATTACAAGGAAATACAAATCAGAACTAGTGGCATATTGCCAACATATAATTATAAATCCTTGATTCTTAGAAGAAATAACACTGAACAAAACTTATATAAAACTGTTTTTTCTGTAGCAGTCCGTGAATGCTTCTTGGTGAACTTTAACCAGGGAGTGATCCAAGAGATTCCTACAATTGGTCTTTCTCATCGGTGTAGCTCAGTTCTCTGTACACCCTAAGGAAAAAAAACCTGTTTAGATGAAGTAAATTACACAAAAATACTACATTTGCTGAAACTCCAATGAACAGAATGAAATTCAAACAAATTGTCAAAGCAAGGTATTTGAATGTCTTGACTTTGAACAGCAGCAGGGCTCCTTGTCTGCTTTCCTATGTGCTTTCGGATGGAGAGGAAGCTTTTCGTGCTGTGTCATTTCAATGTCTCACTAGTGCTACTACATCAATCTAAGTTATGTGTATCTATTAAACTTTGAGATGCAATCTTGGAATGCATTCAGAAATAGTTAAAAGTTAAAGACACAAGTGAGAACACAATTATTTCCTTGCATATTACTTAAGAAATTGCATAAATTTTCTCTCATATATTTTGAGCTAATTTGGGTTACATCTGACAATTAAGTATAGCAATACAGCTGTAGGACAGCATTCACACAGAGCTGAAGAAAAGTTCATTAGTTATGAACATTTCCTTTTCAGAAATCTCTTTCATAATCATATTCTAGATAAAGGCAATCTGGTTCCAGATAGATGATATTCCTTTTCTTTTCACAAGCATTCATTACAACAAAGAGCATTTTGCCACATGGCTTAGGCATAAAATGTGTGAGCGATCTGAACCCACAGAAGAGCTTTACTGCTGGGAACCACAGAAAGCTAAAAATATCACACCACAGGCCTCAGGAATCTTTCCAGTTGACAGTCCATTTTGGCTACAAATCAGCAAACATGTCTTTGTGTAAATAAAGAACAAAGAAATAGATTTTATTCCAGATTACTTGGAAGAAAACTCTGAAATCTTGATTCGTCTACTTATATGCATTAAAGAAAGAAAAAACTTTTCCTGTAGAACAATAATTAATCTTATAGGAATGGCTATTTTGTATGGGGAGACAGGATAATGCAGTGAGGAAAAACAAAAGGAAATCCAAGAACTGAGCAGAACTTTGCTCAGCTAAGTGGGCATACTCAACGTCACAAACGTCCTTGCATACTCATCAGCTTGTCTCCAATCTTCCATATAACAAAAATGATCCAAATATAATCTTTATCAATACTGTATGTATTTGTAATACAAGCCTCTAAATTTCAATTCCATCTTTGTTAAAGCTGAACCCTTTTTCTTTACATCATTAAGCCTCTTTTCTGGTTAAATTCTCCATACAAGTAGGTTAAAAATGGTTTTAGCCTTCCTTTGAAGTTCTAATTCAAACATTGTCAGAAAATGTTGATATCAGCTGTATGATAACCTCAAACATAGTGAAAATATTTCTTGACTGACTTTGGGAAGCTAGCATAACTCGTGGTGACAAATTAGACTTTATGGCAAAAAAGCATGTCAAAAATATTTTTGGTAAATAAAACTAGGAATTGTTTAGAGCGCTTTTAATGCTTTTCAAATCCTGTTGAATATTAAATGTTTGTAATTAAAAATCCAAGAGATCTGATGCTTGATAATCCTTTAAAAGTTACATACTTTCTAAGAAAAGCAGTCATACTAGGCCAGTATTCAGGGAACTGGAAAGAGTGTCCTGCTTCCAGAGATCTAAATACACTGCCAGTAGTGATAACAGCAGGTGGACACCGTCTCTGATATGTTCCAAGCAGAGCCACTGTTTGTTTAAACAGAGCCAAAATGCAGGTAATGATGCCCAACTGCACAGAGGCCAACTTTTGAAAGTCCTTTTAAATGACAGTATACTGCACTCTCCACACTGTACAGATCTGAGGACTTGGCAGCTCAAACACACAGCCACAATCAAAACAATTCTACAACATATCTAAAATAATAAATGCCTCTAAAATGAACACCAAATAAGGACAACAGTAGCTATTCAGTTAGGTCATCTTACTGTCTTGAGCTCAGCAGCTCTCTTTGCTGGAGTCTGGCTAGTTTTGACCACAGACACTTGCCTCTCAGTGTTCAAGTCTGCAGGTGTGATTAGCTTGGGCTCTCCCATACTCATTTTCATTCTACAAGTATGCATGTCACCTCCAGATCTTTAATACAGGCGTAGAGGAGTAAGAATTCATTTTGAAATCTCTTTTTAAAAGAGTCTATTATTACCTGTGGTGACACTTCCTCACAATTCTGTGACAGCTGCAATTCTCCATTGCCCCAGGCCAACCAGAGTGTGCACCTGCAGTCCTAGATTCTGGTGATGAGAAACAGTAGATGAAAAGGGCAAGAACAATGTTTAGTAGCACGAACATTACAGAATGTTGTTAAAGTTTTAGCCTATTTAAACACTGGAAATACTTCAATGGGCAAATTTCCTTACAAAAATATTCTCATACAAATTAATACAGTGTCTGAAACTAACCTTGCAGGGAAGTGCCAGGAATAGCAAGAAAACTTTTATCTGAAGAATCGTGAATTCCGGAGTCCTGAAAATAAAGCATCAACACGGATGAAAAAGATATATTATTTCATAGCTTGCCTCAGAAGAAATAATTGTGAACCTGGAAATAAGTGTCTGCCAAAGATCAGCAAGTGAAACCAGTGAAACCCAGTAAAGCTTAATTTGTCTGCTTCACCTTGTCCTTCTATAAAATTAGTATCATTAACTAATCAGAAGGACAACTATTTGAGACCATTTTAACCAGTGACATTGTCTATTAAAATGGTATAAAATCTTTCATTTAGAACCATTTCAAAGTTATTAAATATAGAGAGCTTCCTCACAAGATCCAGGAGACCTGATACAAATTATATTTTATCAAATAAATATTCCCAAGCTCCCAGAGCTGTAAAACATCCCTACTGACCAAACAGCACCAGAAGTATGCTATCACTGGTTCAAACAGCTTGCGGCTCTAATCCATTCTTAAGCCTTTCTCCAAATATCTAAAAGTGCACAATTTTTTTTTTTTCCACAAGGTCCTTAAATACCTGACAACGACAGTTGTGATCTGCAAATCTGGGGTTGCTGCAGTTGTATGTGCTCGAAAAATCCATGCCAGCTGTCTGAAGATTAACTTCTTTACTGTGGGAAATCTCTTGACATTCCCCTGAAGAAAAACAAGTATCTGGTACAAGTTTCAGTCGCTTTAGTGGTGAACAAGGAACATAGTTTTGAGAACTTCCTGCTCTTTTAACTCTGGAAATTGCAGAATAAGCTCGAACAGGAGAGTTAACAAGAGCATTTACAGTTTCAGGCATCTTTATTTCTTCATGTTTCCTTAAATTTGGAGTGGTCTGAAACCCAGGAAATTTTGGAGCAGACTTCCCACACAGTTGCTCATAGAGTCTGTCAAATTCTATATCACACTGTTTAGCGGACATCACAAAATCACTTGAATTACTCTTCACTAAGCTTCTTTTCTCTCCAAGGTTCTGTGAATTTACAAGAGGTTTTGTCAATGTCAAAGGCTTTTGAAATTCTTCAGAGCACGCTTTGTAGTACAGTTCTTCAAATGCATCTTCGTATTTATGGGGCTTCTTTGAAGGACTCTGCTTCATAAACCATGAGGAAAATGAGTCTTTGTGCTGGAAAGAAGTTTGTCTTTCAGGAATTGTTTTTCCAGGATATATGAACACAGCAGTTGATGATCTTGCAGGAGAACGGTTTCCGATAGGTATAGAATTGTTACTATTGCCATGGGAACTGCAAGCAGATGAAGATAACTCCGAGGCACCAACACTAGAAAAGTCAGTTTTCTGAGTCTTGCTCTCTTTTGCAAGATGAATCGCTCTTGAATTTGAACTGGCAGTAGGTGTTATAAAACTGTGCTCTGAGAAACGTTTGTAAGCCAATTTTTTGCTTTCTGCGTATTCTGAATTCTTTGGTGAGGCAGTAGTGTCTAATTCATCTTCAACTAGAAATG
The DNA here is from genome assembly GCA_013398955.1 of Callaeas wilsoni. Taxonomy (NCBI): domain Eukaryota; kingdom Metazoa; phylum Chordata; class Aves; order Passeriformes; family Callaeidae; genus Callaeas; species Callaeas wilsoni. Next base: position 264,440 of record VWPU01004324.1, on the reverse strand, counting down.
TCTCTCCCATTCTATCCACAACCTCGGGAAAAGCACGGTGTTTGGAGACTTTTTGGCCCTTTCCAGATGCCAAATGCTGTTCTAAACTTGAGTCAGAGTACTCCACTCCCATTCTATCCATAACCTCGGGAAAAGCACGGTGTTTGGAGACTTTTTGGCCCTTTCCAGATGCCAAATGCTGTTCTAAACTTGAGTCAGAGTACTCCACTCCCATTCTATCCATAACCTCGGGAAAAGCACGGTGTTTGGAGACTTTTTGGCCCTTTCCAGACACCAAATGCTGTTCTAAACTTGAGTCAGAGTACTCCACTCCCATTCTATCCATAACCTCGGGAAAAGCACGGTGTTTGGAGACTTTTTGGCCCTTTCCAGACACCAAATGCTGTTCTAAACTTGAGTCAGAGTACTCCACTCCCATTCTATCCATAACCACGGGAAAAGCACGGTGTTTGGAGACTTTGTGGCCCTTTCCAGATGCCAAATGCTGTTCTGAACTTGAGTCAGAGTAGTCCATTTCGATTTCATTTGTATCAGTATAAGGTGCCAAACCAGATGAATTACCAATGAGGCAATTGTCATAACAGAATTCTCTGCTCTCATCTCCAAAAGTTGGATTCTGCTTGTCTTCATTTCTGTAGCTACATATGCCGTGAAATGCTTTCTTTAGTTTACAGGGTTCTAACCCTCTCATATTGTCTACAGTGACCTTGAGCTTTCGTCGTCTAGAATGCCGTCTCTTGGACCTTAAGTGTCCAAACATGTATTTTAACACTTTTCTCTGAGACGACTTTGCCATGAGCCTTGTAAATATCTCTACCATTGCTGGGTACAAGTCTGCAAGAGTTTTATTGCTCCAGGAGCATCCCTCATCTGCAGACTGGTATTCTTCATGGATACTATCACACGAAGTTTTGCTCGGTTCTGGACAAGGTTGATGCCTGGGTGAGGATATTGTATTTGATGAAGAGGGAACACCAGAATGTTGTAACTGTAGATATTTGGATGATGAAGGTTCATTTGACAACTCTCTTTTCTTTCTGCAAACAGCAGCTTGATTGCCTATTAAAAAAAACCAACGAAACAAAAAACCAACAAAAACCACAACAATTGAGTAAAAAAAAAAAACAAAAAACAAAAACAGAAGACAGAAAAAAATCCAAACCTATTTAAGTACTTCCAGTAATATATTGTATGATTTAAAAACAACTGCATATGATACAGATAGTCTTACTGTAATAGCATATTTCATTAAGCTTTAGTGCCAGGCTAAATGGATCATTAACGTGCAATCAATTTGGCAAAAAATTAATACACTTCCTAAGCATATGGAATTCACATATTATAGGGAACAGAAATTAAATGTATTGGGAAAACCCCACTATTTGAATTAGCATAATATACAGATATTCATTGCAGTGGAAGATTTCTTTGCCTTTTGTGACTTCTGCTCAGAAAGGTTTTGTTAGTTTTTTTCTGTGTTCCTTTAAAGCTTTATACTTGTTTGTTTAGTAGAAGTGCAGCTTTTGCTTTCATAAACCATGATGAAAATAATGCTTTTTGTAGTTGTTAAGCTTAAAATATTTACACTAAAACTCTTAAGTTTGCATCAAGTCTGGAAAGCTTCTGAAGAAAGTTTACTAGCAAAGCACCACTTCGACTACCAGTTACCAGCAGACCCAAAGCCACTGTATTACATGCCTTGAATTTAAAATAAGCAGAACTACAAAATATTGCTTTCAGTGAGCTAAATGCTCCTGAATTTTGTAACTCTGCATATTTGTTCCTGAAGCTACGTAAGAAAAGCTGGATTTATTAACACAAGTTATTTATTTTCTGTTTTTCAAATAACATTTTGCCATAAGCAAAATCATGTCTAACTTCCTTTTGAAATCCAGCCTATTGAACTTTTCACTCGGATAAATAATGCCTTTGTGTTTTACAAGAAATGTAATTTTTTTTTCCTAATGAATTTTAATAAAACCACATTTCGTAACTAATATATTTGACCAACAGACAAAAGACTTAATTGTACCAAACACTTCTTGCACTGGTAAAGGACGAATTTTCGACAAATCTGGAGCTGTCATCTGAAAAACAAATAAAGAAAAAACCAATCTAATATTCTGAGTTTTTTGCATGTTAAAGATAACATCAAAACCTTACTTGTGACTACCATCTCCTCTTGCTATTCTGGGTCACGTGCAGTTATGGTCTTTAGGGGCTCAGCCAAATTCAGACAAAGTGGAAAACATCTAGTCTAAGACTTCAGCAAGAAGTTTTAGGCATTACTAGTTTAATCTTGGAAAGCTATTCATCATTTTTTCAACTTATACATTATGCATCATGTATTAATCCCTTTTCCAAATATAAGAATTTATATATGGATCTATGTATACACACACACACCTGGATAATCTAGACATTTCTGGCAGCTCCAGCAGAAAACAGAAGCTGTACCCTGCATCATAACACTTTGCCTCTGATCTTCCTCACCCCCCCCCCAAATCAAAATAAAGCTAATTCTTTTTTTTCTCTACAAAGCTCCGATTTAGAATTTTTGGAAAACTTATAGCTCAAAGATCAACTTGCACATCAGGGTTCAAAGAACAAAGTATAAAAGTAAAAAAAGTGAAAATAAATTTGTAAATCATTTGCTCTGTTTCTTACATATGATTGCTGTCAAAACCCCAAGATACTATAATCTTTACATAGACATCAAGCAGAAGAACAACAGGAGAACCACAGAGATGTTGTGATAGAATTCATTGTGCTATCCAGTTAAAGAGCTCATTTTATTCTAACTAGCTAATAACTTAGAATAGGAGAAATATGTTACCGTTATCCATTTGGGAATTTTTCTCTCATCACCTTGTAGTATCAAATCCACTCGAACTCTTTGTTTCTTCAGGATCTGTCCATCATCTACATTCAGATTCTTAGAGGAAAATAAAATTATTAAAACACATAGAAGTTATTGGTACAGACAACCCCAAACTGATTATTCAGATTTATTGGAAACCAGTATTCTTCAGATGAGGATATGCAACCAGCATAAACTTATTTTTAATGTATATATTTATGCAAACCCCCCACCCCCAAATAAACCCCAAATCCCAAGGAGCTACATGTGAAGATATATATTAACTAGTTTATTCAGGGAAAAGCACACACTGCCTTGAAGATCCACTGATAAAAACAAACAAACAAACCACCTAAATAAAGAGAAAAAAGGAAAATGGTTACAAAGCTCTGATAATTACAGCTGCAAATCTTTACATGTACTCTTAACATCTCATGAGAACTCATTTACAAATTAAGTTCTACCCTGCAATGACCCTCTACGTAAAATCTAAGAATTTTGTAAGAAAAGGCAATTCATTAGTTAAACTGTCACTTTCTGAAGCAGATTGTATTAGTTTTATCAGAGAGAGGACACTAGCACTATGCTAAACAAGTAAGGAAAGTAAATCCCATTTCTGGTAATGGTATTTGAGCAAGCAGAACACAGGATTAAAATGGCTGCACACACAAAGCGTGTGTTATATTTTTCTTCAACAACATAAATACTGTGGGTAGTCCTAACAACCATGGTCTAGTTTGGGAAGCAGCAGCAGAAGATTCCAGTCTGCTTTTGTTATAGCAGCCATTATTTCACATTTAACTTTTGCTTTAAATCATGTTACCTATTTATGCTAGACTCTCAGGTGAATGACCATACTTTTTATAAGTGTCTTCACCTTATGATCCATCTGGTTACTCTTTTTTCTCACCTACAGAAGCCTTTCTCAGGGTTGCCTATTGATGGAGTACATTGTATGGCCTTCTCTGTCCTACTGGTATTGCCAAGACAATAGTGTCAGTTGTTATTGGTCTTTGTGACATTATTTATTGAACCCCTCACTTGCTATACTTGCTAAAAATGTGCATTAAGATGCAGACTATACCAAGTCTTCTGCTGACTGTATGAACTCATCAGGCATGTGTAAACTATTCAAAAACTTAAAGAGTTTCTATTGAACAAAAAATCATTCCATTATATTAGACACCCAAAATTTTTACCTGGAGGTGAGTGTCTTCACATTTTCTTCTTACTGAGACTACACCACCACTTTCTTCACCTGCAATTTGAAGGTAAATATTAAATAAAATATAGTTGAATTCAAAATCAAAACAGAAATGGTTTTAAACACATACTGTGCAAGTTATTGGCTATGCTGTTTTCATTCTAGAAAATAGTTTTTTTCATTATAAATTTTAGCTGTATTACATTTCCATTTCAATTCCAATTGAAAAACATGGTTTGTGGGTTCATAAATAACTTGAATGGAACAAAGAAGGGTGAAGAAAACCTGTTTGCAATCAGTTCTTCAAGATTTATATTAAATATATTAGGGACTAAAATATTTTTAAAGCTCTTTCTTTTCTTGCTGTATAAGATTCATTATTCATTAATGCATAATTCCCGCTAGGTTCCTAAATATCCCAACAAAGATAGCAAGGACTTTCTATCACACTTCCTCTTAGTAGCTTCCTATTGTCAAGAACACCTTAGAACTCACAAAGTGAGAAATAAGGCACACTTGAGAATATGGAAAAACAAGTCCGAATCTTTTAACTCACTTTTTAGGTATTCTACAGGTATTTTTGTGAAGGAAATGCAACAAAATATTTTTTTCCTAGATGTAGCCAGACCTTCCAATTCATCATTAGCTAAAATCAGTCATCCATGAGCACAAAATATGTCACTGCATTGTAAGCCCTGATTTCTGAATTTCCCTGGACTCACCACAGGGAATGAAAAAAGAGAAGAGAATAATCCTGAAAACTGTGAGTGAAAAAAATCTTGGTTATGATACCTACCACATCACTGCCTCGTCATACTGTTCTTAAATTGCTATTACTCTTTCTGCCATGTAATCTTCTTCCTCCAGTAGAATTGGGCACAAACCTGTCAGATTGCTTCCTAAATGTTCATCACGGTGAACAGACTAGACTGCTACAAAAATGGGAGGTTCTTGAGATAAAGGGCACAACTCCTGTGTCCAGGAATGGTCAACTCCATCATGCCAATTATAAATTATTAGAAAACAGCTTGCATCATAGAATGAAGTGATTTGTACACAAGTTGAATATTCTCTTAGGCGTGAATCCTCAAAAAACTAATTTTAGTGTATCTTCCGTGTACTGTCAATCATACTTTCAAATCACTGGAACTTCAATTATTAGCAAAGGGCAATGGCACAGAATAGGAAAAAAAAAGTATTTTCTCCAGGGAATCTGAAAGTGTTTTTAAAGGCCAAAAGGGAAATTCAGTAACACCTTTGCACCTCAAAGGCAGAAGAGAGAGGAAAAAAAGAAAACTTCTGCCTTTCTCTCTCTAAAATTTGACCCATAATACAGAAAGCTATTTCATTGGAGATGCACCCAAACACTATTATTACCCAAGTTATAACTTATTTATCCTTCCCTCCAAATAAATTCATTTTACTGTGATAGTATCCAGCTAGATACAAGTAATTGTTGAGATATACTCTGCCATGCTACTTCCTGTGAAAGCAAAGAGGGTAACCCTACTAACTTCTCCTATTAGGGACAGACTAATACTTGCAGGTCCAGGTGAGAGCTGTTCCACTTTCCTTTTACCTACTGTAGACAGGCTTTGCATACTTCCAACACACAAATAGTGTATAATACCTGGAAGAAACACTGCCTCCACCGAGAAGTGCAAAGTATTCCTGTATGAATACTAAGAACAGAAAACACCTGCCAAAACTAAAATTTTAGCTAAAACAGTTAAAGATAGAATTTTTTCTTAAGCTAATATACCCTATTGGTAACCTTTTATGTATTTAAAAAAAACACCAAAACTGAACCAACAAAAGAGCTCTGAAGGAAACCACCAAAACAACCAAAAGCCAAAAAATCCCACATCCCAGACACCAGGGTGAATTCAATTTTTTATGTGAGAAATCCAATCCCACATCTCTAAGAATCTAATTTCTACATGTTACAGTATTTGGAAATAGCTGGAACTCATGGAGGTTTCTATAAACCCTCTCCAGTCTCTTTGTAGACCATTCATAAGAGGAGGAAGAGAAGTAGATAATCCTATTATTGTATGCTGCTATGAAGATACCAGAGTCTGAAGCACTTCACTCATTTAACCCACAAGTGTATAAGACAGAGAAGCAAACCTATGGATGCCTCCGACATATTTTTCCTATGTTTCATTGAGCAAGTTGAGGAAAAAGTCATGTTTTCTAAGTTGGCAGAAATTATTTTATCATTCAAATAGTTATTTGAAATTATCCTCTCAAATGATTGTAAGAAACATTTCCCTCAACAGAGAAGTAATCGTCTGCCTCAGAAGCAGCTATGTAGATTAACAATTAATTTAATACCAGAATATTTAAACCCCAGCTAACCGTATTTTACTGCAACTGCTCTTTCAGCCATAACTGCTGGCTACCACCTAGCCATAGTTTAATTTATGAAAAATTGTATAAGTTTTTATTTGCTCAAGAATCAAAAAATGTTGAGCAATACCAGTTTTAAATATTAAAAAATAACCAGTCAAAGACTGTTGCCACTAATTAATACAATGAAAAAATTATTTGGGAACACAAGGTCAAAACCTCCCCAAAAAACTTTGCAGACAGGCCACAGGACTGGTGACAAAACCTTTACAAGCACAACTGAAGAACTGTTGCAACTGACTGCAAATCTCTTTTTACCACTCCTCTAACATTTAATGTACCTATTTTAACTACTAATAAAACTTCTACTGACACTTAAGCCAAAGCTTTTATTTCACTGTTCCTTTCTTTATTAAGAAAGGACAGTTTAACATATTCCACATTGAGTTTCCAATGCATCAGGGAATCAGGACTGAAATTTCAAAGAGGACTATGAATATTGAATTCATAGAACTACCCATACCTCAGACTCTTGCTATTCCTATTCTCTACCTTCTGAAAGGGTACAAAACATGTATAAAAACTAATTTTACTATATTAGAAAGTGAGCAAAATGTTATTTGCAATTTTCTCAAAAATTAAAAGAAAAGGTAGCTGAGTAGTAAATTAAAAAACCTACCTATATCAGATGTATCCACACCAGAGCTCTCTGAAGATTCCTTAAAAGCACATGAAAGTAGTTTTAATACCTGGTAGCTTAAGCTATATTAATTAGCCCATAGAATTTTCTGCTTTCACTACTTGCTCAATTTTTTGGGGGGGGTGGTGGTGAAACAAGCAGTTGTATTCCACAAATCCTGTGCAAATCACACCATCTTTACTAATAAATCTATAGACAAACTTAATTTGAGTCAAAAGAAGCTATTCTAGACTACACAGATTTTACAAATAATAATTTAAAAAGTTAGACCCACATATTGCCTAACTAAAAAGGCACTTGATGGTTAAAAGCCTATATCCAACTGCTCTCTCTCCCCCTTCAAATAAACTTAATAATTCAGCTGATTGATATTGTGGTACAGGACCACCTGCTCATAACTAATTTCTTTTGACTACATAAATACGTTTTCACAAAGAGGCTGTCAAAGAATGGTTTGGGTTGGAAGGGACCTTAAAGATCATCTAGTACCAACCCCTCTGTGATGGCCAGGGACACCTTCCAACAAACCAGACTGCTCAAAGCCTCATCCAGCCTGGCCTGGAACACTCCATAAAAGCAGATGCAGTGTGGTTCCCATACCTGATCTACTGCTGAGTGCTGATCCTCAAAATCACTGCTCTGTTGCTTTGATATTTCTTAGCATGAATGGGAGGAAAAAAAAAGTATAAAAAAATTTTTATAATATTTAGCCTCTCGGTATTTTTGTCTTAAATTTCTTTTATTTTTCCATCAGTGGCTCTAGTAATTGGTTTCTTTTTCTGACTCACTCCAGCCAATCACACTACTACGAAACACAAACCAAAGTACTGCAGAACAAGCTTTATCACTGGTGAACAGCGAAGAAAACTTGTTCTGCGTGCTTTACATTCAAGGCACCTGTGCATATCATCTAGCATGATGCGTGCTCTTTTTACAGCAGAGTGCAATATCCTTGGTTGGCTCAACCAGCTTTCAAGATTGTCTCTTCCTGCATTTGATTATTCCCAAGTTAGTTTAAACTTCTTTGCATGAAATTGCACAAATTTTACTTTAAGTTTTAGCCCAAATTTGTCTGACACCTTTCTCAGTGGTCAACTCTACTTGGTATCATCTGAGAGTTAATTGAGGGTATTCCCTCTTCTATAATTTACTTAAATAAAGTATAAACTAATAATGTGCACAGGACAAATCCTGTAAAAAAATCCCCCATGTTTTGCTCGAGTTTGAACAGACCATTGATAATTATTCTAAGCAGTTTTCCAACCAGTGGCTATAAAACCATTCTCTCATAAAATTCACCAAGCATATAACTAGAAGGCTCTAGCTTAAGGTTGTAACCTTCTCTTGAAATTTATCTTCATTATTTTGCAAAATACTACAGTAATACTTCCTTTAGAATATATTTTTTTAGAAGCTGAATGGTGCATTTTCCAAACATATCTGGACTGGGAACACAGGAAATTAAAATGACACTGTAGTGCCCAGTTGAAATCCCTTACTGAGCAAGGTCTGTGAAACACCACAGAGGTGCTTTTGTTTCAAAATGATTTCTCAAGGAAAGAAAGCATATTAAGTGGCTAATATATGACAGAAATATCACTTCTCTTGGAGGCTGAAATTTAACATACCTGGTCCTCCCTTACTGAGAGCTGCCATATGTAAATAAAAAGCCTCCCCACTCAGAAGACTGTCATTTTAATCAGTAAAACTTGATGAGGGTGCTGGACATTCTATCCAAATAGTAAAGCTTGAGTCTAGCAAAATTCAGAGCTGTGAGCTGGAAAAAACACTAGTTATATTCCAAGGGGAGGGGTTCATCGATAGGTATTTGGTTTAATGTTTATACGTACTAGCACAAAACTTTATGTATCTTAATCAAAAACACTTAGGCTCACTTAAGAGTAAATGAGTAAGTAAAATTTGTACATTAGCTTTAATAATCCATAGTCACAAGTATCTATTTTTGGTTTTAGGTGTGTGGTTTTTTTTTTTTTTTTAAGGCTAACAGCAACCACAACCAGATAGTGCAAATGTTTATTCATGTGCCTTTGTGTTTCAAATAAAAAAAGTCAGAGCAAGAGATGGCTTTCTTAAACTGGAGATAAAATCGATGAGATTCTATTTTTTATGGAATATGTAAATATACATGCATAAATACAAATCTATGCAGGCTTGTTTTCTTATAAGAGAAGCTGTTCACCCAACTTCAATACTTAGTTAAATACTTCTTTCCTAAGATAACTCAAAATTAAATAATAAAGACTTTTCTCAAGTTACATTAGAAGTTGGAAAAATAGATATTATCCATTTCTCTGCTTCTCTATGTCATCCGTAATGTAGTACACTAAATTAAAAATTAATTAGATCAAGATTTCGTAGCATTAAAGAACTCCAAGTAAATGCCTTTTTTTTTAAGAGCTTCTAAGACATTCAGACCCTGAATTAGATTAGCAAAATATTTCTTCTAAAAGACTTCAAATAGCATATCTTTGAAAAAACTTACTTTCTTTCCAATTACCATAGGTTACAGCCAAACTTTTTGTACTACTTGGCCCCATCAGCTGAATGGAGCAATTAAGGTAAAGGTCTGGACCACCTGAAACTTTTTGTACCAGACCCTTGTTTCCCAGCTCTACATTTAAATTTCTTAGGCTGATTCAAAGCCTCTACCTGACCACTGTAGGGACAATTTTTTTGGTAGTGTTGTAGAGGAAGGGAGGTGCTAGGCAGTGCTTTGTCCTCTGGTGTTCCCAATAAAAGTTTCTCAGATGAATGTCTTATAACAACACAAAAAACTCCCCACTTCAAAACCTTGAGAGAATAGAGCCCAACATACCTTCACTGTACTGTGATGGAAAACTTTCCCCCCATCATTTATTCCAGTAGAAATATGTATTTTATTGGAACATATACCTCCTTTTCAGAAAAATCTTCAGCTGTCACACATCCCCCTAAGTAGTATCATATTTACACTTTGCTGTGCAGACTTGTTTTGATTTCTAATGAAGTAACTGTATGCTACTTTTTCCTGGAGGCAGCCTGATTCATCGAGTATACTGAATAACCTGCTAAATTTTTGATAGCTCATTATGCAACTTCATGAGATTCTTTCAGTACATATTTTTTAAAATGCCTACTTATCTAATAATTTTCAAAAAGCTAACAACATTCATCTTTCTCAACTACACGCATGTAAGTCAGGGTTGGAATTTTTAAGGTTCAATGACTATCTGACAAAACTGACAAATACAACAAAAAACTATGATTGATAAGGATGATAAGGGGAGCTTATTTTAATCAACTTGTTATGATAGCAGCATAAATTATAATGTATTTACTCACTTAATCATTTTAATTCACATTTCTTGATCCTTATGAACATAGTATTGGTGATTTATTAATGGTTGCTCACACAAAACCCAGTGAGCATCCTAGAGGGTTTAGCATGAACTTGAATATCTTCTTTTATGTCAAGACTCTTTGGATAAGATAATTTATAGCGGGGGTTTTTCTTAAACACGTTACCTGTATTCCTTTGACTTCGTCTATTAAGCTGCAATTTAAAAAATAAAGTCAGAATAATCTTAGAATAGCAAAAGTATTTTAACCATTGCTTTGCTATAGCCCACAACTATTATATAACCATTAAATTTCCTCAGATTTCCCATGGCCTGACAAGAAAAGCCACAAGTATCTAGTAAAACTTACCTGATCATTCACTTTTTCCCTTACTGTTGCTGCTAAAATCACTACAAGAACATACCTTGGCCCACATAAGAGGCTAACACAGAATTTCCCTTACAGTCCGTAATGGGTTTAGTTGGGAAACTTGTGCAGCCATGCTTAGTAGACTGTGCATGAGGTTTTACCAGGAGTGGTAGAATCATAAACACAGCCTCTTTTTGGTCCCTATTGATCCACTCCTGTTCCCTCAGACTGCATTTCAGTCCTCATTTCCTCACTCTGTGGGGTTCAGAACAGCTTCTGTGTTAACTACGAAGGCACACGGTACAGGCAATGGCTGTACTTGACACACTGACTGGTGAGACAAAAGATTCTTTAATTACATTGGCATTATTTTAATTTTAATTATTTAAATTTATCACAGGGAAAATAAAAGAAACTAAAGATGAAACCAGGAAGCCCTGTGGAACTGAAGAGCTGATTACTTGAACCAAGATAAATTGATTCAATGCATTAACTTCACTGAAAACATTATGATGAGTTCCAAAAATACACATTCCCAACAGACAGTAATGTAAAAAAAATTTTTTTCATGGTTTACAGGTGGTGCTAAGCACTGATAAATGGTCTTCTATTCTATCACATCTGAAAAATCTTAAACTATTCTAAAACCCTATTTTAAACCTGATGTTGACCTCATTAATACCTCTGAAAATATTATATGGCCCAGCAAAATTCGAATATAATCCTATCTATCTATACGTCTATAAAGAAATATTCCTACATTTTGACTGCATAGGAGGACTGTATTGTTAAATACCTTGAATATTTTCTTCTTCAATTTTTTAACATCCTTCCTTGACACTTGGCCCCATTGTTTTGGTCCTAGAGATAACAGAAACTAACAATATTAACACAGGTTTTCTTATAAATAACAACTCATTATCAAACCTGAACTGTCTCCACCACAATTGCTGAAAGAAAAATTTAGAGGAAAACAAATCAAGAGAATATGGCAATTCAAGTTAATTGAGAAGTCAGGCAAGGCAGTCTAACAAGACTGAGCTAAAACCCAATGACCATTACAGCCCCATATGCTACCAAGAAGGGAAAAAAGGCAAATAATTTTAGTTTTTAGATTTAATTTAATAAATGCAGACTGCATGGTATATTAGGTTAGTTAAAGACATAATTAAGGCTCTACAGGACTGAGATCCATATTCATTCCATATTGGATAGAGGCCACTAAGCCAAAAGCATAACCAAACCTTCGAAAATCTAAAGCTATTACAGTACTGGATGAATGCTTCCTCCCTCTCCCAGTGGATAATGTATGTAAAATGTAATCCTGCCAGTCTGAAAAACCTTTGGTGCACAGCTGGTGCTTCCTGTGTCTGTCCAGTAAGTTAGGAGAACTGATATGTCAATTTATGTATTATAATCCTCACTTTAGGGATAATAAAACTTGCCAGAACATTTCATTTCCCAGAAAAGCCACCAAGATACTAAGTCACAAGTCCCACTGAAACCCTGGGCAATATATTTTTAAAAATAGCTTTTTTTCCTCAAGCTTTCCATAAGCATTATTACTGTATAATGGATCAACCATTACAATGAAAAACTGGATAAATATTGTCACGGGCCCACATGGTTTAGATTTATGCTAACCACATGGCAACATTCAATGAAAAGTTAAACAGGCTATCTACCTACCCCACCCTGATGTTTGGCATAGCAGAAATTAATTACAGCAGTATCCAGAATACTAAGTGGAAATGAAAATACACAATCCATTCATGCATGTCAACTCCTGCTAAAATCTCCATTCTTTGGCTTCCTCTTGAGTCTTCTCCATTTTGATTCTTCTTCTTACCAGTCATCCAAACATTACCCCTTTTTATCCTGAACTTTGGTAATAACTCTCATCTTGTCTCAAATGGAGCATGCAATGCATACAGGAATAAACTCTTGGTATTATATCAAAGTCTACATATGAAATGTCATACCTAAGTGAACAAAATCCAGTATCTGTCGCACTTAAATATTCTATAGCTGCCAACACTTGCATGCTTTACTAAGTCTAAACATACAGCATGTAAACCTCGTAGCTTCAAGTTCTTACCGTCAGGTGTATCATAAGTGAGAGTATCCATGGAAACAAGTAAGTCATCTTCAAAAGGATGATTATACTAAATAAAAGCAAGCATTAAATATTAGAATAAACGATCAAAGCAATGTCTTTAACGTACGTCTTACGTGCTGTTTTTAGGACACTTTTATTTTATCCAAAACATGAAATTATCAGTATGTTGTTTTATTGGCTAAAGCTAGAAGTCAGCAATCTGGAAACATTAACTCCTAGAGGAAACCAGGGTATTTTAGGCATGTGTGCAAGCCACTCAACCTCAAGGCGTAAGCCAGCCAGCGCCAAAACAGGGCTCCAGAGAGTTTTCAAAAGCACTTAAGTCGCTCTCTTACAGTTTCACCCCAATTTCCTCTGCATCTAAAAGCAGCCCCCACCAAAGACCAACAGCTCATGACATGCAAAAATATCCAGTGTGCCACGACACGAGAAAAATCTTCTCGAGCCAGACTCAGCCCGGTAGCAGCACAAAACGGGTCCCCGAGCACGAGAGCCCGCGTCCCCGGGCACGAGAGCCCGCGTCCCCGGGCACGAGAGCCCGCGTCCCCGGGCACGAGAGCCCGCGTCCCCGGGCACGAGAGCCCGCGTCCCCGGGCACGAGAGCCCGCGTCCCCGGGCACGAGAGCCCGCGTCCCCGGGCACGAGAGCCCGCGTCCCCGCGCACGAGCGCCCGCGTCCCCGAGCACGAGAGCCCGCGTCCCCGAGCACGAGAGCCCGCGTCCCCGAGCACGAGAGCCCGCGTCCCCGAGCACGAGAGCCCGGGTCCCGGGATAAACGCATGCGTCTGCGCACGGAGGAGGACCGCTCCCACACTTTTAACACAAAATGGCTCTCTGGGGAGGAGGATTCTAGGAGGGAGCCCTCCACTTTCCGCAGTTTCGTCGAAAGCCCCCCCGTCTGACGCAAGCTAATCGGAGTCAAGGACACTATCAAGTCAACTAGCACTTGCGATTAAGTCGCGTATCCCACACTGGCAGTCCCAGGTGCCCGTTTGGCGGCTGTATTCAGGGAGCTGGCTCTTGCCAGCCCACTCCTGTAAGGCACAGGAGTGCGTGGCTCGGCACAGACGGCACCGCTGCTCTCAGTCCCCGCTTCCCCACCCGCCGCAGGACGGAGCCCGGAGCCGACGGCCAGCCCGGCCCCAGAGTTCACCTGATCCAGGATGCTGTTCATGGAGGCCAAGAAGCGGGCATTGCTCCGCCGCAGCCCCTCCTGCAGATCCGGATCGCGCTCCATGGTGCGGAGCCGCGAGCGCCGCCGCCGCCGAGCCGATTCAAATGACGCGCCGCCGCCCCGCTCGCCGCCTCCGATTGACTCTGGCTCAAACCAGTTCCGGCGCTGCAGCCGATCCAAGCGCGCGGCGGGAAGACTGTGTATTCTGATTGGCTGCTGGCGCTGGCTCCGCCCCCAGGCGCTGGTTTTGGGCGCCAGGCCAAGCGCGGCGCGCGGCGGCTGTTCCGCGTGCCCGGCTGCCGCACCTGGCAACGGCCTCCCGCGGGGCGCGGCCTCCCGCGGGGCGCGGGGCGCTGCCTGCGCGCTAGGCCTGCGGCCCGCGGGCTGGAGGCGGCACCGCCGGGGAAGGAGGCGTCCGGGGCTCTCTGCGGCCTGGGCAGCTCTCGGCAGAGCTCTACAGAGCGGTGTCTCCCTGGCGGGTTCGGCACAGTCGGCCGGAGGAGTTTGGTGCTCGATGGCGGCCGGCAGTCACGCCCCTCCCCAGGCACTCTCCAGGTGGTCCCCGAAACCCGCCGCCTGGAGGCCTCTGGGGAGGAGTGGAGCTGGCAAAGCCAAAGCCTTACCTAACCGCTGGCGCTGGTATTTTGGATACCGTTCCGTTCCTTCCCAATATTCTTCAAGTAACCATTTATTTTCGATAAATGTTTTTTAAAAAGCAAGATACCATCGGCACATCAAATTCCCTGGAACCTTCCATTACAAAAACACTTAGCATTTTGGTAATGTAAAGACAGATGTATTTTTCATAATCCCTTCTTGTTTAAAGTTGATCTGTACTTAATGTTTATTCAGTTGTAATAAATATTTTTTTAAATGGTAGGACTTAAGAAAAATGCATAGTTTCATCCACATTTAAGTGTTCTGCTAGTATGTGATGGTGAAGTTTTCACAGCTGACAAGTTCTGCACTAAGGCCTTACCCTGTTTCTGGCAGGTCTTGCCCTTTTTCTGGTTCTTCATTAAGACCTTACCACTTTTCAGAGTATGATTTTTCTGCCATCACTGCATGAAGTACCGTGCTCAGTTGTTAAATCACATGTGTGTGCTGAGCAAGCCAACTAGAAGAGTTCTGAAGTGTTGATTGCAGCTTGCAGGAAGAGAAAAGATGAGTGTGGTAATTCCAAGGTGACAAACCAGATCCCACTCCTACATTTGTCACTCTGCTCCCACCACTATGACTGCAGGACAAATCATCTTTAAAAACCCAGAATCTCACTGAGCATCACCTAACTCTATATACTTTATTTTCTTGATACACACCTGGAAGAGGATTTGCAGAAGTTCTCAATGCTTTCTCCTTACATTCACTTTAATGGAAGCCGTGCTTTGAATGTATCAAAGCTTATATAAAATTCCTAAGATTGAAAAATAGGGGAAAAAATGTGTAACGACCCTGAATAAATTAGAATCTCTGTATCACAGACTGACAAAATTGGTGGGCACTCAGTAGTTTGAAGCAAGTCCCTATAATCTTTCCCATAGGTAAAAGACACTACTAATTTTACTCCCTCAAATAGATGAAATACAATTTCTGTGATACTTTCAACATGGTGAAATATTGGGATAGCTTGGAATAGGAGTAGGGATTTTATTAGTAGACAAGTAAATCTGTGCATAGTCAGGGCAAGCTTTACATGAAGTGTAGAGAATGAGACCTGGAGCCTCACATTTAAAAGGAAATAACAGGTGACTAAATATTCAATATTTCCAACTTTCAAAGTGCTAATCGTGTGGCAAAAAATGCATCATTAAGTCACTTGTGGGGAAAAAAGAAGTATCAGAATATCTCTGGTTTTTCAGTGGTGGGCTGATGGTCATCATGGCCTTCATGGTGGTGTTCTGTGGTCCCCTAGGAGTGCTTTGATAACTTAAGATTGAAATACAGTGCACACACAGGATGAGATTAATTACTTTGACATTTCCTGTCTTAGGACTCACTCACTTTACAGCCTTGATGTCTTTTAATTCCTTAATATGTAATTTTATACTAGAAATAATAGAACTAGCCCCTGACTTATTTTTTATTTGAGGTAATCACCAGCCTAGGAAAACAAGGGTATGATCCAGTTATTTCAGTTTTATCCAGAAGTTACTTTTACCTATTTTGAATTCATGGTACACCTCAGTAGAGTGACAGGAGCATTCAAGTGCAAAAAATTTCTTCTACCACCCGTACAAGAAAAATGAGAGTGACATTCAGCAGCTGTGCATGAAAACTGTCCTAAACCAGCAGTAACTGGTATATTTGATAACGTGTAACCAAAAAATTTTAAACTGCATGACCTTAAGAACCACAAAGTCAACAAAGATTAGCTAATGCTCAGGTGAATTTATGTAGACTGCAAAGCAAGGTCGTAGATCAAACTGTTGACAAGCTAAAGAAAGAAAACGAAGAAGAGCTATAGTGTAAAAACCCTGCTGTACAGAAGATCTGTACAGAAAGTAGCATCTGTTAATTTGTTTTGTGTTTTCAGAATGGCCTGTATTTTCTAACACTCCTCTGTAGTCCTTTTTGTGTCTGCTGCTTGTCATCCCTTGTTTAATTGCTGAGGTTGTAAATTAACAGAGACGTTCCATTTCTCTTCTGTTTATGCAGCACCAGGCTAACAAAATCCCTGTCTCAGGTTCTGCTCCAGTACAGATACTTAATAAATCATTAAACTATTTCCGAAGTCGTGCATAAGCTGAGTCCTGGGCAGTGGTTTGCAGTCATCATTTGGGTGGGGATGCTGGCATTGTAAAGCTGTAGTTGTGCTATGTGCTGTGAGGAAGCAGGGGAGATGGAAATGTCCTGGTCCGACAGGCAGTACACAGCCAGACTTCTGAGTCTTGGCTCTTACCTTCTCACCCTTGCTCTGCCACTGGGAAAGGGCACACCACTGGCAGCAGGAAATTTTCTATGGTATGAAGACAGCCAGCATCCTTTTAATCTTATGACTAAGTAAACAGTGAACATTGTGCCATTTTTTGCTAGAAAAGAGAATATACTAAAATGATGCAGAAACAGACATTTCAAGAAGAAAACTTCTTTGGTGGCTGTGTAGCACCAGAAGCTCATCCTCTGTTCTGTCCAAGCTCTACATCTTCTGCCTTTCTCTTGAGTAGGTCTGTGCAGAAATGTTTGACAGAAGATTTAACTTCAACTATTCTTTCATTAGTTTGACTTGTAGAAGAATAATTTGTGACTCTGAGTTGCATGTGTCATTGTTTACCCTATGGTTTACTGCTATGTGTAAGTATTTTATTCATGGTGTTTATTCATATTTGTAGAGGCCTGTGTCCTCCCCAGCTCATCATTTACTCCAGCCTCAAGCTGTATTTTATCCTTTTAATATTTTTATCACTTTAAAAAAAAAAATCAAATCAACTGCACTAAGTTATCATTTTTACTATTCTGTTCTGAACTCTCTCCAGTCAGTCAGTATCCTTGACTACCTAGGCATCTGGAATAATAAATAATTTTCTGAAAGAAACCATATAAAAAGCAAATTACACATCTATTTTCTGTAAATGTTGATCTTCAGATACAGCCAAAACATCACATTGACTATTGAAATGACAAACTCCTCTCTCTTCAGTATATTTTTTCTGGATTGCATGCTGCTCTCTCTTTTCATACAAGGGAGTATGAAAGCATGAAATAACTGCTCTTTTCCAGAAAGCCTTGCACAGCTCAGCTTGTGTCAAGCCAGTGAATATAATTAGAGATTCAGAGACTGTTAAAAAAACACTGAGGAGAATGGAGGAGGGAGTAGCTGTAGGCATGCAGAAGTGCCATGGAAAAGGGAAGCATGAGCATTCCAGGAAAACACCACAGTAAAAGAGTCAGCAGAGGCCAGGTGCTGCAGCAGGCACTTTGTATCGTTCCCTCTGCAAGGAACCTTGCCTTCCCTGCTCTCCAAGAGGTAGGAACGAAAGTGCTGTTTTACTCCTCCTTACTAACAACTCCATCCAAAGTCATAAATTTGTTTCTTCACACAAGGCAGTCCCAGCATGAGTGTCTGTTAAACAGACAAATGTTTCCAAACCTTATCATAATTAAACACACCCAACCACTCCATAACTCTGCTTATGTAAAGCATAAAAGAAAAGAAAACAAAAAACCAACCACACTTGGCCATCAGGAAAGCATCAAAAATCTTGCTTGTCAAGTCAAAAACTTTGCTGAGCTTCCAAACACAGCCCTGGGCTGAGTAAAATTATTTAGGTCCCTATTTCTGAAAATTGTGTGCAGTCGTGCTGGAAGCACATTTGGAGCAGGCTCTAAGACTGCACTTGCTGGATCGCTTGTTTTCTGAAGGCTTTGTACTGCCCTCAGTTGTTAAGAGCATGGGTAATTTTGTTTGGGAGTAATTTTATTAGTTCCAGTCTAATTATTCCTCTGCCAGAATGGGGCTTTGCTATTTTCATCTTTGGTTCTGATGTACTGGATCTGGCCGGGATGAAGCTAACTCTTCATAGCAGCCCTTTGGTGCTAAGTTTTGGGTTTGTGGCTAAAGAAAGTGGTGTTGGTAAGACAATAATTGTGTTGCTATTGCTGAACGGTGATTGCAAACACAAGGCTTTTGCTTTGTTCCCCACTGTGCTGCTTCTCCCCCACTCCACTGAGTATGAGTAGGCTGGAGCTTTGCAAGAAATTAGGAGGGGACCCAATAAGACATCTGACCTGAATTGAGCAAAGGGATGTTCCATGCCATGCAACGTTATGCTCGGCAGTAAAACCTGGGGTAGAGGAAGAAGAAAATGAGGGTTTCTCGTTCATGCTGGCCATTGCTTGGAGACTTCTCTTATGGGAAATAGTGAGTTGTTTGCCTTTGCATCACTTAGTTTTCATAGGATTGTTTTCCCCCTTCTGTCACTTACTCAAGTGTCTTTATCTTGTCTCCTCAGTTTTCTTATATTTTCCCTTCCTGTTCTCTTCCCTGTCCTGTGGTGCATGTGGATGCTTGGCTGCTGGCAGTTTATTTCTGCTGTATAATCTGGTTATTTCTGAAGCCTTCTGATCACTGAAATATGTCTAACTGCCAGCTCATTTATAAAGACAGGTCCCAAGTTCAACTACACTCTCTGTGAATAGAGGCATAAGCAATTACTAGGGCAACAATCACCATGAAATGGTCAATCCTTTTTTCCATCACGTGTGGGAATGCAGAAGTGAGAACAAAAGTAATTTTTAATCATTTAGGACTCAGGGCACAATGCTCAGGAATCTGACCTAATAGGATTGTATTACTGTTGAAGCAAAGGATGAGAATTTCCTTGAAAAGGAATGAGCAATTCTTGTCCCTTTCACTACTCATCACTGTCCTCAGTTTTCAGCATCTGTTGAAACTGTCTGGATTGACTTTTGCTCCAAACTCTTCACTCTCTCTGGCATTTTGTAGAAGTAGCTCTGTAACTCCTACTTGGGTTGGCAAAGAGCTGAGTGTCACCAGTGTGCTGAACGAATGCCTCAACTCAACAGTCACATCATGCCTCTCTTGTGCAGGTATCAAACTGCTTCACAAAACATGGCAAGAATTGTTAACTTTGCCTTGGTAGACAGAAAACCCAAGGCACAGAGCTAAGTCATTTGCCCAAGGTTGTGCACATGCTGTTGGCACATCGGTGAATAGGCTGTAAGCACACCCTAAATTCTGGTCTAGCATTCCCCTGCTTGACAATATTAACATCTGACTAATTATAGACAATTCCCTGGCTGCTCCCACACACGTCAGTATGGAAGGCTCAGGATCTCCCCCCTGGATGCTGGTCCTCCTGAGGCAGGCACGGCTGCCTCTCGTGTCCCTTTCGATCTGCCCTTGAGGGAAAGGAAGCAACCACTGCGTTTGACCCCGTTTGTTCCTGCCAGCTTGCACAAATGGGTGATTGCAGTCGGATACACTGGAGGTGATATAGAAGCACATTTATCTGTAACAGAGGCCACTAAAAGATGTGCTGTAATCATCACTGCTACCTAATCTCTGTCCTACATGAGCCAATTAAATTGTTTTAAAATGTTTGAACACAGCATTCATTGTGATCAATGTCATTCTGTTGATCAGATCAGAGGGAATGAAGAATAAAACCCCATTTACTGAACAACAAATATTGGCAGCGTTTCTGAAACGGGCCAAGGGCTTATTGAAAAGAATATTGATTGAGCCAAGAAAACATCGAGCAGTTATAAAAGTTTAATCATATTCTCATTTAAGCCTGCCTTCAGTGCCAGGAATTAAAATTCTCCCATCTCCTGAGGATGGAAGATACATTTCCATAATGTTCTGTAAACTTCCAAATGCTTAGCATCTGTACTGAATGGTGGAATTATTCGTTGCAAGTGATTTAGCTGAGATACATGGCTCTTTCTGCACCAAGTGTACAAATTACACACAAACAAGCTGTGATTTCTTGAATGTTTCTCATTTGCAATTGTTTAACAAAGAGCTGGGCAAGCCAATGTTAGCCCACAAGGTATTTTTGAAGTGGCCAGAATAAATACTTGGTCTTCATGATTGAACAGCGTATGCCTGGTCCCTCAAATTAGATGAAATTACGATGATTCCTCAGCTAGAATAGATTGGTTTCATTACAATGGTGTGTCTATGTCTTTATTAGAAAACTGCTCATAAACATTTACAGTTGCCTGGAAGAACTACTGTATGCAGGGAGTGAAGGGCCATGTTCAGAATGGCACAAATGCTGTGGTAGTGTCTGGTTATTGAGGCTTTGGGGGGTTAAAGAGCAGAAGTGCTTGCCAGGAGAAAACAGGAAATTGTTTTTCTGGGCTGTGGTGAAGACTTACACCTTTCTAAGCTAAGCTCACTGCTGTGGACAACAAAAACAAAAGAGATCTATGTCTGAGGTCATATTTCCCTTCCCCATCCAATCCTCTGCTTCTCTTACATCTATGGCAATTTTATGGAAGTCAAGTGTTTCTGGGTCTGTCCTGCAAAGGGAGATGTGAATGTAGCCAGGGCAGTGGTATCTCTGGCTCCCGAATAACTGAGACTGCAGCATTGGCAAGGATGGTAGGGTTTCACAGGGCATGGACACCATCTCTACACACCAGGAAGTCCTCAAACATGCTGCTGTGTTCTCAGGGATTTTTGTATAGCAAGTACCCGGCTAAGTCAGAGTTATGTGGCATGTATACCTATGTGTTGTAAAACTGACTTGTATCCTAGCCAAAAAAGGGTGTGCTGTGCATCCTTCCCCCTTTGCAAAGCTTGTAAGAATTCATGGCTACAAGGTCGGTGGGCGGCATAGCTTTACAGACAGTGTCCGGATTGTCTCAGAGCTCTCACTCCTGATCACTGTGAAATGCAAAATGAGGAGTTAAACCTGTCTGGGCTCATAGGCTTCAATTTTCTTTGTCTGGCCAGTCACTTCTGAGATGCAAAAGACAGTTGCATTGGTACATGGAGTTTGGAATTTCTGTCCTTCCTCCTTCTGCCCCCACCCTTCAGTTGCCTTCTGTGAGATATCTTCAAGGAAGTGGAAGGAAGTTTCATACATGAAGAATACTTTAAAATTAAGATAGGGTCTGTGTGAAGGTGGCTGAAGAATTGGGGTGCAAAAAAAAAAAAATAAAAAGGGATAAAAGACCTGGCAGCAAGTGCTAGGTAGAAAATAAAAATGTGTGATGCATTGGAAGGAGTAGCTTGGGTGCAGGTAGATACGATTAGGAGCAAGGTCAAGAGGAACAGGGAAAACCTCCTTGAACCATCAACAGATGCAGACAGTGTGGATGCATGGAGGCTCCTTTCTCAAGGCAAGAAGGAACAACATCTCCTTACTTGAGAAAAAAATAAGCAACACAAAACCAACAAGAAGATATAAACTAATTCTTCTTACGATTTATCTGGGAGGGAAACAGTCAAAGTAGCAAGTCCAGAGCACAGGGCTCTGCAGAGCTGTTGTGTCCTGAGGCACCTTGCCTGCATTCACTTACTCAATCCTGCATCTAACACTCATGGATTCATAGTAGAGTACCCCCAGCTCCAGCTGTACACCTGCTACACAAGCCAGTACAGCGCTTCCTAATGGAACCTGTGCTTAGAAATGCCCCATTTGAGGACACGTTCCCAGTCTGCACTGTTCCACTGTGGTCCTTCACAGCATCCAGCACCCCTGGTGCCTACTGTGTAACTCTGAGCTTCGTGTGTGTTTATTGTGCTGCTGTGACAAGACGAATGTTGTGCTCCCCATCACTTAGCCCAATATGCTCAGTTAAAGATTCAGTTTGCTTTTTGGCACAATTAAATCAAACAATTTAGAGAGAAAACAAAAGTATCACTTTTTCTGCCTTACTCTTATGGTGCATGAGGTTAACATTTATTTGCTTAGACATTCCTCTGTGATTAGGGGAGGTCTGGTAAGGTCAACACAGACCTGTACTGTGAAGTGGGGGGTAAGATTGTCTCAGCAAGGAGATGAGTGCTGGGAGGGAGCAAAGGAGCTGCTAGTGAAGGGGTTGTACCTTTTGCTTATGTGTTTTACAGGACTATATAGATTAGCAGCATGTGGAGAAACAACAGCCAATCAGGAATCATTTACAGATATATAGTAGGATTATTTGTAGAAGGGAAATTAGAGCTGGATTTATACAGCTCACTGTATCTGGTCCCCATATTACTACAGAGGTTGTAGTGACACTGAGTCTCAACAAAATCTCCTTTAAGAAAAATTTTGCTTATTTGGGCTGCTCTATCTCTGCACTCTTTTCAGTATCACAGAAACATGTGGAGATAGACTTATAGCCAAATACTAATCTCACAAACTCCACAAAAGTTAACTAACACCATCTGTGGCAGTTTTTACTGCAAATTACCACAACATGTGAAATGCTTCTCAGTGATTAGTAGAGCCTTGTCATGGGAATAGTGTCACAAGGCCTCTTTGCACCATAGCTCTCATTTCCAGATGTCTGTTTTAGATATATAGGAAAGGATGCTTGATTATATCTCTTCAGTAAAAAGGAAGATTCTTCTTCTCAGTGTGCCTTGAATGTTAATGCAAAGCAGAAATGAGAGAAGTTAAACCAAGCAGCACGAGTAGCACATATGTAAGTAAAAAGTTTTCTCTGTCACAAAACTGCTCCCCAGATGCCGAAAAGCCATTTTTATCTGCCCCTCCTTCTTGTTCTCAGGGTCTGTTTCCCTCTCCCTTGATCTTGCAGTAGTACTTTGGACAAGTAGAAGAAAGCAGAAAGGATTTGGAGGGGGAAAAACCCCACCTCAGCAACAAGCAGACAAAAACAGTGGGAACAGGAGAAAAGACATGAGCAATCAGCGAGTCCAGAGGAGAGGCACCAAGATAATTAAAGGGATGAATCACATCTTATAGGGGAAAGGCTGAGAGAATTGGGATTGTTCAGGCTAGAGAAGAGAAAGCTTTGAGGTGATGTAATTGTGGCCTTCCACTACTTGAAGGGTGCCTAAAAGAAAGACGGAGAGACTTTTCACAAGGGCAGGTAGTGACAGGACAAGGAGGACTGGCCTCAAATTGAAAGAGGGCAGGTTTAGATTAGATATTAGGAAGAAATTTTTTTCTGTGAGGGTGGGGAGACTCTGGAACATGTTGCCCAGAGAAGCTGTGAATGCCCCATCCCTGGAAGTGTTCAAGGCCAGGTTGGGTGGGGCTTTGTGCAGCCTGGTCTGGTGGGAGGTGTCCCTGCCCATGGCAGAGGGGTTGTAAGGAGATGATCTTTGGAGTCCCTTCCAATCTAAGCCATTCCATGATTGTGTGATTCTGTGATTTGTTGGACTGCTACCCCCTAACTCTTATACTCGCAGGACAGTAATTTCTTACACCTCCATCTTCCTTTTTTCTGTTTTAAGACCATTGATCAGCACTTCCCTTTAGACCTGGCAGTTGCTTCTTGCCTATTGTGCACATTTCTCCAAAGGTGTAGCAGCATTTGGCACTTTTCTAGAGAGTAGGCTGTGAAGGTGACAGCAGAACACATCCTGTATCTGAGTGGGCACAAATGTGCTTTCTACAACAATCAAAATCACCAGAAAATAGCAAATTAAGATTTAAAACTGTGTTCTCCAGAAGCGTTTACTAACCCTGGCAGACAGAACATGTTTTACTGGGAGCTTCGTATTTTGGGGAGCAACACTATGCATTTATTTTGCTCGATTTTTTTAATTTAAATTTCTCCAGATGGTGGGTCTCATGTGCTGACCTACCACTACAAGAACTTCCTCTTTCCACTGATGATTGAAGAAAAAACAGTTCTTGAGTAATTGGGAATCTCACCATCTTAGATAATAAAAAATATTGACTGATGCTTAAAAAGCTTGGATTTTTTTTGTGTATTTTTGTGTATTTTTTCATGACTTAGAAGACGACTAAATTATGATATTCTTCCCTAGAAGCTGATTGCTAACTGACACGGCCATTAGAGGCTGAGCTGGTGAACAGGATATGAAAGGGAAGACTGACCTAATTAAAAAATAAATGAGGACAAGGGAAAAAATATTCTCTTTTGATATGAGCACCCTTAGTATAATAAGAACAATAAAAACATGTTTAATTGGAAATGTTCAACTTTTTCTTCTGTTAGCAGCTTTTTAAAAGTGAGCTGTGTTTTAAATCTAAGGGGATTTGAAATCCTCCAGGACAGAAGCAGTTTGTCAAATATTTGTAATTTAAATAAAAAGAGAAGGAAAAGTGCAAACTCTTCCAGTATTGTCCAGAACCATTAAAGCTAAGTGCCGGAGGTATGCTGCAAGTGTAAGGAAAAAAAAAAAAAAAAAGAAAAAAAAGCCACATAATTTTTATTGCTTTGGGAACAAGGATGGAAGGGGCACGTGAATGGATGGTAAGAATGAAAAGCTGTGCGTGAAGCCTGATGGGAGTTTAGTCTCTTTTGATACCCTCAAAACTGTGTCAACCTTTTCCATGAATATTTCATTGGTTTTTAAAAGGAAAATGATCATGATTCTAATACATCACCTGTTTTTAAAAAATGTTTTCAAAATATTTATTTCATTCCTTCCCTATATCCTTCAGCAGTAGCCCACAGAAATACATAAAAAGTTAATAAAAGTGCTATATAAAAGGTTAATAAAAGTCTGAATAAATCAAGAATTTGATATATTCTTTAGATGTTAGTGAAGAAATTCTGTTCTGCTTTGCAATCAATGGGATCATTGACTTATGTGGGACCACAAATGGACTGTAAGTTCATAATTATTTATAATTATGAATGTACTTTGAGTTTCCCATGGAAGGTGAAATTTAGAACATCTGTAATTGCTTTGTATATGCAAGTGACTAGATGGCTCATGGGACAGGAGAATAAAATAGTAACCATTTTCTCTTTATGTCAGTTGCTCAGACTCAGCTGCCAATTGCCATTCAGAGGGCACGTAGTGAGTTGTGAGGAAGAATTTACTGTTCTTCCTAAATAAGTTTTCCTTATGCATGGAAAATTCTGCGTGCCAACACATTGGTTGCTACTTTACTAACTTGCATAGCTAATGAAAATAACTTAGAGAGGAACAATGAAAAGTACCTTTGTTTTATTGAGCTGTTGCACATTCTCAGCGAATAAACAGAAGACATCTTGAGTGGTTAGTTCCCTTGGTATTTGAGAAACCAGGTGCAGGACCAGTGCAGAAGAAACTTCTGGGCAGATTAGTACTATTTCAGATTCTTTATTTGTAACACTGCTAATCTGATTTCTTCTGAATGCTAGAAAATTTCAGAAGACTGCTTCACTTTGTACCTTTGCATAGGAGATGATAAAGAGATGACAGGCTAATGTGTCTGACCTCTTTTGAGCTTTACTTTCAGTGCATTGTTGGAAGAGATTCTCGGTCCCATTAGGGCAGCAAGGAAAGCCAAATTTCAGACAGACCCTCAGATTAAGTACCATATACTTTCTGTTTTTGTTGTGCACTTGTTGTCAGGTATCGTCTGAGCTACAGAACATGAGCGTGCCTCTCCATAGCCTCAGTCTCTTCTTCCTTTTCCTCTTTTTCATACTTTGACATTTAGACTTTCCTTAGAATATGTCCCTTAGGGATGGAGATTGTCACATCATGATATTATTTTGATGAGGCCTGATCTTTACTACCTTCTTTCCCTTTTAAGGTTTCTCCCCCTGTTTCTTTTCCTCTGTGGTCTTTTTGGGTGTTCTGTAACTCCATCCAGTCCTCCCTCCCAACATCTCCCAGTATTCTGCACGGGACATTAATTTTTGTAAACAGTGCAGCTTGAAATGAGACAGAAAATTCAGGCCTTATTTTCTGGAGCCAGATGGTGTAGCAACTCAAAAGTTACTGTTTCAATACAGTGTTATTTTTAAGCACAGTAAAAACTGCCTAGTAAGGTGTCTTAAATTTTCTTACAGGTTGTAGACTCCCCATCCTCGGAGGTGTTCAAGACCAGGCTAGATGAGGCTCTGAGTAAACTGGTCTAGTGGAAGGCTCCCTGCCCATGGCAAGGGATTTGGAACTAGGTGATCTTCAATGTCCCTTTCAACCCAAACACTTCTATGATTCTACTGCAGAGGAGGTGGAAATAAAAATTAAGTAGCGATGCAGCAATGCTTTTAGAATAACTGAGTTATCTTTGATGGCTGACTCTTCTGTCACATGGCTGCTGTAAGGCAAAAATCAGTGCAGGCCTAAGGAGAAGATGTCACTTTTCAGGTTGATCCATGTAGTCCAACGATGATCCATATAGCTGAAGTCCAACCCCTGGCCCTGCACAGCACCATCCCCAAGAGTCACACCCTGTGCCTGAGAGCATTGTCCAAACAAAACAAATTCAGCTTTTTGAGCTCTGTCAGCCTTGGGTCTGTGACCACACTTCTCTGAGAAGCCTGTTCCAGTGCCTGACCACCCTCTGGGATAAGAACTGTTTCTCTCTCATGCAGGGCTTCTAGGCAAAAGCACCCTGTGGGCTCAAGTAGCCCTCAGGATCATCAGGTCAGCAATGCCCTAAACCACTGAAGTGTTTGCTAAGGTGTGTACACAACACGTGCTAACACTGCGCTTTATTTTTCCTTTCCTGCTGTCTATTCAACTAGCAATAGGCATTCTGAAGTCAGGTCAACTTACAGTACACCTTTGTGACTACAAATCACCTCCAGAATGATGAGTTGCAGCTTCGTCTTGGTTCAGAACAAGATTTTGGGAGGAGGGGTCACACTTGACAGGTTTTCCATGTGTAACCTGATTTCACTGATACACTTGATGAGCAGCTGACAAGTTTACATAGAAGTTGTGGCCATAATGCATTTATCTCAAGGAACTGTTTATCTCCATGTGTTTAAGTAGTCAAAGGAAATGTATGTTAATCAACTTGCAAAAAAAATTTAGATAGAATCTTATGTATAGTTGCAAATGTGTGGCATTACTGTAGATAAATAATTTTTGAAATTATGTACCACAGTGTTTACATTAAAATACACAGATACTTGCATCTTAATTACACAGGTTTCTGCTAAATGATTTTAGATTAGTGTAGGAAATGAGCATTTCAGCTACACCTTCCTAATTTACTCAACAAAATATAGCCAAGAATTTCCTTACATGCATTGTTTTATAATGCAGCACACCACTCTCCCAGAAGCAGTAATTCACTTCATGTAATTAAAGTTATGCAGAAAAATTAGGCAAATTTAAATGAAAATAGTGTTTTAAAAATCCACTTATTAAAGAAAAAGAGTCAATACATATAGATAGTAGTTATTTTTCCAAGTCTATCACTTCATTAGTTTAAAACCAAAAATCCCAAACACAGCTGTTTCCATACACCCAAGCTGCTTAAATTGGACCACTTTATTTTAAATATTGTAAAGCCAATTCTGAAGGACACCGCTCTCATAGGCTTTAAATACAAAAGCATTAGACTAAGAAAAGTGCCTTTCTGAAGTCTAGGTGTGAAAAAACTGACAGTGACATACTTATGTGTCAAAGTTGAATAAATACAAGAACTTAAAATTCAAAGCACCAGCAATCTCATACATCATTTTATTTTAATTTTTTTTTATTAAGGATATAAAAGATTCAAATGTCAGAACTATAATGTCAGAACTGTTTATAATGTCAAGTGATGCATGTTGCATATTCTTTCTTTATTCCATTGATCAACCAGAACCTGGGATAATAACTGTAGATGATGGACTACATTTCATGCGCAAATGGACATGGATTTGAAGTGAATTTGGAAGAAAATCTCTTCTGTATTGAAGTCTTAATAACTGTTTTGTTCAACCTGCACCGATCTTTGCACAAATTATTTTGCTTAATTATGGTGTTTCTTACAATAATTAGTATTAGTGTGATGCCCGCAGGGCATTGTCAGGCAAGGAGAACTTAGTCTTGTGATATAATATAGTAATTTGATAAGACTTGTTACAAACTTGAGAAAGAATCAATCTTGATAGAACCAGAAGGAACTATAGTTTTCCCTTTGCACACATTTTATGCCATTCCATTTCAGCTCGTAGAATTTATCTTGTTATTTACAAAATAAGATTGTGTTGTTTTGAGCCTGTTTTCCTAAAATAATGAAGAATATGGGATTGCCATTTGCAGATGCCTTCCCTGCACTCCTGGCTACCACCATTAGAGACAATTCCAAGCCAGTTTGACAGGAGGTAGAAATCTCAGAAAGGCTCTCTGAAAGAAAAGCTTTCACCCAGGTATTTGGACAGGGCAAAGATACCTAAATTAGTCAGGGAAGGGCTGTTTTGCAGAAGAAGAACTTACACTTACCTTTTATCTCATGCACCCATGGCAAAGAGCCCAGTAAAAACATTGTTTTGCAAAGAAGGACATACAAGTCAAAGGACGCAAATCTCTGGGAGTGCTTACAAATTGATTCTGGTTTTGCTATTCTTTGAACTTCTAATTTTGCTTTACAAAGATAACAAAATGTAATTCCAACACTTTTATAAAAGGTTAATTTGAAAGAACAGTGGCTGAGCCCTGGAAAAAACGTCAAAATATCACATCATTTTAATTTACAAATGTAATAAAATCAAGAGTAGTAGAGAGGATAAGGAGGTTAAAGAGGATACACATCTTGGGAATATTAAGCTAACTGAGGTGTTTCCCAGAGAACTTAATCCAATTTTGAGTACTGATTAGAGCAAATGTTAGGTTAATACAAAGCAGGCTTTATTCTTAATTCATCTGGCTAGAACACAGTCCTACCTAAAAGTTTGTGCCCACACTTTAGACAGTAGGTTAAAGAACACATTAGTAAAAGAAAAAAAATTGTTAACTTTGTGTCTTCTAGAAAAGTTGCAGTTTGCGTTACTTTCATTATTTTATTGATTAGTCTGAACAGAAGAGAACGTGCTGTTTTCAGTTTGGATAGTGGTAATTTTCTTCATAGTAGCTGGTATGAGGCTGTGTTTTGGATTTGTGACCAAAACAATATTGATAATACAAAGATGTTTTCATTACTGCTGAGAAGCACTTGCACAGTAACAAGTCCTTTTCTGCCTCTCACCCCACCCCACCACCGAGTGGGCTGGAGGTGCACAAGGAGTCGTGAGGGGCCAGAGCCAGGACAGCTGTCCCCAAGTGACCACAGGGATATCCCACACTATGTGGAGTCATGCTCTGCATATAAAGCTGGTGAGAAGAAGGAAGGGAGGGGATGTTCAAAGTGATGGCATTTGTCTTCTCATGTCACCCTTATGCTTGATGGATCCATGCTTTCCATGGAGATGGCTGAACATCTGCCTGCCTGTGGGAAATGGTGAATGAATTCCTTGCTTTGCTTTGCTTGCACACATTTTCTTTCCATATTAAACTCTCTTTATCTCAGCCCACAAGTTGTCTTACTTTCACTCTTCCAATTCTCTTCCCCATCCCACTAGAGTGGAGAGTGAGCAGCTAGCCAGGGTTTGACCACATATTCGTAGAGACCAAGTAAGTTACTTTTACTGCATCAAATACTTTTTCTATTATATGCAGGCAAGGGTTTTTTCTGTGGCTGCCACAGTCATTAGCAAGGGAAAGAATAAAGAAAATAAAAGGAGATATATGAAGAGTGAAAGTTGTTACTCCTGGAGAAGGCTGCTCAGTATTGCCCGGGCAGGCTTTGATAACATCAAGCTCTCTGAATATATCAAATATTATCTTCCTTGAAATGATGACACAGAGACCACCTCCATGACTGGATCCTTCAGACGCTGTTTCTCCTGCCGTTCTGTATGACTTTGAGTACGTTGGAAAGGTCAAAACTTTTCGTAATCAATTCCATTAGGTCCTCGTCTTTTTCCACACCATTGATAAACTCTTCTAAAGTCAGTTCCCCTAAAAGAGAGTCAGATACTCCTTAGAAACTGAGAAATTTAGCAATCTCTCTAGCAGACAAAAGATGATTTATGCCAGATTGAATCCCTTATGAAAGTTGCTGATAGGCAACTGCAGGTAGAGTATTTGCTAATGTTTCCTCACTTTGCATCAGTCACATCCTAGAACTCAGACTCACTTGTTTTTCAAACAGGTCAAACACGGCTTTCACTGAAGTCTGAGACAATTATAAATGCTCGTAAATGTGTGTAAAGGGGCTCTAATAAGGGTGTATCAGGGCTGAATTTAGATGTATTGACCAGTTCTCACTGAGCTAACTGGAATTTATCTTAGAGCTGGTTTTAAAAGAGATTAGGGTGTGATTTGCTAAGGATTACTGGGTATAGTCTCTGTGTTGACTACTAGGATTATTTAGAGCCATGATCAGATGTAGAGGGGAAAAAAAAAAATCAGCTAAGTGGTTTGATAGATAAGTTCTTCCAAGGAACTGAAATGGCCATTTAGAGTGTGATTTTTTTGACTCATGTCAAAATCAGCTAATAACTTGGAAGTTTCAAGACAACGATAAAATCTCTTTTATTGAAGTGTAGGAATATTGTTTAGTGATCTTCCACTTTTCTTGCTCTTTTCCCTGTCAGCAAAGGCCGGTTCTAGGCATGTGTCTGTTTGCATAGTACACAGAAATGTACACAGTTCTCTTTCTGGGGGTTATTCCAGTGATACTGTTTTACCTTGAGAGGAGAAATAAATCTTGGTTTAATAAGAAGAGCCAGATTCTTTCCTCTGATAATGGTTTAAAGTTTCTTGTTAAATTCACAATAATAAATGATTTCTCAGTAAAATAAGAAATGACAAGGGCCGGGCAAAGAGGAAAATAGCTGTGTGAATTAAGGCCCCACAGTGCAGGGGGAGCAGCAATTCAAGTGATGTGCATGTCTGGTGAATGCTTAGCTAGCTGACTTTTGGCTGTTTTCAGGTTGAAGTGCTCTCTGTAGGGCTTTTTTTGTGTCTTGGTTTTTGTCCATGGCAGCTTTGGAAACTTCATCTGACATGAAAAAGGAAAATGGTCAGCATTTGAAAAATGTGAAAACCACTTTCTAGCCACAGTCAGTAAAGATTGCTTTCTGTTTAGTCACATATGTCCTTGCTACACTGGTGACAGGCTCATATAAAGAGGAAAGTTGTCATTTGACAGAAGTCCTGGTTCTTAAGCTTCAGTGAAAATACTAAGACCATCTCCAGGAGCTGGCATGCAGAGCCCTGAAGAAGTTTTTACTTCTTTTTTCAAGAAGAGCCTATATAATCATTCCAGAAGCAGAGACAGAACAAGCCATCTCTGTACACTTGCATGCATCACCCTGCTTCGCCACTCATCCACTCATTTCCTCTGAACTCTCCTCCTGTCCCAGGCACTCCTCTTAGTTCCCCTCTCCTTCCTTCTGTATTGCCTTTGACTCAGGTCTTTGGGTGGATGGGGCTCCTGGGCTCATCACATGGACATGCCGCACCATTTTCCTGCTTATTCAGGTCAACTGGTCTTGGATTGCCTCCTCTTGATCCCAAGCTGTACATTTGGAAGTACCAATAGCCTTTGCAGGCATAAAAAGCACACTGCAGTTGCCAGATGTGGTTACACTGGCAGGCCCAGACTCACTGCTGCTGTGATGGGCCTCAGATTTCTGTGAGATAATGAAAATAAATTGCAAAACCAATGGAAGATTTGTTTTAAGAATTGTTTTTTACAAACCATGGGATTATTTATTGTATATTAATGTAAGGAAGGACTTTTCAATTTATTTGTCTATTTGCACTTTTCTTTAATAAGCTACAGGGAGGTAGCATAGTTGAAGCTAAACTTGGTAAAACTTGGCCCATTCCTCAGATCGAGCTAGTCCTGTTGCTTTCCAGCAATTTAAAAACCAAGAAACTATGGAAAGCAGTTTGAAATGGAACCACTTTGAAGATAATCCTGAATATGTCATGTTCTGGATTTTCCTTGCTAAAATGTATGACACAAAAGTTATTTTTTCAGCTGATGGTCTAGCTCAGATACAATTGTTACTTGCAGTAAATGTACGGTCAAAGCAGTGAATAATCATAGAATTTGATGTTAGATAGATCAGATAGATTTTGACTGTGTTATTTGGACTCTTTAATAATTTGTCTTCACCCAAAGAGTGGGCCAAGGAGGTGGGTCAAAAAAATCCTCCACTAGTGCACCCCCCACATGCATCACAAGACCACTGTTTATACTCTGATTATACATTGCAAACAACTTATTAAAAGAGTAACCTCAGTACACTAAATAAGACATAAAAATGCCCCTCCCTCTGCCAAACTGCCCCAAATTCCTGTCTGTGACCTGACTTTGCTCTTTTTTGCTTTCCTAATATTCCTAATTTATCAATGATTGCAGCAATTGGTATAAAACATAGTTGCCAGTGGAAGGAGTATCTTCACGATTAGAAGTATGAGGGGGGATATTCATCCGTAAAAAGTTTTCAATTAGAAACTACTCTGAAGCAGTGAAATGAAATTATAGTTTCCAGATGCAAGACTGATTGGCTTAATCTAGTATCTTGAGGAAAAAACAGGAGCATGTGTCTTAGCATGTGTTGACAGTCAGCTTTCAAGGAACATCCAATATGCTCACCAATCTTTAGAACGTGCTAGAGCACGTGCAACCATGCATCTTGTTTTTTAAAAGGATTTAGAATAGATTAGACCAACACAAATATATTAACTCCCCCATCACGAATCACACTTTCATTTTGCTCTGCAACCAGAGAGCTGGCACTTTGGATGAACAGTGCAGGACCTCTGTTTTAGCCCTTACTGCATGTAATTCTTTTGTCAGTTGGCTTACACTTCACCGTAAAGCTGAAGCAATAAGGGCAAAGTAGAACAGATTCAGGCTTTCAGTTATCTAAACCAGTCTGTTCTTCTGTTGCATGTTGAAATCCCTTCTTGCAGAGGAGTCCCTGCCGATGCCAACAAAACCTAGATTCTTACCGTCATTGTTCACATCTATCTTCTGAAATATCATGTTTGTGAACTCTTCAGCACTCATGTTGGTGTAGCCATTAATAGCCTGGATAGCCTGAGGGCAGAAACACAGGAAGTTCTTTCCCATCAGAGTTTTTCCCATCAAGTTGTGAAAACAATACATTGGCAGCAGCAGTACTTGAAATGCAACTCTTTAGTTCAAAAAGATTTCAAAAATCACTAAATAAATAGCTATTACAAGTAAATCTTCAGTAATGAGGACTGGAAATTTAATTAACATAACACAGCCTGGAGATTACAGACTAATTTGCATATCTCTGAAGGTCTGAAGAAACATGTGGCACCTCTGCTCTGTAATACACTTTAGATTCCACATCAGCATTTTTATCAGGCCCTAGAGAGTTTTGTGCCTTCAGAGTGTGCCCTATGGTCTGTGTGATTTAAATGCAGTATTGTTTTTCTCAGCTGAAAGCACATGCAGAGAAAGCCTAAGTCATTTTTCTATTAAGACATGTTTAATTTAGTAATCACAAAAAAAGTCAGACCAGCAGTCCTGAAAGTTGGCAGAGTTTATTTGTCCTCCAGAGAAGATAAGAAAACTAGAAGAATCCTCTCTACCTTTTTTTTTTTCTGTGGCAAAAGGACTCAATATTTGGTGTAAAGGTATAAATGTATGTTTTATCAAAATTGTACTCCATTGATTGCGAAAATATGTGCATATATAAACATGCATACACATTATATAATGGGCACACTATAGAATTTGTTTTTCTGCACTTGAATTATCTTGAGGTGAACTGTGTTGTGTAAGATAAGTCACTTTATGTGCCACTTGTTTCTTTTGGTGTTTCTTTCCTAATATTATATTAGACTTCATTATATTTTAAAACAATGTAAGTTAAACCTATTCAGCACTGATATGGAATTCTTGACCATCACTGTCTTTATTTTGCTTTACAGCTTTTTATAAAAGTAACCTTAATACACCAAATAAGACAATAAATTCCCCCCCCCATGCCCAAAATTCTTGTCTGTTTCAAAAAGCAGCAAGAATTTTAAAAAAATAGTTACATAAACTTGTTTCTATTACTAATTCATACTTTAGGTACTTTTGGTGTTTTATATGTGTGACCCTCCTGCAGTCTTCAGTAGAAAGTTGTATCCCTTCCACAGTTAACTTTATTGCAGTGCTAAGAGTAAAGCAGTGGTTCCTGAAGTATTTGAGTCACTAACTACCACAGAATCTCCTTAAATAGTAAAATACTGGGCATTGAAAGGGTGCATGGTTATGTGGAAGGAGTTTTGATGGTTGATAGTGATATGCTGGTCCATTCCTGTAGAGACAGATTTAATTTTAATAGGACTTCTGTGTTTCTAAATTAATGTCTCAGCTATGACACATCTTTTTGGACAAGCCTTTGTTTACTGATGCTTATTATAAGCTGGGCACCCCTTAATGGCTGCGAACCTGTTTTTTTTTTTTTTTTCTTTTAGAGCTCACCATTTTTAATCTAGTCCAGGTCAATGATTTAGGCAGGTTTAAGTTAAAGTTCTTATACTGAGATGAAAACACACAGAGGTCTAAGCAGGTTTTAAAACCAGGTAAGTTTAAAAAAAGAGACAACATTCTTTACATAGAAAGGATTTTAATTATAATTCTCTTTTTGGATAAAGCCCCAGGCAAAACACTTTTGACTCACTGGCTCTGGGTGAAAATTAATGGAGAATATCTGCAAAAGAAAAATTTCATTAGTCTCAAAGGAGAAATCTGGAAGATTCAGCCTCTCCTTCTGCCTTTAGAAAGCTGCTCTTTAGGTGATCAGCTTTATTTGTTTGACCCGGTAGCTCCATCTGGCTCCAGTTCCTTTTAATTTTGGCAGCAGCTATTTAAAATCTCTAACAGTGACTGGCTTGGCACCAGCAGTAATGCAGAATACAGGAAAAGTATGTTCCTTGTTTGTTATGACATTAAAACTCTATTTAGGTTTGATGCTCCCTGCAGCAAAACTTTGATCTGTAGTGAGTCCTGTACGTTTAGGGAGCAGTATTGAGTCATATAGATTTGTAAGGAGCCCTAACACACCTTTTGGATAAAAGCAGCTAATGAAGAGCACAATGTTATTTCATTAGAGCAAGTTGAAAATTATGAAGATAATTTTAAAGAAAGAATTGCGCTTCTTTGGTTTTATGGGTTTGAAGTGGACCCACTTTCTGCAACATTTTCAAAGCATTTTTATCCAAATGTCACTACGTGATTTAATAGTAATATTTCCATGATTTAGTTTTAAAACAGAGGTAATAGCATTTGTAGTAAACAAATCTAAAAGCCTTTCAAAAAATTAAAATATTGCAATATTTTGATGACTTCTATATTTTTCTTGCTGCAAGATCAGTTTGAGAAGCCAGTTTTCCACAACAGGCTGGCACATATACTTGTAACCATCTGTTTTATTTATTGTGCTGCTACAGTTCTACCCTGCCTTATAGTATAGTTCATCACAGTAATGTCTCTACTGTTTCCACAGTATTTCACTTTCAGTAAAGTATTTTATCTGTAGAACTATGGTTTAAAGTAAAATACTACTTAGATGTGTTCAATAAGGAAGAAACTAATGTCAGGAGTGTCACTACTAGCCACTGTTAATTCTGGTTTTACAACTGTAAAACATTAGATAAAGTACAGACAATCCATTTACAGCTCATGATGAACCACTGTTTCAGGGGCAATGCACTATATCAAATGCTCTTGCTATTGGTCATAACTTGCTTACCCTGAATATGCTTAATAGTTCTTTTTTGTCAATGCATCCGTTTCCATCAGCATCGTATAGCTTGAAATACCATTTCAATTTTTGGTCAATTTTCCCTCGTATAACCAAATTTATTGCAGCTATGAACTCCAAGAAGTCTATAAATCCATCCTAAGAGAGAGAGAGAGAGAGGGAGAGAAAAAACACACCTATTTAACAACATTGGTTTTCTGTTCTTTCTGGCAATTGCACAGAAACAGGTCATCAAATTCCCTACAATACACATTGATTTATGAAGCACCTTAACATAGAAATCTCCTGTGGTATTAAAAAAGGATAAAAGGATGCTCTCAACTGGAAGAACTATAGGAACAGGTGTTAGGAAGAAGAGTTTTGTTCTCCCCTGAAATCTGGGGGTCATGGAGATGAGGGGCAAATCTGTTCTGAGCAATTGTTATTGACAGTTTTTAAGAGGAAAAGAAACAGTTTTGTGGCAGACTGCCACATGAAAAAGAGGAGTTTGGGATATCTGGTTCGGTACTAACCAGGTACCTACAGTGGAGTTGTTTACATCTATACTACAGAACTATGTACAATTTCCAGTGCCACAGATTTCCAGTATGATTTCCAGTTCCCGATGTTATTCATCTGAGAGATCATGTAATAAGTGTTTTAAAATTGTAACCAATACTCTTGGCATGAACCCTAAGTACTGTGGTTTATCCAAATAAAAATCAAATCTCTCTGATGAATATTTTGCATGAGATATAAAGCCTTCAAGGCATAAACTAGTCTCCAGACAATGAGGATTGGGGATATTCATAGGGAGAGAGCATTTCAGATTGATTTAATTCATTATTTTCTTACTCCTTTGCTCAAGCTACTGATAGAAGCCTGTCAAGGACAGGCCTCCATAGTCAGGTTCTTCTGTTTCTGTAAAAATGTGGTTAGAATGGAAGAAACAGTTGCTGAATTTGAAGTATACTTGCTCCAACTGTTTCTGATGTGCATACAAAGGAATTAACAGCTGGTAAATTTAGTCCTGTGATCAGAATCCAATTGGTCAGAATCCAATTGCTTGGAAAACCTTGGAAAGACTGTTTTCAGTTTCAGATGGCCTTTGACTGAAAAGAGAAGGTTGGATGAATATGCAGTAGGTTTAGCATGTTGCTTAGTTTTATTGTCTTATATCAACACACATCTTGCCAGTTGAGGTTTACAATCAGCAGGCATTAATCAGTCCTCAATACTGTACTACAGGAAAAGAAGACCTGTAAGGATGCAGTGCGACTCATTGCCAAAATCAGAATCCTAAAATCATTTAGGTTGGAAAACACCCTTAAGGCCATCAGGTCCAACAGTTAACCCAGAACTGCTAAGTCCAATCACTAAACTGTGTCCCTAAGTGCCACACCTTACATGTCTTGAAGACCTCCAGGCACTATCAGTATATTTTTGTGACAAGGAACCAAACATGTGAGCATGCAAACAATGATGACAAACAGGAATTTATAAGGGCTAGAATATCCTGAAATTGAGAGCTCTGCTGACCAGCCTTCCATTGAAAACAAACCAAAATGCCTAAAACCATCCCCACACATCTACCTGCCTAGATTCAATCACATTAGGTTGTGGAAATGAATGTGGGTTCTCAAAGACTGAATATATTTTTTTAAATAGGAGTCCATCCTCTTTTTTTTTCTTTTCTTCGTTCTCCTTTTAGATTCCTCACAATTGTACCCTCATGATGCTGATCTGGGTCAGAGCTCCTGGGAACTCCTTACAGTACTTGTTTTGATTTCTGTGCAAGGCTGATCAGCAGAATGGCACCTAAGAGATAAATCCAATGTATTCAAACACACTGGATTCAGCCTTCATGCAGAAATGGTGTGTGCATAACTTGTGCAGACTGACCATTGCTTCACAGACCCTCTGCAGGTTCTCTGGTGGTTGCTTGTTTTACTCTAATTGCAATCACAAGCAAATGCAGCAAAGACACCATTCAACAACTGTTTAAATGAAATTTGACAGTAACTGCATATAATTTTCAAACAAAATTAGGCCCAGTATTAAAAGCAGATGCTTAACCAAAAATGACATACCACGCACTACAAACTTAATCTTCTTTTTGGCACACTGGCTTAAATTTCCATTTTGCAAGTATTATTTCGAGAAGGATCTCATAAAGTATTTTACTGGAGGGCAAAATGTATTTTGCTGATTACATTTCCATCATCTGATTTGATATATCTATTAAGAATTTCACATTGCTGCTTTTTTACTGCATTTAATACTGCTTATTGCAGCTACAGATTAATTTTAGGATTGCTGGATGTCCATGACCAGATTAGTTTTCTTCTTTCTCCCTTACATTTCACTTGGGATTTTGGAAAATATTATTTTGTTTGCTTTCTTTCTGCATCTTGGTGTCACTGTTTTTGCTCTGACAAAACATCAGAAGTTTGGACAATGTAATAACCAGGCTAATGTGTTTGGGTATGTAATTCTGATCTGGTGGATTATATGGCATATCCTAAACAGGAAGGGACTGAAGGCCAGGGTCAAAAAACTCTCACCTCTGAAAAACACCTGGGAGAAATTGCAGTTGTCAGGAAAGCCCTTGCCACTTTCTGCAGTTGTGCAAAAACTACTGGTGACATGGTAGCCAGCAGCCAGTTTCTGTTTCTCAGGAACAGAAATACTGAGAAGGTAGACATGTTTGTCACCTTGATGTGGAACCAGAAGCATTTCATAAAAGCACTGATGAGGAATGTAATGTTTTCCTTTCTACACCAAAAAACATACATTGTAGGTAAAAAAGAAAATATTTATGAGATGCAGAAGGCTACAGTGGTCTTGTTGCACATAGACAGAACTTTCTGAGATAAAAAGAAATACTGCACTTTTTACAGTAGCGTCTCAAAACAGTACATTAAACAATGAAAAACATCATAACAGTAACCTATGAAGATCATCATGTGGTTCTGTGAGTACAACAAATAATACAATAAATGTGTTATGATGTTATTAAAAGAATACTGCTGTGCTGATCTACCCATTGCTGCTCTATAATCATTCTCAATACAAGTATCTAGGTAGGTCCTTATGTGTCTCTGGGCTCTGTAAAACACCTCTCTGCAGCATGCACAGCAATGTATCTGTTGCCTGTTAGAAAGTCATTAATTCACAAGCAAAAGGCTAATCTAAGAAAAATAAAATAAATTTTTTAATAATGCCCAACAACATAATAAGCAGAGCTGATTGCCTGTTGTGGAAGATATAAATTATTTACTTTTGGTGTTTTACTCTGTAGTTGTCAAAAGGCATATTTGTAATATTTTTATTACACTGAATTAATGCTAGTGAAACCTGCTTATTCATCGGCTTAGGATACAGGACAAATTTGGGTGATGGATGCACTTGTTCTGTGTGAAGGTTCCTTTTCCACATTTGTAAGGTGCTGGCTCTGCCTTTCTTGTCTGCAGCACATTGCCATGGGGACCTGTAGGGATGGTGAAGTCCCGCACCCTTCCCTGCCCAAATGAGCGGAGGCACATGGAGTCAGTTCACATGGTACCCTTCTGGATATGGTGTAAAATAGAGGGACAGAATTCTCCTGATGTAGGAGGAGAATGTAGGTTACATCCTCCTGATGTAGGTTCTGAGGAGTGGGCTGGAGACATACCAAAAAATGGGTTCAGAACTTCTTTTACATGCCCCAAAGTCTTCTGTATTTCTAGACATAGTAGGCTTAGTAAAAATGTAGACTTGTTTTTATTCTTTTAACAGCTTGACTGGATGAACTAGAAGTTAAAGGACACATTAGGGTTATGCATGTGTTTTTGCCCTTTGATACTGTGCTTTTGTAACTTGTTTTGCTTTTGCTGATGAGTGACTTTTTAAGCCACTTGCAACAGATTGATTCACACAACAAAGACAAAAGGAGACTCCAAAAATGGAAGGAGAGCTTCCTGATTTTATGAAATTGGTCCTCAGGGCACTACCATCCATGACTGCCTAGCGCCTAGAGCC
The DNA here is from genome assembly GCA_013398955.1 of Callaeas wilsoni. Classification (NCBI taxonomy): domain Eukaryota; kingdom Metazoa; phylum Chordata; class Aves; order Passeriformes; family Callaeidae; genus Callaeas; species Callaeas wilsoni. The sequence continues at coordinate 224,203 of VWPU01004324.1, read as the reverse complement.
CATTTCAGTTTTTCATTATCTACTGGATATCCTGAGGAAAAAGGAATTGTTTTGTCTTTTTATGAGAGGTTTTTGCTTCAGGCTGTCAGTCTACCTACCTTTGCGGAAGGCTGCTCACCATTATTTGGTGAGGACAGAGATGCGTGTCCCCTGAGGCAAAGCTGGGCAGTGAGTGACTGCACATTATACAATGGCCATTAATACCCCAGCCCTAGAGCTGTAGGAGGGCATTACCCCTTGGCTCCCAGAACAGCACCACTAATCTTCACAGATCCCTAAAAAACTCTTAGGATTTCAAACTATAGAGATTAAAAATAATTGACTTGTCGGCTATGAATACACAGCTGATCTGAAACAGCATGGTTATCCAAGATTGTGCCAGAGTGATCTGAACTTGGTATTTTGGCTTCCTAGCGCTTCCCTGAGAGTGATTTCCTGGCAGTGACAATGCTACAAGGATAGCCATCTCACACCACACGCTGTGGCCACACATGTGGAAAGGGACGATTTCTGTCCCTGAAAACCCTATGGTGAGTGTACTCATCATCTTACTTGGACCACTGTGGGCTCTACCAAGAATCTATACACAATAAGCAGTGTCTTGTTTGCAAAATTTGCTCCTGAAAAATCTCTAAACTCAATCTGACAGCAGGAGAATAGCTCAAATTGTTTATCAGGATTAATAAGTGTGCAAACATAGATGGCCCAGGTATTTCAAACCTAGGGCTTAAGTCATTAAGCCACCTTCCTCCCCAACTGCCTGTCTTTCAGAATAGTCCTTAAACCTCTTAAGGCAGAGGGAGGAGTCATGGGTCAAATAGCTCAGAATAACTGTGACATTTATAGCTAATCCTATGTGTTTCTTTTTCTCTCTGGGCCTAATTTTAAATATAGCACTGCTTTCTCTGCCCTCAGAAACCTAAAGGAGGATTAATTTTGCTCCATTTCATCTTCCCCCATTTCATGGAATCAGAGAATGATAGAATCATGTAGGTTGGAAAAGGCCTCAAAGATCATCAAGTCCAACCATCCTTGGTTTGTTTTTCCTTCTGAGTACTTTCAGCTGTTCCTCAAAGGTTGCATGTGCAATTATTGAAGAAATAAAGAGCTACTTATAACTCTGTTACTTTGATACATCTCTAGGATCTGATACTGGAGTTTGGGCTTGGACGGAGCTCCAGATACCCTACAGGCTATGGCCAGACTCACAAGTTTTGTAAGTAAACAGAGCTGGCATTTGTCATGGGGTGGGGCAGACTGCAGCAAGCAGTGATTATTAAATAAGGATGAAGAACAAAGCAGGGAATTAGGAGCTGCAGATCGTTAAGTGGTTTTGTAATCGTTGCATTCTCGCTGTTACGTAAAGAGATGAGGCTATATTGACCAGACCATTACACAAGGTTCTACTTTGACCAGATGAAGTGAACCTGTCAGGTCTGGGGACTTAGAAATTACCAGGACATTTGCGTTGGAGGAGTTGGAAATGCAGAGCCAGCTGCGTGTCCTGGCTCTCAGACTTGTAGGCTACCCTGGTAAAACCTGGTGAAATCCAAAATGGTAAAATGACAAATGATTTTATTTCTTTAAAATTTAACAACTACCCCCTAACTCCCTGCCATCATTGACAATTTTCTTTCAAGCTTACTGGGGAAGACAGGGAAGTCACCAAGGTGTCAGGCTGGGCCCTCTGCCCAGGAAGGCTGTACTGAAAAGACCTAGCCCTCTGCCCTCTGCCATCCTCTCCTGGATGCTGGGGTTTAGATTTCTGTACTCCTAATTCTGAGCCTTTGCCTGTGCTTCTGTGAACATCTTTCCCAACTTAAAGTAGTAAGCAAGAGAGGAAAAACACTAAAAAACGCAGCCATGACGACACAACACGTTTTCCAGCAAATTCCTTGCTGCTAATTCTAGCAGATTTTTCTTGTTTGACAAATCCAAAAGCCTAGCAGTACAAACCTCCAGGAAAAGTTGTCTTGATTTGGAAGATAGGTGTCTGCCAAGGAAAACGGGAAAAAATATGACCCCCTTGCCTCCAAATTATTATAACTTTGAAATTAAGGGGCTTTCAGGTAGATATGGCAAAAGGAGTAAGAGTTCTTTACTAGTATGTATAACAAGGCAAACAAACAAACAACAATGGCAGCAACAACAAACAAAACCAGAAACCACGTAACAGCCTTCTCTCAGCAGTCAGGCACTTTCCCCTTGGGTGCAGTGACGGTCACAGCCAGCAGGGGTGCTCTTGGAGCTCTGTCCCTCACGTGGTCTAAAACTTTTAGCTCATAACTCAAAACTCACAATGTTAAATCCTTGTGTTGATTTGGCACAGCCTGGTTTTTGGTAGTGGGGGAGGGCCATAGGGCCATAGAAGTGGCTTCTGTGAGAAGCTGCTAGAAGCTTCCACCATGTCCAACAAAGCCATTCTCTGATGTCTCTGAAGATGGACATGCTGCTGGCCCAATTAGAGAGGTTGGTAATGCCTCTGTGATGACATATTTAAGAAGGAAGTCGAAACAGCGCACGAGCAGCTTTTTTTCCAGGGGTGGCGAGGCGCTGCTGCCAGGGCCATCCAACACATCACGTGGTGATGCGCTGCGGCCGCTGCCATCCTGGCATGGCCCACGACAAGCCTTGCCTGCCTGGCCACCCCTAGCCAGCCACACCGCGGGCAGAAGGGCAGGAGTGGTGACTTCTCCTTCCTGGCACCCTGCAAGAAGAGAGGCATTAAATAGCACCAGCGGAGTGGCAGCGGGGTCACCTGGCTGACAGTGGAAACATGGCAAGCGACTCCCAGATGCAGAACCTAGACAAGACTGAGCTCTTGGTGCTGTGGGATCCTGCAGGAATCTTCGAATTGGTGGAATTTGTTGGTAATAGTACCTATGGGCAGCAGTTTTTCCTTCTAGTCAGAGAAGAGGAGGAAGTGAGTACATGTGAAGGCAAACAACATGGCAGCACCAAGGTCAGTGGAAAAAGATGGGGAGGAGGTGCTCCAAGCACCAGAGCCGAGATTCCTCTGAAGGCCATGGTGAGGACTATGGTGAAGCAGGCTGTGCTCCTGCAGCCCACAAAGTCCATGGTGGATGGAGAGATCCACTCACAGTCCATGAGAGAAGTACTCGTGCTGGAGGAGGTGGATGCTGGAAAAAGTGGTGATCCAATGGGAGACCCGAATGGAGAGAGAAGGCCCTTGCTTCCAAGCTGGAGCAGCCTATCCTTAGACGACTGCACCCCATGGACAAGTTACCCATGCTGCAACAGTTTTGGAAAGACTGGCCATGGGAGGGACTCACGTTGCAGCAGTTTTGGCAGGACTGCTGCTCGTGAGATTGGAGCCACACTGGAGAAGTTCACAGAGAACTGTCTCCTGTGGGTGGGACCCCACAGCACAGCAGAAAGAAGATTCCTCTCCCTGAACAAACAGAAAAACATCTCGAGTGATGAACTCACCAAAACCCCCATGCCCTGTCTCCTTGTACTGTTGGTGGGAAAGAGAGAGGGGCCTGGGGGGCGGGGGGAAGGTGTTTTAAAGGCTTATTTTACTTCTCATTATACTCCTCTGACTCTGTTAATAATAAATTTACCTTATACCTTTAAATTTGAACCAGTTTTGCCCTTAGAGTGTTTTCTCCCAGTCCTTATCTCAACTCATGAGCCCTTTGTTAATTTTTTTTCTCTCTCCTCTGCCCAACTGTAGCAGGAGAAGGTGAGCAAATGTTCGTGGATGCGTGGTGTTTGGCCAATGTCAAACCACAACAGTCCTGCAGTCAAGAATTCAACTGTACTTGCATTAAGCAAGTGATGATTTTAATGATGACGTAGGCTTTCAGTTGGTATTGACAAATTATTATAGCATAAGTTCGTACTATCACAGCGATGTTGGCTTCAGACTCTCTGTAACTTTGGCTCCAGAATCCCAGTGGTTGACCCCAAGTCTCACCAGGCACCTTCTGCCAAAGGCTCCAGGAAAGACCATTGTTCCCAGCTGCAGAGTAGAGCACATTCTTCACTCCTGGTCCTGTCCTGACTGGGCCGTGGGCTACCACTTGAGCAATTTCCTGCTTGATCTGGGTGAAGGCTTGTTGCTGTTCAGGGCTCCAGTGGAAATTATTCTTCTTGCGGGTAGCCAGGTAGAGAAGACTCATGATTTGGCTGTACTCAGGAATGTGCATTCTCCAGAAACATATGTTGCCTAGGCAAGCTTGCATTTCCTTTTTGCTGGTCGGTGGGGACATTGTGGTGATCTTATTGGTGATCTTGGTGGGAATCTGATGCTGTCCGTCTTGCCACTTTACTCCCAGGAACTGGATTTCTCGGGCAGTTCCCTTAACTTTGCTCTTTTTGATGGCGAAACCGGCTTCCAGGGGAATCTGGATGATCTTTTCTCCTTTCTCAAATATTCTATTGCCATGCTCCCTCACACAATGATGTCATCGATGTATTGCAGGTGTTCCAGAGCCTCACTCTTCTCCAATGCAGCCTGGATCAGTCCATGGCAGATGGTGGGACTGTGCTTCCACCCCTGGGGCAGTCGGTTCCAGGTGTACTGCACGCCCCTCCAGGTGAAGGCAAACTGAGGCATGCCCTCTGCTGACAAAGGAATGGAGACAAATTCATTGGCAATGTCAATAGTGGCATACCACTTTGCTGCTTTGGATTCCAGCTCGTACTGGAGCTCCAGCATGTCCGGCACAGCAGCGCTCAATGGTGGAGTCACTTCATTCAAGGCACGATAGTCCAGAGTCAATCTCCATTCTCCGTCAGACCTGTGCACACGCCAAAAGGAGCTCTTAAAGGGCGAGTGGGTCATGCTGATAAGCCCTTGGCTCTCCAGTTCATGGATCATCTTGCGGATGGGGGTCACGGCATCTCATTTCATCTGGTACTCCTGGTAGGGCACTGTCAAGGTGGAAATTGGTACTTCTTCCTCCACCTTCAGAAATCCAACTGCAGAAGGATTCTCTGACAGTCCAGGCAAGGTGTTCAACTGCCTAATGCCCTCTGCCTCCACAGCAGCTATCCCAAAAGCCCACCTGAGTCCTTTTGGGTCTTTGTAATAGCTGTTCTGGAGGAAGTCTACGCCCAGATACACGTAGCCTCTGGACCAGTCACAATTGGATGTTTCTGCCACTCCTTCCCAGTCAGGCTCACCTTGGCTTGCCCTGTCACCCCAGCAGTAGAAACATGTTCTGTCCCCACATATCCCGATGGTATTAGTGTACATTGTGCACCAGTATCAACCAACGCTTCATATTTTTGTGGCTCTGATGTGCCAGGCCATTGGATCCACACCATCCAAAAGACATGATTTTCCCATGCCTCTTCCTGGCCAGAGGCAGGGCCCCTCTAGCCCTGGTTATTATTCCCTCCCTGGGCATACATTCTAGAGGTTGCTTCAAGGAGATCCGACATATCATCCTCCCTTTTGTAATACTTGGCAGCTTGACTATGGGAGGCTGAGGCTGCCTTCACTTTAGCGGAACTCCCTCAGTTAGTGTTTTCCTCTTTGAGTTGACGCACCCATACTGCCAGGACAGAAGTGGGTTTCCCATCCCACCTTCTCATGTCACCTTCCATGGTCACACAGAAAGAACCACAGCTCAGCTCGTGGGGTGTACCTGCTCTCTTGGATTGAAAGACAGGTGCCTGCCAAGGAAGGCAGGAATCTCCCTTGGAATGGAAAAAATATGATCCCCTTCCCTCTCAATTACTATAACTTTGAAATTAAGGGGCTTTCAGGCAAAGATATGGGAAAAGGAATAACAGTTCTTTACTAGTATATATATGTATAACAAGACAAACTAACAACAACAACGGCAGCAACAGCAACAAAAACCAGAATCCCGGTAACAGCCTTCTCTCAGCAGTCAGGCACTTTCCCCTTTGCTGTGGTTACGGTCACAGCCGGCAGGGGCGCGGGTGGCTCCCGGCCAGGCAGAGCAGGGGCGGTGATTCCCCCGCAGCTGCCGGGGGCGCTGTGGCGTGAGTTCGGTTGCATCTCCTCGAGTGGTAATGGCGGGCGGGCTGGATGGTGAAAATGGGCTGCAGCAGGAACCTCGGAGCTGTGACTGTGATGATGGGGATGAACAGACCCCGAAATGAAATGTATCAGAAACTCCACAGCTGTAGCAGGAGCCATGGGGTGTCCCAGCAGGCCCGAGGTCTGGGTTAGAGTGTAGCGAAAAAGCCTGAGGCAGCAGCAGAAAGCAGTGGGGCTTGGCTACCACACACAGCTGGGAGAGGTGCCCTCCGGGAAGGGGTTCGAGGGTCTGAGGTTTTCCCCTGAGGCACTCAAATAGATGGTGAGGGTCCCTTGCAGTCAGATTGGGTGTTAATAAGTTCCCAGTCTAACAGCTCTAATGAGCAAAGGCTCGTCCACAGTAGAAGAAGCAATGGGAGGGCAAAAGCAAGTGGGCTGACAGCGATTCTTCCAGGCAGCGACTGCAGACTGGCTGTCCCTACTCCAATACCAAGAGTGAGAGAGAGAGAGAGAGAGAGAGAGAGGAATCGAGCCCAGCCCCTCACCATCTGGCCAAAATCTCATGGTATCTTTGCCCTTCCAAAGAGAAAACTCCTTAGGTAAGAGAGTAGCCAGCTGCACTCTTTCCCCATGTTGGCAATTTGTTTTCTCTCTCTTAAGTACTGGTCATGATTGTCTCTTACCAACAGATGGGAGAAAATTCCATCAGAGAAGGAAACAAAAGGAAAAATCCTAACCCCCAACAAAAGTACATCGAAGACATGCGTATTTTCTAGTGGCAAACGTTCTATTTGGCAGATTTGGGTGCTTCTATATAATGCTCTGTGAATCTCAAAGGATGTATGAAAGACAGCTCCTAAAAGTTACATGCATATACTATCATTGGCTAAACTACTTGTATTAATATAGTAGACTCTTACTTGTATTATTATAGTAGATTCTTACTGTAATAACTGGTTTATTCTTAATTAATATGTAAATAAATAGAAAAAAAAAAGAGTTAAGCTTTAAAAGAAACCTTAAAATTTCTTTAAATAAAAGAAGCAACTTCCTGAACTGTTTGATATTAAAATTACTTTCTCCTTTATCTTCATCATAATTTAACAAGTAATATTTAAAAATAATTATGATTAATTGTACAAAGTTAATCTGCATTTGCCTATTCACATAATGTGACAAAATTACAGTGTTACCTGATAACTGTATGCTCCAAACACTTCTTAAGCTCAGTGAAAGCTGCATGCAGAATACATGCTAATTTTTTTGCACTTAAATGAAATTTTTGAAGAAACCCTAACCTAATCCATACCAGCAACGTATCAAGGCTGTGTGATGCAAGGAAAATTCAACTGGAGTATTAATTTGTAACACTTGTCTACTTGAATATTTTAAAATTTCAATTTTAAAGAGAAACATTTATTGGAAATTCAGATTACCCTTTTGGAACTGCAAAAAAAAAAAAAACCAAACTCACAAAAAACCCCCCAGCTAAGAAGGCCACTGAATTCTGCAATGCTGTAACAGAAATCTGAGACAAGCATTGCTTTAATGTCCCATGTAAAGAATTGGCCTTCCATGCTTGATGGTGCTGTATCACTACTGGGGAGTTACCTCTGGTCTAAAACTTTTAGATCGTAACTCAAAACTCATAACATTAAATCCCACAGTCAAGAATTCAATGTACTTGCATTAAGCAAGTGATGATTTTAATTATAATGTAGGCTTTTAGCTGGTAATGACACATTATGATAACATAGGTTTATACTATCACAGCAGTGTGTCCTGTGACAAACCACTAGAAAACAAAATTAAGGTTATGAAGTTGCACCAATAACTGTATGAAGTACTTATAATATTACAGAATCTTTTTTTCTTGGAACTAATATATAAAATTGAATGTAAAAAATTTGGGAGGCAGTTTAGAAGGAGAAAAAAGGCATTCTTTAATAAAGCCTGTAAATAAATAGAGTAGTATTTGAAAACAGGTGAAATATTCATAGAACATGGAATTTTTTATCAGGGCACTGCACCTTTCAAAGGCACTTAAGCATACTGAGAAAAATTAGGCAACTACACTGCCTTAACACAGCAAAGCATAATTTAACCTCCTCATTTACAGTAATCAGGCTAGTTACTTTACATTTGAGATAATTTTATGCAACATTACTTCAAATTAAGGAGACGCAAATGATTTAGCTTTGTTGTTTTTGTTGCTTTTGTTGGATTGTGTCTGAAACTAACGGGAACAGGATTTTTACATGTCACATTCAAAAAGTCCAAATATACCAGGAAGTAAGAGCTGTAGATTTTTGTTACTTCTGAAGAAGAATTCTTTCTGTCTAAGACATACCTAGAGCCTTATTTTCTTCTAGCCCTTGGTTTAGAAGCTGATTAATTTTTTGACCTAGTCTTTTATTGCTGACTACAATGTGTTAGCAATGACTGTCATAAAACGAAAATAAGCTTTCTAAGCTTTTCTTGTTGTGGAAACATTTATGAGAGTGAAAAAGCCTTCAAAATCAGAAAAAGCAAGAGTTAGACTTCTCCGGGCAAAGTGGAAGTGCAATCTACATGTGCTGGGCCAATACAAGAACCATGGAAAAGGAATAATGTTAAAACATCCTGCCTCAATTCAGTATCAGTTTATATGGTTCTTGGCCCCATAGTGTAATGCAGATGTTGCTGCTGCAACCTTGTTGCCTTGGCTAAGCTGGTTGGTTAGAGTAGGCTAAGAAAAGTGTCCAAGGAGTCATTTCAGGCTGAAGACATCCCTAAAGTTATGTGTGTTGCTGAACTTATGTTTGTTCAATCAGAGACTTATGACACAAAAGAGGAAAGTAGTTCAGGAAAGTTTGGAAAAATATTTCTCTGATTATCATCTTACTTCCCATTAACTATTGCACCCAATTTGATTGTGCCAGTTTTGGTAATGCCTGCAAACGTGTAAGGATGCGGCAAAGGGGCTAAGAGGCTCCTTAGGCAGCCTGACAATTCATATCACAGCTGCCATTCCCAGTTCTGAGCACACAGCAGAGCAAGACAGTCTGGGAAAGGAAGCCCAACTCAAGATGATGTTTTCCAGCAAAGGAAAGTTAGCAAAGATGTCCTGAGCCATTATAGTTAATCCCACAAGAAGTGGGAATGCTTAAGATTTTGGTTCCAGGTAGTTTTCGAAGCGTTGCTCTCTAGCACCCTTTTTTTTTCATCCTTTAAGAGGTCTTCATACCTTCTGTGATCATGTGGAAGGCAGCTAACACACTGTGCTCAGTTGGGCCCTGTAGTCTTTAACAAAATAATATCTTCACTAGAATCTCTAGACTAGTTGCTTCATACAGATGAAAATAACATTCCTCTCTCTCTCACACAATTCTTAAGGTGGAAAAAGTGGAAGGAAAAAACAACTGAAAGTCAAATGAAGAATAAATTACACTAAGCAGCAAAAGAAAAATATGACATCTTTCTGTGGACATTTGTACTCTTTTCATGGAATATGAGGTGCAACCGCTGCTTTAATAGAGAATTTCAGGGCCAAATGACTCTTATTTCCTTGCACTACAATACCAAAGATGGTGTACTTGGCTAGCCACATTCATGTCCCTATAATCAAAGGAAGATAACATCTATTTATATCCAGAACACAAAATCAGATTCTGAAAAGTCTACATGAAAATTTGAATTATAAAGACACCGCAGGACAGTGGAGAAGGAGCTAGGACGAGAAAAAAAGGAAAGGTAGTCTGCCTCCTAACACTTACTAGCTTTGTTCAAAGTACAAGGAGTGAAGGGAAACAGTTATTCTTCAGGAAAAAAAGAAAAAATGAAAAAAGGAAAAAAAAAGAATTAACTTGAGATTTAGTTTACATTGCTATGTAGTCATCCCTACACACAACAAAGTTCTATTGAAGTAACATATTTTTGCATTTCTTATTATCTGTTCTACATCAAACATCCTTTTAAAACTTTCTTCTTTATATTTTAAATGTATTAATTTTAAAATCTTTTTTTATCATTCTAATCTGCATAATGATGTCAGATGAACTCTATCAGAGAACTACTTTACATTTTAAACGAAAAACAAAGTAGAAAAATGATTAAAGATTGACATCAGCTGGTGGCTCCTTATCTAAAGATTTCTAAAACTGCTGTGGAGTGTCCGTTTTTGTGCATCTACCAACTTTATCTCTGCATGAGAAGTAGCAGAAAATAGTGTTCTCTGATGTGGTCTGTCCAATGCTTTATAAATTTTAACATAAAATCCTTGAACTTGCATAATTTTCCTTCAGTGCCACATACCTATTAATCTTCTTTACTCTTCACAGTAATCCTACCTTTTAAAATCTGATTTTCTTACAAAGCAACAGACACTTATTCCTGTAGCTAGTTTCAATTAATGCCAAAAAAAGCAGTAAGAGAATTACAACAGCAGCATCCCATTTTCAGTCCATTGCTTCACATGTTAAATGGCTATGCAAATTTTGTCCTCAGAGGTCATAAGAACTCAATCAATCAATCAATCAATCAATCACAGTGTTCCTTTTTTATTTTTAGTAGTGGCAAAACCTATCTGCAAGCTAACAGGAAATGAATGACAGTGTGCTGGGTTTCTGATTTAAAGAAAGAAGGTATTGCAGAATAAGTGTTAAATAGTAGCAGTGCTGACTGTAGAATTTTTCCTTATTTCTGCCTAAGAGGAAATAACACTTCCAATATTATGGATACACCAGACATTATTTTTCTAGATATGTCTTCTCCGTTAACATTGGTGAAACCTCGTTTTGACGGATATAATAGCACTGAGATATGATACATATTCTCTCTGAAAACCAAATATACATCAGTGTACTTGGCAACTACTGAGATATTTTAGGTGAACATAAATGTTTCCTCTCTAAAATTCATCATTAGGATGCATGAATTAGGACTGCCAGTTATGCATGGACTGAGATGCAGGGGGAGAAAGGAAAGTAGGAAGAATTAAATGTATTTGCATGTGCTTGCAGATTTATCATTTTTGTATTACAAATAGCTTAAGTGCGAAGAAGACTGAGATAATTTTTTCCTAAGAAGGGACTCTTCAAATCTAAGAAAGGGAATCCTATAAAAAATTAATTTGGTTGCACTTGTATTTTAATAAACACATTATTTTTGAAAGTTTTCATTGGAAAGCTGTGGCAAAAGATAAACCTACCACTTATTATCCTGCCAATGTCATTATATAAATAATGCTTACAAGTATTAATGTATAAGTCATCAATAAAACATTTGCTGAAATGCTACCTTCTGCACTCCTTGTGATAATCTCAAGGAAAGTGAACCTTGCAATTACAGTTCTGAACGTTCAGCATCTTTATTTTTCAATGCTGTTAAGAATGATGAACAGCTTTCAAACTTCACTAGCATATTTCTTTGTTTGCTTGTTTGTATGTTTAATTATTAGCAAAGCATCTCACAGAGGGCAAGGAAGGGCTCAAAAATCTTCACATAATAGCCCCTGATTTTAAGAAACTTAAAAAAATTAAAAAGACATCTGTGTTCTTGGTGTATAGAGTCATTTAATTATGAAAGAACTGGTGGTCTGCACAAGAGATGCACTAGAAAGGGTTAGGGCTTATTTAGTGTGTTCCTGAGAAGAAAGCTTTTCGGACACAGCCTTTGTCACTAAGCTCACACAGAAACAAGCCCTGCTTGGAAATGGCCTTTGTACATTGAACAGGTGCACTCTGTTGAGCTGAAGTCACAAATACCTGTACAGTGCTGATAGGTGTACCCGTACCTCACAAGTTTACCTGTACCCCACAGGTGTACCCGTACCTCACAGGTGTACCCGTACCTCACAGGTGTACCCGTACCTCACAGGTGTACCCGTACCTCACAGGTGTACCCGTACCTCACAGGTGTACCCGTACCTCACAGGTGTACCCGTACCTCACAGGTGTACCCGTACCTCACAGGTGTACCCGTACCTCACAGGTGTACCCGTACCTCACAGGTGTACCCGTACCTCACAGGTGTACCCGTACCTCACAGGTGTACCCGTACCTCACAGGTGTACCCGTACCTCACAGGTGTACCCGTACCTCACAGGTGTACCCGTACCTCACAGGTGTACCCGTACCTCACAGGTGTACCCGTACCTCACAGGTGTACCCGTACCTCACAGGTGTACCCGTACCTCACAGGTGTACCCGTACCTCACAGGTGTACTCGTACCCCACAGGTGTACCCGCACACACATTAGCACGTGAGATAACTGAGCCCAAGGAGGCAACCGGCCACAGCACCATTGCCCCTTTGGCATGAAATGATCTGCCTGCTGCGAGACTAGAGGAGACCTCAATCTCTACATGGCATTAAATTGCTCTGTGAAACTGTCCCCTTCCCTGTCATATGTCCACTGGCCATTTGTTTCTATGAGCGGGGGGCTGAACTACTTTATTATCTCCAACATAAAGAAAGGCAGGGAATGATGAGGTTTGGCTTGCAACTGAATTCCTGTTGGTATTTGTATGGATGGCTTGAGTGAAATGAGTTTTGAGCGGGCTTTCAATCTACCAAAAATTGTCAAAAAAAACTTACCATGCTTCTATTATTCCTTTTAAACTATTTTCAGTTTACTGGAAATTTGGAATTTTTCCTAGAAATCCTAAGAGGGAGAACAGGCTTCAGCTAGAAGCAGCAAAGCTGATGAGAAGGTGAAATGCAATTCACAACTGTAATTACGTGCCCTCACCACACAGTCCCACTGGCAGCCTATGAGGTTAATATTACACAACTTACATGCTAAGGTTTTAAACTGGGCACACGTGAAACACAGAGGAGAAAATCCATGCACCTTTCAAGAGTGTTTTATCATCTTGTTCTATGTTATATACCTCCAAACATGGATGTCCTCAGATTAACTCAAGAGGCATTAGGCTGCTATAATTGGAATTGTAGATTAATCACAGGACTAACTCTTTAGCAGAGCTTTCTGAGCAGATTCCTATTTTGAGAAAACGGAAGCCTACATGTGAAAAATATATTTTATGCTAAGAACACCGTATTAAATGACTCAAGTTTTCCATAATGAGTTTCTCTAGATTTAGATCAACTGTAAACTGGTCCTTAAACTATATGATTTTTATAAGCTTCAGCAATAGAAGTCATAAGAATTTTTAACTATAAAAGTCCACTATTAAACCATGGTTAGAGCAGGAAAAAATCAGGTCATATTCTATAAAAAGTCATCTAGGGGAAGCATGGGAGAAGGTTCAAGTTTGCCAATCATCTAATTTTAACAACACTTATATATGAAGGGCACTTTTAAGAGAAAGGAAATAATTTCTATCAAGAAGTTTTGTGTACTCTGCCACTCACTGGGATAGTGACCCCTTTATTAGAAAGCAAAAACTGGAAAAGAATGCGGTGGAAAAGGAAACAAAATTTTGACCTTCATACCTCAGAAGCTGTTAAAGTACTGAAGGAACAGAATGCAAGCAAAAATGACCTAATTATTTTTGAATTTGTGCATTATGCACTTACATCTACTAACTGCTGTGGCTTGGAGATGAAAGATTCTCATCTGTTTAATACAGCACAGTGCCTAAATGTTCTACATAATGTCACAGACCCCTTTTTTGTACAACAATAGCTGCCATTTCAGAGTCTATAGTGTGATGCCCCCAGTCAGCTATCCACTGACCACTCTTCACGCATCTCTACTTAACTAAAAACTTTTCAGGATCAAATCCTACATTTTTGCCAATGGGGCAGAAAAAAATCTGTAGAAAGGTTATAGGACAAAAAGAAATATATGGAATAAAGAGATCCTCTTATTTTACCTCACCAACAATATACAACATTCCTTTCTTCCAGCGCTAAGAAGCTGGCTGTTGCCACTTTATTCTCAGCTTAATCATATAAAAAACATCACAGCTGTGTACTTGAAAAGCATTTGATTGATGCTTCTTGTTTCTAAAAGTATTCCTTAAACATAGTGGCCATTCATCTTGGTAATAAATAAAAAAAATTAAGTTTATGAAAACAGAGTGCTTTTAACAATGCTAGAAAAAGAAAAGGAATACAATCATTATAGTGAATAGAGATTAAAATACAGCAAATCTGTAAAGCTCTGTAAAAAGTTGCCATGGGCACAGGATATAAATCTTGCATCTTGCATCTTAAATTGCTCCTTTCCATTTTTTTCTGAATAAAAATATCTGTTGGTCTCAAATATGCCAGTTTTAGTTTTGTTTGCCTGACATCCTTCTCTGGCAAGGTTGATCCTCTCAATATCTAACATACCTTTACAAATGCTCACAGGCTATTGATCAGCATAGATTTCTGAGCTTTGCTGTGCTCTAGCTTGATTCCCAGCTGCTCTATTGTTTAATACCTATTGCTCTACTCTGTTTTCTGGGGGTTTATTTCCTCATTCTTCTTTTAGCTTGGAAACTGATCTACAGGTTGGGATGTCCTTGCTGTAACCCCAGTTCAACTTCACATTACATGGAAAACGGAAATTTTCAGTAAAACTTGTTATGAAACACCTGAAAAAAATGGATATCTGTAGGGACTGGTAGAGATGCTATACTAAGACACCATCTGGACACACATGACCTTCTCTGGTAAGGAACTGCATTCCCACCCTCCCAGTTTGTTTAATCAAACAGGCTGGTCTGGTATCTGTGATCCCAAGAATCACAAAATACAGACAAGGGAGAAGACAGTAGAGGGAAATGCTTTCTCCTGTGTTGACTATACAGCCATACCCTGCAGTCCCCCAAGGATGTGTTCCTGAATGTTGTGATGGTCAGCAATATGATGCGCGAGGAAGCAGTTTTCAGTGAGACTGACTTTCTAGTCATTACCCTGGTCATTACCCCATTCTTTAGCCTGTATTGATCTTAGCTCATCTGAGGAAGACGAGGATGAAGACAAAAGTTCAGAAAGATGTAGCAAGAAAGTTCCTGGTAAAAGAGGGAGTTCAGTCACACAGATGAGGCAGCTGAGATCTTTCAGGACAGCGATCCTGGAAGCCGTGCTGAAAAGGCAGTGTGTTCTCCAGCTGACAATCCTGGTGCAGCTCTTCGTGCCTCTCTGTTCTTGACACAATACCTACCGCCCATCTACATTTAAAACGTGTATTAAGTCCCCCCAAGCATCTGTCCTCTACTTCTCATAAAGCCAGTTGCTTTAATATCTGGCAGCTTAACCACTTCGCATACAAGTGATAGCCTGTAGAGCAGGGGGACACAACTCCGTAACACCAGACAGAGTAGCAAAAAATTAGCAGATGATTCCTGTTTTGCTTTAAGTGTCTTCGGCCACTGCCGCAGCAAAGCATAGGCAAATGCTCTTTTTGTAACCTGCTTTGATTCCACTCTTCTCACTTTTACATTAATCCAGAATCTGAAGGTCTCAACAAATCTGCAGGCTTCACAGTACTGCAGAGCATGTCCCCAGGCCACTCAGCATGGCAATGAGTGGAGGGCTCAGGATGGTCAGCTCCAGGATCTTACAAGCATGAGGCAGTGCTCAAGACAGACCTAGGAAAGGGTGCTGCGCAGAAGTACCAGATGACCATGTCTTCAGCCTTGTCTGTACTACTAAGGAAAATATATCTTGTCTGTCTGGGAGCCAGCTATGTTACAGAGAGCTGATTGCAATCATCAGCAGTTATTGCAGTAGAAAGGAGGGTAAATTAGAAACATAGCATGAAGAAGCTGCTTGATTTCTTCATTCAGTAGTATTTGATCTTGTGACTTGTACACTGAGTCTGAACTCCTCATCTGAGTTGTTTTCCTCTCTGCCACACATTCAATATAGTACACTGAGAAAATCTATTTAAATCCATTTATATACACTGCACTTCATCTTCAGTTAAGTGCAGACCATATTTCCCCTTTGTCTGACATTGTTGTAAGAACTTGTTAACTTTGAGCACACCAATGTTTTCATATGCTTATATACAAGCACAGGATAAGCAATGAACAGAAGAATAACCAGTGAACTGGAAATTGCATCTCTTTTTAAGAATTGTTTCTTGACATTTTTTTAAGTGTCCCCAGAAAGTACTAACAAAAGTCCTAATCCAAACCTTCAAAGCACAGTCCCACTTCTTCACCTCTAGTGCACCTTAATGGCAAATCTGTCCACAAGAGCAGTTTTGGGAGGACAGCACAAAGAAAAGCCTGCAGGCTACAACTCACAAACAAAGCAATAGTATGAGATAAAAAAAAAAAAAAAAAGAAAAAAAGGTTTACCTGATTCAGATCAAAGATATCAAACACTCGTTTAATGTATAGGTCTCCCTGTGGATCCAGCCCTTGAAGATCCAAAAGTTTCTTGAATTCGTGTAGACTAAGCAGCCCAGATGGACATTCTCTCATAAATTTGCTGTAATAATGGTGCATCTGTGCAGGGGCATCTGGTAATGATTCTTGGGAGCCCATGTTGTTACACAGTAAGCGTCCCTTTTTGTCTGTTCACATTTCTACCTCTCAGGTTCAAAGTCTTGCTCATGACCACAACTCCGGTTAATATGGCTTTTAAATGGCCACGTTAAACATCTTACAGCGTAAGTTTCTATTTTTATTTAGTGCCTATCTCTACTCATGAGATTACCTTTAATTCCCAGGTCTAAAATAGATAGGATTTCAAACTGTGGCTAAAGTAGAAGCAAAGAGCACCATGGTCAAATTATAGTTCATCACTCTCCCACTGACTACAAATATACCTGTTATTAAAAAAAATAAAGAGGATATTCTAAAAGTGATTGATTTTGAATTATATACAAACCATTAGCAACACACAAGAGTCTAATTCTGGAACAGCTGTAAGAAATAGCTATAATTTTTCCTGCAAATAAGTATGGAAAAGTTGAGAGTGCAAGCAGAAACGCCTGTTATTACATCCTCTTTGCTGTAAGTGGATTAAGCCTTTCTAAAAATTGAGCCCTTTGGACTCCTCCTTGATGCACTTTTTATCATGAATATGCTGTGTGGGATCTTGTATTTGTGTGCAAATCACATCCTATTTCTTCCCTCTCAGCATGGGTTTCCAGATATAACACACAGTTTTGGTCACCAGCCTTGTCACAGAATATGAGTTGAAGAGGAATCTTTTACAGTAACTTCCTTAACAGGAATCAACTTAGTCTGGTAAGTAAATTAAAAATAGGTTTGTTCTTGGTCAGTGCTGTAGTCTTGCTTTTTGTTTTACAGCTTTCAGGAGCTGAATTCCTTCTTCCTCCATAAGCTCAGGGAAGGGGTTAGGTATCAGTAATACTTCTGTACTGATTAGCTTTTATACAAGGAGATGAGCGGCTCAAGAGCGTTACTATAGGACAAAGAAATGTGGAGCTATAAATGCTGGTGTAACCGTATAGGATGTTAGTGATGCAGAAACGAGACACTGCCACTCATCCTTTTAATTTATAATCACACAGTGAAGTTAAAGAGCACAGTCCTGTGAGGTGGTGAGTGCCCATGAAAAAATGGCAACCATCCTCCAGCCTGAGTTCAGCCAGAGACCAATGAATATCTTATAGGATCAGGTCAGTTTTTGAGAAGGCCTCCCATACTCCTAATGGTCTGTGCTACAGCTCTCTCCACAAGGACATCAATAAGTTTATTATAATTTACTTCAAAATACGGCATACGAGTAAGAAAGCTTGAACACTTTTCAGGTGCCCGTGAACCTCTGAAGATCGAACAGAAAGATACAGACATTGCCATCAGTTTAGCCAAAACTGGTTCAGTAGGCAAAGAACATAGAGCAAAGTTGATAGCTGGTGAGTTGCCTTTCCTCCGAGACCACGTCTCAGCCATAGAGCTGCTGTGTGATCCCAGTGACTGAGAGAGAATGGGGACACACCCTCTGCAGGCATTTCATCTGCAGACGTGTGCTGGCTGGAACAATGAGAGTGAATGAAGAGGATGCAAGGACAAGGGAGGTGAAAGGAAAGCAGACAAACCTCTTGGAGATGCACAGTCTCACGACAGTCCTGAACTTTCTTCTTCAGCCATCATGTCCTGCTCTTAAAGGAATGACCAGTGATTATGTCAAACAGCAAAGACAGGTATTGTGGTTTAACCCCAACTGGCAACTAAGTACTGTAGACAGCTGTATTCTCACCTCACTCTATCTCTGGTGGGGTGGGGAGGAGAATAGGTAAAAACTGGTAAAACTTGTGACTTTAGAGAAGAATACATTTAATAATTGAAATAAAATAAATATAGTAACTAATAATAACAGAGAGGAATAAAACCCAAGAAAAAACAGTGTTGTACAATACAATAACTCACCACCCTCTGAGCGATGTCCAGCCCATCCCTGAGCAACAATTGTCCCCTCCTGGCCAGCTCCCTTTAGTTTATATATTGAGCATGACATTCTGTGGTATGGGGCATGCCTTTGGACAGCCTGGGTCAGCTGTCCTGGCTGTGCTCCCTCCCAGCTTCTTATGCACCTCCTCAGTGGCAGAGCATGAGACACTGAAAAGTCCTTGACTTAGGATAAACACTACACCGCAACAACCAAAGCATCAGTGTGTTATCAATATTACTCCTACTAAGTCTAAAACACAGCATTGTACCAGATACTAGGAAGAAAATGAACTCTATCCCAGCTGAAACCAAGCCAACAGAGTACCAGGAACAAGACTTAAGCAGGCTGCAAATTTGATATGATACGGTTAGGTTAAGAACTGTCCATCAATAACTCGCCCAGTGCTAGCCATCCTCTTTCCTCTCGCTTGGGCAATGACAGCTCTCTCCCATCTCTTCACATGACCCTGTACAGACACTGGTCACAGGATTTCACTTAGGCACAGGGAACTTGGGAGTTGCTCACATATCACTGATCTCTCTCCCCTCTCTCCTCTTTTCTCCCCCTCAAAAAACCACACACTTCTGCTTGTTGTTTCCAAATAGCAAGTCTTGGAGAAGTGTGCCCACAGTGATTGAGGCACATGAGAGACTGCTGCACTGCCTTAAAGAAGGGCCTTAGAAGTCCAATTTCTTTGTCAGATTTTGTACATTCTGGTAAAAGACTTATAAGAGAATGTTAAAGTTGGAATGCTTTTAAAGTAATACCTGTTTTCAGAATCCCTTTAGCTTAATAAGAATAACTAAACCACCTATAAAGACAGCAAAAACGCCTGGGTAAAAAATTACCTGATTTGTAGTTCAGTCTCACTGCATTCCTCACCCCTAATAGGGGAGTAGAACAGTATATATTGGTTGATATAACACCTGACATAAAAAGAAAGATGAGTTTTATGGGGCACAAAAGCACTAAAATTTATAACCCTCTGCATAGTTTGACAGCACTTAATGAGCTGCAGACAAAGCATATGCTGAGATAGTAGAAATTCTATAGAAATCACCTGTTCCAGAAGCCAAAGGCATTGGAGCATTTCTATTTACAAATAAAAATAGAAATATTGATAACATGGAGCCAAACTGAATAAATTAATATAGCAAAGCCATTTTAAAGAATGCTGAAACAATGGGTGTAGAAACTAGTTTGCATATAGGAAACCCAGTGAAACAATTCCTAATGAACTACCTGTACCAAACTAAGCTGATTTTAAAAGGTGAAAGTAAAATTACAGTATCTATTGAGATGCCAAGAAGCTTTCTGGAATCTGTACAATTCTCTGGGAATCAAAAATACCATACAAACAGGCAACAGTGGGACTTGGCACCGATACTGAAAATGCCTGTCCCATAATAAAGATTGCAGGTTCAAGGACAATCAATGCCACAACATGGGCACACAGAAAATGCACATTGCAGGTAAAGCAAAACTGTATCTGTGGGGAACCATGAGAAAAAAAGATCTGATTCCTTAGTTCTGCTCTGAAAGTGGTATAAAAACTCTTAGCTTTAGAAGGGATCATATAACTTTGATTTCTTTACAAGTGAAAAAAGGTAGTTCTTTGTCAGAGGTTGAAAATAGAGGCTGAGCCTTTAAAAAAAAAAAACACATCACAACAAAACAAAACTTCCCAGCAGGGTGATCAGGCACTAACTTGAAATATGAAAAAAGCAAAAAACTAAAGTAATAAAGATGACATTCTCTTTCTCTTGGGTATTGTTAAAACAGTGGCTGAGCCTTTATAGGCAGCCCATACTACATCCCCGTGTTGTGAAACAAGGAGGACACATATCTTTCCCCTCTGATAGATGTAGCTGAATGCTACCTCTTTGAAGTGTAATATAAAAAAGAGAACTGCTATCACTTGAAGTGGCAAATGCCAAGTTTTACATGGATTTGAATAAAAAGCTTATGTACAGATTTTTGTCTAAATTTATGTCATTTTTGCCAAGTAACTTTTTGCATCTGCCCCAGCTCAATCCAGCCCCACTTTCTGTTTCCTTCCTTGGCATTTCTATGTGGCATTTTCTCTGAAAAATCCACTTTCTTGTGTTACTGAGCTCGTGCTTCTATACTTTGCCCCATCATTCTCTCTTTCTCCATCCCTTTCTTTCCAGCACTCTGTTGTGATCAAATGCTGGATCCTACCAGTGCTGGGTGCATATGGAGATCTGCCACTGCTCATTTCAGTAGCAGAGGGCAGCTGTGTGGGCAGGACCAGAGGAAGCACCATTGCAGGCATTCCCATGTTCCTGACTTTAGAGCATGGTTTCCTTCCCCCCATCCTGCCATCTCCCTCTAGTAACTTCCAACTCCTCATAGGCATGTGGCCACTCATCATTTGTAGCCAACTTCAGAGTCCATTTATGTCTCTTTAAGGTAGATGCAACCTACCTCCTGGCTCAAGCAGACCTGGGTGAGGTGTTTTCAGAGAGGCTACCTAGACAGCCCAAATGAAAGAGAGTCATCTGGACAAGACACAAAATTTTGGAAAGAGAAAGTTATCCTCCCAGAAGAGCTGGAATGGCCTATGCTAGTCAGAAAATTTACCTATGAAGGCTTTCAGTGTTAAGGATTTTTTCTTTTATGTTGGCTTTTTTTTTTTTTTTTTTAAAGACCCAAGCTATTAGGTCTCAACCATCACCATCTTCTCCTTATGGACCACTGTACAGCTTTCTATTTGAATGAGTGTTTAGCTTCTCAATTCTGCATTTCTTCTCCTATGCATGATACAAGGAGGAAGACCAAGCTGACCTTTCTTTCTTTTATCTTCATGAGAATGTACCTTGCTTTTAAGGGCTGTACTCCTCTCCTTTATAAACCAGAAAGATTTTGCCCCAATGAGACAAATTTCTAGTAGGACACAACTCCCTGATCTCTTTATCTGAGGTAAGAGGACTCACAAATTCTTGCTAACTCAAGCATGGGGATGGGGAAAAGAGAGGTCATTGCTGCTTTCTGTGGTGTTTAAACTGGCACCGTTGTGAGACACACAATTGCTGAATTATTCTCTCATTGAAAACACTGATCAAGCACTGGCCCAACTTTGCTAGTTCACAGCCACATTCTTTGTGTGCATGCTACTATAGTTCTACAAACAATTAACTCCTTGAGTTTTTGTATAGCTTTAAAACTGAAAAAGAAGGCAGTGACCATTAAAACAATACATCTATAGTAGCCTATTATGTCTGATTTCTTTTTGTAGGACTGCTTCATTATTCCTGACATGGAGATTATGAGAATAGCTCAATAATACATGTCTTGGTGATGAGAAAATCAACTGTGCTTATCTTAATTGTGCAGAGCCCAGTCTAGGAGGGGGTTTTTTTGTCATGAAACCAGTTACAGACGTAATTTTGTCGGTGTTGTTAGCTACACATGCTACAGTGTGCCTGTATCTATAAATAACCAGCAAACCATTCATAATGAAATAACAAGTCTTATCCTTCCCACAGAACCGTTTGTAGTGCTGTTCCTTTAGTTTTAATGATTATGGGAAGTGCTCTGAGATACCAGCTTTACATTTTCCATATGGAGTTCATGACTTAACACAATGAGGACCCACTGCTGAAGCTGTTATTTTCAGCAAGATTTCTAGTTGCCGAAGACGTTCATCCTCCTTTGTCAGGAGGATAAGTCAGGAATACTTTCTTTTAGTAGCTATTGTGAATTCACTGATTTTCGTAAATTCAGGGTGGGCAAGAGTTTGGGCTGCACCTTGTCTGGTGGGCATCAGGGAACTGCATGTGGGACTAACCATCCCTGCTACTGCTAACCTGCTACTTTTCAGTGGTCTTATTAGAAATGAAGGGAAAGGGTCCTCTCATCCAGGGAAAATCTGAGAGGGCAATGAAAAGTCCTGGCTCCAGTTGGGAGAACTAAGAAGAAAAAAAAATCACTGAACTTTTCCATGCTGATGAACTAGATGGGGGGATCCCCAGAAATCTTCATGTTAGTGCAATAGATCCAAAGTAATGCTCACCCCAACAACGTTTTGATGCCACAGGCTGTTTTCATGAAGGATTTCAGCTTAGACAAATTGGATTTTTCCAGTTAATAATGCTACATATAGATCCTTAAATGACTCTAAATCCTGGCTTCCTGTTTTTATCTGCCTGCACAGCACAGCTATTTGGAAGAAATTTTTTTCTTTCTCCTTTTTTTTTTTTTTTCCTTACTAGCAATAGAATCCCCTGAGTTAAGCACTTTGGAAAAAGGAAAGCCAAGCCAATGGAGTCGTCAGCAAACATTTAATTAAAAGACGAGGCTGTCTTCCCTAATTAGGTGATGCTGTTTTGATTGGAGATGTTTTCCTTCCTGGTGCCTGTAGTCTTTCCCGAGGTGAGCAGACACTGAACCACTGGCATCTCCTAGTGGCCTGGGCTCGCAAGACAAGGGCTGGTGTTCTTGCTGAAGAGCGCGGTGATATTTCTGTCCAGTAATCCCTGTTCCAGTGCTTTTCTGGGACACTGGAGAGGCTTTGTGGAGAGACACCTCGAGGGGCTGGATCTTGTGGCTGCCACTGCCAGCCCCCTCTCCCTCTCACTGCAGTGAGCAAACCACATTTATTCCTGTATGTTTCTGTCCAGTTATCAGCTCTGTTGCTGATGGAGAACCAATCTCTTGTTAAGATTTTAACTATATTTTCAACACTCTTTGTCCACAACTGGCATTTCAGTTCCACATGGGTTTCAGTTAATGTACAAGGAAGGGATGAGCCACTATTTCCTCCTTCCACTCCTTGCACATTTGTTTCCATCGCTTTATACTTGTGCCTCAATTTTGTAAATTTTGCTTTTTGTTTTACATTTCACTTGTTTCTTCCCTCTCCTCAAAAGCTGTTATCTACTTATTCCTGCCTATTCTTGTTTTTTTGACTGCACTTCTTCCACTCCATTTCTCAATTCTTTCCATTTATCTTCTTGAAGTAACAAAATCTTCTTTCTGATCTATGCAAAAATTGAAGCCTGCCTTCCTTCCACTAACTAGATTTAAAAGTTTTTTTTTATAAGAGGTGGATAGGGAAGTAAAACAGCTGTATAACTCTTTTACAAGCTTTCCAAATAAGAATAAAAATGGCAATGATAAAATAAAGAAGAAAACCAGAAAAGATTCATTGTAACCGAAAATGCAGCTCTTAAAAGAATTTACTTTGGAAATGGTGAGGAAAGCAACTTTTAAAAAGGAGAGTGAAGACAAAAATATTCACACAACCTACCAGTAGTGAAAGGGGAAAACCTGAGGGTTTAACGCTCTTGTCCAGCCCCACCTACAAGGAAACAAACTCATTTAGGAGATTTTTGAAGAGCTTGTCAATAACTGGGTCCTTCTCTTTGTCTGGAGTGACCTTGACAGGTTCTCAGGTGCTTCTGCAGGGACTCTCTTGAAGACAAAACATGATATTTATGTTCACGTTTTAGAAGAGCTTGTGTCAAGTTTGCAGCCTTGGTACTCTTGCTAAACTTCAAATAGACTATACAGCATCATTAGGATTGGGAAAAAATGTTCAGAACTCACAGAAATCTCTCACGGGAAATATAAGCTTATTTAAATACAAACACTGGTGAAATTCACATGACAGCACCTGAAGAAAGGATATAAATCAGACCTAGTGAAATTCAGGAGGAGGACTTCTTACTGAAAGCAGACTCTTCATGACTCTCCAATTAAAAGTACATACTTTGAATTAACATCCCATCTAGACCAAGCACGGTATAAGTACTTTTCCTAATATAATCCTAAGGTTGAGAAGAACTAGCAACATGTCTTTATGTATATAATTCTGTAACAGTAAGGGCATGAGGAGACACTAAAAAATAATCATATTGCTTCATTTGCATAATCCACTTAACACACATGTTCTATTCACAGGCTCAGTGATGGGTTTTCAGATAATAAAGTGATAGAAATTTGAATATTTAAACCACAGCACTTTCATTATCGTAGAAACTGGAAGCTGACAGAGTCATCTTCAACAATTTCAGATTCAGGGAGAAGCTTGTAGACACATACGTCTGTTGTTTGCTTGGAATCTCACTTCCTAAAATCTAAATGCATGCATGCTGCAAGAAATTTAATCTCAAATTCTTTTTCTCATCCACTAATGTCATAGGTCTGGCAGTGATTTTTACCACCATGGCAGCAGAGAAAATCTGATCCTCTATTAGAGGAAAATTAACATGCAGAATTTGAGGAGGAGTGTGTTTGTAGGGGACAGGGTGAAGTAAACAAAAGAAAATTAGTGCTGCAAATTTCAATGTCAAAATAAAATGGCATTATGGCTTTTTGCATCTGTACGTATTACGCCACTTCAGAACCTTGATTTATGTGTAAGATTTTTTCATAAACTGATTTAAAAAACTCTTCTATTAAGAAAGAGTTAGTTTCCACTGATTCAGTCAGGTAGGTTGTTATTCCACTGATGTATGAGGCAGGGCAGAGAGACTTGGTTCATCTAATTTGGAAAGAGCTGACTCATCTTGAAATAAGATCCTTTGTGTCTGTGAAGCATGGAAAGGAGTCTTGAGCTGGATTTATGCATTAAGACCAGAATCCAGAAGACAAATGCTTTTCCATTGTACTCTGCCTGAGCCATGCTCTTGTTAGAAGTGTTGATGCAGTTGGAATGACTAAGAATATGATGAGGATACTGTTACTGAGAAAGCCATGCCAAGTCATAAAACTCCCAAATGCATTTCTCTTGGCAAGCTGGTAGGGCCACAGTTTATTCTGCTTGTTACGTAAATCAGTCCCCTAAGCCAGCCTGAAGCCCCACAGAATGACTTCACAGGAAACAGAAATTACGACAGATAAATATACACATCATATCTAACTAAACAGACACAGTGTGAATGCCAAAGAGGAAACTTAGGAAATTCTGGCACGTTGTTTGAGAGGTCCTGGTCCTCGTTTGCCACAGGATTTTCAATGAGGCTTTCACAAGACTTTATTCAAGGCAAGAGAAGAATAAAACTGAGCTACAGCTTATCTCGATGCTATGTGTTGTATCTGAATAATGTAGCTATACTCTTGCCATTTCATTAAAAATTGTACTGTTGCTATTTAATAAAAAATAGATTTTTTTTATTAGGATTAAAAGGGAAAAAGTAAAACATACAGATAAAACATGCTGGTTCACTTGATTCATTTTCCTAAGTGTTTAAGCCTTTCCAACTACTAAATTATACAAACAGATTGGGCAGGGACTAAAACTTGCCAGCCTTTTATCTGGGAATGGAAGCCACATTCTTCATCTTATTTCCATCTCCAAATGGATATAGACTATGCAATCTTATGCAATTGACAATTCTAAATGTGCCATTCCTGTTCTGCTTTCTAAATAACTTTACCTGGTCCTATTGCTGCAGGTGAGCAACAGCTCAATTAAGAAAACACTCAATAAAATCTCTGCCTCAGATTAGTAGTAGCTAGTGGAGGACT
The DNA here is from genome assembly GCA_013398955.1 of Callaeas wilsoni. Classification (NCBI taxonomy): domain Eukaryota; kingdom Metazoa; phylum Chordata; class Aves; order Passeriformes; family Callaeidae; genus Callaeas; species Callaeas wilsoni. The sequence goes on along the minus strand of VWPU01004324.1, from coordinate 198,420 downwards.
GTTACAGCACCCAGAACAGGAAATGAATATCAGATATTTAGTGGGAGCACATTATTAAATAATAAGGTTTTAAGTCTAGCATAAGCAGTTTTACAGTGGATTTTATGAAGCCCTAAAGGCCAAACCATTGTTAAATTTCATTAAAATGGGGGGAAGACTTCCAAACTGATAAAAAATTGAAGCATCTTTTTCTGTCTAACATGGAACATTAATTAAACAAGCCCTTCTAGGAATAGCAAAACAAAAGCCTAGACCCATACAAACTATGCCTTTTGTCTCCTAAAACCCCAAATCCTGGTACCCCAGCTCCATCCTGCATTTTCTCTAGGCAAAAGGAAACAAATGCCTGATCATTTTGTCAGCTAACTGTTGCTTTAAACAATGAATAAAACTTAATTCTGGATGAATGGGGCAGTCATTCTGGGTGTGTCCCTGCTACCCAGCTGCCAAACTTTATGAAAACATTAGGAACTGATTAACTGAAATGCCTACTCTTTGAAATTTGGTGGAAATATACCAACTGATTAAAAAGTTGTGGGGATATCAGAGGGGGGGATGAGAGATTGATTTGTAGTAGGAGCCAATCTCTGATGTGTATATAACCTGGCAAGTTTAAGGCATACCTCTTAATATTCCTCAGATAACTTGAGCAAACTACTCCATTGGTGATAAGCTACTTGTAGTGGGAGAAAGGCAATTAGGAACTTTTAAAATACCAACAAACCAAAACACATTCTCCCACAAAATACACAGCCAAAACCCCCAACACCCAAAGCTCCCCATACTTTTCAAGAGCATTGAAGTATCAAGGGCTTTTTGCTGTACACATTAACGCTAAAATGGAAAAGCTCTTGGGTGAACTCAGATACTGTCCATGTGCGTTGTCCAGGAAGGTTAGCATTGATAAAGCTTTTCTGGGCAACTTAGTGCATCAAATTGTTAATTGAAAAGAACACAGCAAATTAACAATTTCTGCCAGTCAGGTTTCACGTTTGTAGACTGGAAGTCTGCTCCTCATGTGTAATTAGCACATTTATTGAGTTAGGTGATACTACCTAATCAAATTTCAGTATGTTTAACCAGCTGGTAATTGGCAGTGGGAAGAAAAGAGCATGCAAGGAGCCTAATTTTATAGGAAGAGTCCTTGAGGATTATGGAAGAAAGAATTACATAATTCCAAAAAAGCAAGCTGAATTGGGGGTGGAGGTGTGTATGTAAACACAAGAAAACAGTATAATAGAGGTACTGTTGCATGTAAAAACACACAAGGTACCTTATACTCTCGTCATTTTCTGAAACGAGTATAATTAATTCCATAATGAAGAACAGAAAGGCAATTTCTAGAACAGGAAAATGTCTGGAGTAGTTATGGCTACTATTTGGATCAGTTTTAACCTGCTGGTAAAATAATTTGTGTAATGTAATGTAATAACAAATTTTTTATTACATCTCTGAACTCATTGAGATAAATAATGTGGGTAAAGAACACTAATGCTTCATTGTTTTTTTAAATTTTTTTTTTACACCATGACGGGCCCATCTGTTCTATTATCTGAAAGCTGAGTTGGTATTATTGACAGTTCAGCCTAAGCCTAATTTCTGTGACTTGTTAGGGATTAGAGATGAACTCTTCACTCCTTTTGTCACATTTGATAGAAAGTGTTACCTTGGCTTAAGAGGAAAATAACTCTGGATGAGTCTTGTGGCTAGAATGAACCTGTATGAACACAGCGTTGGAACAACATAAGACAGCAATGGATCTAACGGCCACTGGATGTATGTTTAGGAGGACCTAGGATGTTAAGCAGTAAAATTGGGATGATGGATCAAAACCAAACAGATGTGCCTTTTGAAAAGGGGGATTGACTGATACTAAATTAAGCCACAGAAGGTGTTCAGAACGAATCCCGTGACAGAAGGAATCATATTGTGCCTATGTTTCATAATCTGAAAGAATTAATACCTATGGATCCAGCCGAACACTCACTGCCTTAGAAAGATTTTTCAAGCAGCTGTATAAATAAAAATTTCAATTATTAATGCACACTGAAAATAATAATAAAAATCTGGCTTTCAAAGATGAGAAACCATCAGCATGTATTAGACTAACTGTATGAAACTTTCAAATTGGCAAAATGTACTGGGAACAGAGCATTCAACATTGTTTACCAGCCACTCATGAGATATCTGCTCCGAGTTTTCTACTGAATCCCTTCCATTACCTCTGAGTAGGGAGCTTGCAGCTCTCTGAGACGTCTCTGTGTGCATCAAATGATACAGCCATAAGAAAGCTGGGAAGTCAAGAATGAATTCTTACCTTATTCATGTCAAATGTGTGAAATACTTGTTCAACATAGTTGTTAGCTTCAGGTGTAAGTCCATGTAGATCCAGGACATGTTTAAATTCATGCAGGCAAAGCTGTCCAGATGGACACTCCTTCATAAACTTTGTGTACCAATGGTGAATTTCCATGGCATTAATGTCATCTGCTGATCCAGCAGCACCCATTGCATCAAACATACCAGGTAACCTTTTTCAGTATTTAGTCATCCAAATGTTGATTCTTGCTTCCCAACAATGATCATTCAAACACCAACTCTGCCTTCGAGAGCTACTTTAAACCTCTTACAGATCACTACCAAGATAGACTAAGTAAATATAGCACCCTAGCAAGATTACTGGCACCCAGTTTTAGTGCCCCGTGGTTTTATCAGCTAATTACAGTCTTTGTGCACAGTCAGTCTGCAGAGCCTCAGATGAACTGATTATACCAGTTCTCATCTTGCACTTGCATCTGTGGTGCTAAAGGTTTTTAAACTGGATGAATATTGAAAAAGCAACATGCAGGAATTTTGAGGGTAGTTTCTAAACCTTCATTTTAATAATTTATAAAGTTTTAACTAAAACTTAGAACCATTTTAATACTCGGATACATTTTGTGCAGCTGCCTTGGAGTAACTGATTTTTCATTTTTAATATTTCTGTATATATGGTGATCCAAATCTTACCTTACAGGTCAAAACTGCAACACAATTAGACTTGGATAACCTGAAAAAACTGAAAGCGGCCATACACTAAGCACAAAAAACTTGTTGTCTTTATACAGCAGTTCTACAAGCATCTGAGTCTCCTGTTAAGCCAAGGTTGTCCTGAAAATTGCTTCCCCACTGCCGTTGCTCGTTCAATCCCATCCTTTCCTTTCCCTTAGACCAGCAGAAGTGTTTGTGGTTGCACTTGGGAACAAGTGTTAGAACAGATCCAGGCAAAACTTGCAATGAGATTGAATACCAATAAATATAGCTTGCTTTAGAAAACATTGCTTACATTTTTGCATTGCCTGGTGTCGCAATAATGGGTTGTACAAGAGAACAGATAAAGTGAGGGTGGAAAAGGGTGGCCAGCAGTACGGGGGATGCTGCTTCTGCTGCTTCAAATTGTTTGTGGAAACTTGTAGCGTCATAATGTCTGTGCTGTATTGCAGTATAGCAGTGTACAGGTTTACAGCATTTACGCCTTGCAGCAGATACTGTGGCATGCAGTAGCTGAAGAGCAAACTGGTAGAATGTAAAAATACAGCTGTTACATCTACGCCAACTGCAAAGGTGGTGTCCCACCAGTGGCACTGCAGTGGTGTCTCACCAGAGGAAGGTGAGCACCACCCCGAGCAGCTGTGCTCTGCAGAGCAGGGCGCAGTCCCATTGCCCTTGAGTTCTGTGCAGCTGCATGAGATGAATTTTCCTCTGGGCCAAGGCTCCTGCTGGTTCAGTTGCAAAAACAGTGTCAACAGTCAGGAGAGACAAATTTGGTCTCAAGACGGCAAAGGAACAGAACGCTACTGTTGGACATGTCATGACACCTGATTTTCAGGTGCCAGGAGTGATGAGCATTGTGGTGGTGCATCCATGGAGTGTGCACTGGTGGCAGAATCAGCTGGGCAAGCTGCCCCTGATACATAAGGTTTAGGGCCATGGCATGCACGTTCATGTGGTCCTCCAGTATTTTTAGGCAAATAAAGAGCTGTGACGTGCTAATCATGTAAGATCAGAATTGCAAGATATTTTTCAGAAACGGGTACAAGCCTTCACTGTAAAGGAAAAAAAGCTGGGCTGTTGCTGGAACAGACTTTCAGCACATATTTGCACCTACATTGCACAAACCAGAGTCTGCAGCCAGTCAGGGCAATGCTGCTGAGGAGGGAGAGAAGGGGGAAAAATGTGCACTTGGAGGCCTGGAGGACTTCAACAGAGACATATACTGTAGCGATCATTAAAAGGTGATTTTTTCCTAATCTCTAGTCATTCTTTGCATCACTTTCAACAGTCTCCCTAAAGCAAAAATAGCTGCCCACTAACATCCTGTCAGTTATAAGATCAAGACCTTCAATACTGAGAAGCAGCAGGGATTTTCTATATAAAGTACTAAATAAAAGCAGAATCTGAAACATGTGAAGTGGTATTTGGAAATATGTCGGTTTGAAATATCCCTAGCAGGCAAAGGATGCCATATTTTTAATAACGAAGAACAGCAAGCGAAAGGTAGCTTAAAATGGCAATCTTCAGTCTTTTATTGTTTTTTATCAAATCTAAATTTTCAATAGCTAGGAATTGGAAATGCTGACACAGAATTTCCCAAGTGTATATCTACCAAACTTCTTGTTCAATGGAAAGGGAATGTTTTAAAAAATTCAAATGTTACTCAGAATTCCTCCCACTTACCCCCCCACCCTCCCGAAATAACAGCAGTATTCAAAGGAAAAAAATCAAAGGTTTGAACCATAGGTTTCAGAAGCTGTAGACAATTTTTTTTTTAGTAAATAAAGTATCCTGCAAGCCATTTTGTACATTTTCATTTTCAAAGCTTCTTCTGAAAAAAGCAACAGCATAAATGAGAATATTAAAAAATAAGCCATGTCAGTCCTTGAAAATGTGCGTATTTCTTTCATATGGCATGGAAGACTCTCCTAACTCTGTTGTCATTGTCCTTCTGGAAGACAGGGTTAAAATGTCAGAAAAAATCGACGTTTTATTTAAATCACTCTTAAAGATAATCATCATGCTATTCTAAATTATCTCTTTGATGAATCTGAAAAAACCCTGTCAAATTTTAAGCTGAAGCATTTGAAAAAATAAGCATATGAACAAGCATGCCATGCTTATCAGCAAAGGTCATAATTCAAAAAGAGTTTAGAGAAATCATGAGAAGACTTGAAGAAGCAGTGCAATAACCCAGACTAAAATGGAAACATGGAAGCTAGAATTAGGTGCAAGTAGGAGAAGAGTCTGCTTTTCAAGGAGTTCCTGGCCATGTTCCTGCTAGAATAGCTTTACTGAGGGATTATAGTGACGAAGTGCACACAGATTAGAAGGGCTGTGCTGGCAACACTGTTCTTTTTAGCCATTTAATATCCTCACTTTCACTCTGAGGAAAAGTTACTTCTCTATTTAAAGCACAGTTTTCTCAGATTTACTGCATGTCCACATCCAGGTTAGCTGGGGAGTACATTTTTTCATGTGTATTACCCTCCAACAAAGTCCAGAAGTAGAATGAGGAAGAATGTAGAAGCAGAGAACTCTCACTGTAGGTCTGAGGCACTGTAATACAAAAGGGAGGAAAGGCAGATGGAAGAAGAAAAGCAATACCTATCAGAGGGACTGACAGGACTTTGAGAATGCAAGGCACTACAAGAAAGGATGAAAAAATTATATATTAAATTCTGCCATAAATGTGAGGCCTGAAAAGAAAAAACTGAACTTATGCATTGCAGTAAAAAAATTTAATTCCAGCGACTTAAATCCAGCATCAGCAGTTACACATGCAGAAACCTATCGCCTGAGCAGTGTCTCCATCAAAGAGGCATGTGCCTATTTGCCTCTGAATATGATTGTAAAGAACCACCCAGGTCACCTGGAACCTCCTAGCCCTGCTCCAGATGGCACCTAGACATTCCTGTGTGATGGTGGGGACTCAAGGCTGCTAACATAGGTTATGAAGGGTGTGATAGACTGTATCCAGGAAATTTCAAGTTTTCTATGGATGATGCTGTAAAATCTGGGGGAAAAGTTTAATGAAGCATTTGAAACTTAAGAATTGCAGACAATGAGGACAACAATATCAGAACACAGAAATCCACATCTGTTTTACGGAGAAGCTTCAAGAGACTAAGCTCTGACCCCAGCTTTTCCCCAAAGCAAAATTCACACTAAGTCTCTCTCATTGTTATATATTAGCACCATCAGGCTCTGCAAGCCACAGGAATGAAACATTTGGACTTAAAATGTAGGAAGACAGCACCATTTAGAAGTTTTATCTGATCGCCTTACTACAGTGACAGGCAATGATCTTATCCATAGCCATAAAAATCACAGGTCACTGAAATAAAAAGTCTTATTTTCCTTTAACCTCAAGGTGGCCTTTCTGGAATTCTTTGAAATATTCCTGCAAAATAATTTGAGAAAGAATTAGATTTCTTAAAAAAACCCCCAATATTTGTGCATTTCTAATGTGGAACTGATTATCACAAGGTGGTACGGAGGCTAAAAGTAAATATGAGTTTAAAAAAACCAGATAATTTTTGGGAGGAAAAGCCCATTTCACCCATTTGTTGAACCTCTTCTTCGAATGAGTGGCCATAGGCTGCTGGAAGCCGAGAGGATGACCGAGGGGTGCCTGTTCCCTAGGCACATGCTCCTGGCTTTGGCCAGAGACAGGAGAGCGGAGACGGGAGAGTGGACCTGACTATCTTTACCTGCCTAGTGAAGTGTGGCTATTTTTATATACCAGACATGACCCAGAGAGTGTTTAACTGGCTTACCTTTATCCAGCTGGTGGTCAGACTGACTGACTGAAGATCAATCATTTTGGAAAAATTATAGTGTTCAGAAGGTCCTGTCTTAGATGGATGTCTGGGTACATGTTTGTCTCTGAGCAAACCTGGTTTATTTATAAATTGCATATTTATCATAAAAGCATTCATGTAAATTATATTTTCTGTACAGTTTCTATTTGCATCTTCCTATAATTTTTTTCACATGGGTTTAATGCTTTTTTATTATGACATTTTCTGATTTAATTTGCTTGTGTCTCAGTGTGCTTGTATACGAAAATACACAACTCTGAATACACAATAATAAACCTGTAAATTAATGCCTTGTTATTGTTTTATGTCCTGTATTTGTTTTCTTATGTGACAAAACTACTTATGCAGAAATCTGTCTGCTACTAAAGTCATGAAGCATAAAGGGACAACAAGGTTCTACTGATATCAACTAATAAGAGAACAAATTGTTGTGATAGTCTACACTGAGGAGATGACTAGATGGCAATTAAACTTTAATTCTTCCTCTTCTCTTATAATTAATAATAATGTCTTGTGGTTCTCAAACTTCATTAGATGCCTTTTAAAATTAGTTTTGTAAGTGGGTTCTGAATTGTTGTTAAGGTTACTTAAGTAATATTCTAATGCTACTAAAGCCCTTTATAAAGTATTAAGGTGACACCGTAATCTTTCTGGGACTCTTACACAACACACACTACTCTGTATTAAAAAATAAGAAAAAAAAAACAACAAAAGGCAACCATCCCCTTTCCTCTACCTAAGAAGAAAAAAGAGATAGGATAAATAAAACTTATCTCTTCTTCAGAAGGATAGTAAATATAATAAAATTTGTCAAAAGGAATTAAAGAAACAATTTAACAAATAATATTTGGTAAGTGATTAAACAAACTCAATTTTGAACATTTATGACATGCTTACACCACTAGGCTTGAAAAGAATTCTGACATTGGATGTCACAATTTGATTTGATAGCAGTAATTGCCTGTAATCTGTCAGTCCCTCCCTGGGACAGAGTCAGGGATTACCTAAGTGGCAAGATTAATGCAATGTGAACAGGCAGAGGAGTTTGTGGCACACAAAGCATCAGATTCTCTCATGAACCCAGAGGTTCAGTGGGAAACTCAAGCATGTTCAAGTCCAGTGCAGCAGGGGATGTCTCCCTACGAAAAATCCACAGATGGATATCTGTGCTATCTGTGTGCATCTGTGCTTATAGAGGAACATGCTACTAACTCTGGAAGGCCAGAACAAGCCACATTTTGCTTCTTTTGTTAAATAACAAGAAATACTTGAAAATCAAATGTAATTTAATGTCATTTACCTGTGAAGGAACTTCAGTAGTTCTGCCATCTTTCCCCTCAGACTAGTAAGTTTTCCCTGAAAAGCTGTGTTTGCAGTTCACAGCTTTGCTGCAGTTTGCAAGCATAGTCTGCTTTGTGGGTATAGCGATGGATAGAATTTTTTTCTTTCACTTTTAAACAGTATGAGATCTTTAAAATCTAAACAGACTGTTTCATTTTATATCCTGAATATAGGCAACCCGAAAGTCCCTTTAAAATATATTTCTACTGAACTACTGAGAAGTCTATAAATATTCATCGATATGTAGAGAATTACTAGCTAGTAACTCACCACGGCTAATAATCCCTAACAGAGGACATGAAAAGAGTGGCCTGGAAGGTCCATCCATGGTTCATGCCTGGTCAGCAGCAACCAATGGAGAATGGACTCGTGTGATTCCAGTAACTTACTTTGTACCATATCCAAAACCTTTGGCCAGCCATAATGCCAGTTTTTTTACATTTAGTGAGTTCAGACTGTCAGAAGGACCTTGAATAGTTGAGAGCAAGGTATAATAATGGGATAGGACAAAGAAGACAGAAAGGAAAATAGTATCTTTATATCTTACTATCAGCATTTGGTATTACATCCTGAAAGGCAATGCACAAAATAAAACCAGCATGGAATTTAATTTAAAAGAAAGATGCATGAAGGTCTTTCAGCCTTTTATAGTTTATATTCCTCAAGAGGAATTTCATCACCACTGTGCTATGCAGCTCTGACTGTGCTCCAAAGTTGTCTCATGCTGCCACAGCAATCTCAGGATAGTTCCTGGCTGCTGTAGTTCTTGACAAACTTTAAGATATGAAAAAATACCAGCAGGCACAACACTTATTAGTGTTATTTTAACTGAGTATTGACAAAGAGTGTTCCTTTGTGTTCTAGTCTGAAAAACTGATAAAAATACACATTAGAGAACTTACACTGAAAATCTGCACTCTATGAGTAAGAAGGCACAACTCCAGTGTATTTAGAAGAGTACGTGCTTAATGAGCACATGCAATTAAAATAAAGGCAAGGAAATCTGTTAGAGTTTAGAATGCAAAGATCATTGTTTCCAGACAATTTTGCTGATGCATTGCAGACTTCTTTTTTGCATTTTTAAAGTGTTTTCTTCATCATGGAACAGGTCATATTATCAGCATTCACTATTAAGAGTAAATCACTTGAACACTAAGCTCTGAAAAATTTGACTCAGACTTGCAATCAAAATTTGAAAAGAAACTGAGGTGAAAAAGCAGATTGGGGTTCCAAAGCTGTCTGAAGGTTTAATTTCATGGAAAGAAGTGTGTGCTTTAGCTTAAGAAGTGAGAGTTTCATATTCTGTTTGTGAAACTAGATAGGTTCCCCTCAGCCATTAGACTTAGACTAACGGCCTTTAATAGACTAATTTTTCTTCTATCACAATTCTTAAAAATCACCATGTTGATATGATTTGTCTAAAACATAAGATATACCTCTTAGCCCAATTCCTCTCAGTCTGAAGAGTTACTTAAAATTAATCCTTGCTTTTGCATTAATGAATTTGAGACCAAATTTTCCAGGCTGTTGGCAAAGAAATTAATGTATTCACCCCCCTCACAAAAAAACCCAAAAAAACAAACAAACAAAAAAACCCCCAAAACCCCACAAAACCCAGTTCAGTGAAGTAAGTTCTTCAATAATCTTTTGCTAGTTTTGACTGCCAAAATATTTTGCAACAATAACTGAAAGCTAAAGCTGTGCTCAGGTTTTGTGAATTAAGCTTGATCTGTTTGTCTACTTCACATAATTTAAGAAGCCTCTTTGAATATTAAACATACTTTTGTTAATAAATTCAAGAACATAAATTAAATCATGCTTTTTTTCTTGGAAAGAGCATCTACAAAGCATTATAACACCTATCTAGTAGCACATCTTTAAAGAAAATTTTTTGCCTGGACATAGCATGATTTAAATTGTTTAGGAGGAATCTTGTTTAGAAAGAAAAATAATAAATATTTACATTCACAACATATTGTGTGTTTATAAAAGGAGTCAAAATAAGTTTGTAAAGAAGAAACAACTGAACAAAAGCTAATAGAGAAAGGAGAGAACAGTAATTAAATTCAGGAGGGTATAGAAGCCCTAGCTGAGCAAATTAACTTTTTATCATCAGTGGGTGAATAATGACAGCTGATTTGTCCTCTTATGCCTTATGCATAAGGCATATGAGGACATGAGGCATAAGGAGGCATAAGGCATAATGACAGCTGATTTGTCCTCTTATGACATTGGAGTATTTAAAAATAATAAGTCTGTAGTACTGGAGTAAAAGGCCAGCACAACAGATAAATATGCCCTCTAGTACTATTACAAGTTTCATATCCTTTGATCTAAAAGGAAACCCAAAAGAAGAAGGATAACAGGCTGTTTAATATTGTAGATTAGGTCCTGGAAAAGTTTAAAAGCCTGAAGTTTGTTTCTGTGAAAAACCTCTAAGAATGTGAATGTGCATTTTGGACAAGCAGCTATTGTCATCTCCCAGTAACATAAGCTCCCAGTAAGCACACATGGGTAGTAAACTTTCCTAATGCTTTAAGTCAGCATAGAACAAAATATGCAAAGGTCTCTGAAAAAAAATTCTTGGGTCCTTGATGGGGAAGCAATTCAAACTTTGCATGCAAATATCTGATCTTTACCTTTCACCTCAAAGGCATCTGAAAGCTTTTACTTCTAGATTGAATAAGCAGTTTGCAGAAGCTGCAGGAAAGCAGCTTATTAATGGGAACAGAGCGAGCTGCAGCTTCTCTGAATGGTGCTGTAGTCCCGTCTTCTGAGTTCATTGTACATCTGCACAGCTGTAGAAACAATTGGGTGGAAATCTGTCCACAGAGGCAAAACATGGCAACTAAGCACATGTAATGTGGAGTGGTAAAAATCAGCTGAGTAGCTATACTTACCCAGAGTGACTCCTCAAGTGTAGCAATTTCTGATGAAAGTGGTTGTGATGGGTTGTCCATGGCCAGCTGCTGGATGTCCACCCAACTGCTCTCATTCCACCTCCTCAGCAGGACAGGGGATAAAAGAAGATGAAAAAGCTGAAGGGTCAAGTTATAGAGAGGGAGTTTGCTTACCAATTACTGTCATAAGGAAAACAGATTTGACTTGGAGAAAATTAATTTAGTTTATTCTCCATTAAAATAGAGTACCATGCAGAGAAAGAAAGACAAAACAAAACCTTCCCCAAAGTCCCTCTTTTTGATGTGCTCAACTTCCCTCTCTCATTCCTGACTTCTCTACTTCCTCCTTCCAAGCAGTGCAGGAAATGGAGGCTGTGGTAACTCCATAACAGCCCCTCTCTGCCTCCTTTCTCTGCATTCTTTCCCTCTTCTGCAGTGTGGCTCCTTCCCATGGGTTACAGCACTTCAGGACCAACCTGCTCCAGCGTGGGTTCTCCATGGACCACAGCTCCTTCAGGGCATGTCCACCTGCCAGAGTGTGGTCCTTTCCATGGGCTGCAGTGTGGATGCCTGCTCCAGTGTGATATTCTGCAGGGACAGTCTCTGCTTGGACACGTGGAAGATCTTCTCCTCCTCTGACTTTGGTGTCTGCAGGGCTGTTTTTCATACTCTCCCCTCACTCCTCACTGACTGTGCTGCATTTTGCCCTTTTTCACATGGACTTTTCCTGAGGCACTGCCATTGTGGCTGCAGGGTTGAGCTGTGCCTCGTGGTTGGTCCAGTGGAATGAGTTGGAACTGGCTGTGCTCAGCATGGGGCACTCCCCACCAAGGCCACTCTGCAGCCCCCCACCAGCACCCTGTACTTTGCTTCAACCACAATTTCAGTGTAGCTGAGGATGGGGACAAAAGCAGACACTGTCTGCATGGAAAAACAGGAGAAACCCATCACTTCCCATACAAAATTCACTGGAAAAATTGTGACAATGCCGCAGTCAGGGTGACCGTGGTTTCCCATGAAACGGGAACTCTGCATTCTGAATAAATACAATCAGGCAGCTGTAGGTTCCCAGCCTGTAAACACAGATGAAAGATCTCCTCCAGGTGTGCAGGCAAACTATTCTCTTAATAGCCTATGTTTGGAACAAAAACAACAGCAGATCTCTGAGAAGTTCACTGACAATGAAAGCAAATACACATCAGTGATGAAGATTTCCAAAGCACCAAAGCCAGGAAAGCCATGTCTTGGTCACTCAGTCCCAGCATCTTACTAAGAACCATGGCTTGTAGTGGAGCTATCCCCTCATACAGTGGAGGGAAACAAACTACGTGCAACAGATTAAACCAATACTTTCAAATGCCGCAAGACTTTAACTTCTTGTAACTCAGTCAGAGCTTTTATGGAGAAAGATTAAAATCATACATACAAAGTGTGCGTACAAGACTTCAGTACACACCATTCCACTAGAAGAAGTAGCAGAAAATGTCCTTAATGGGCACTTTCTAATTTAGTACACTTTTAAGTAGCTGAAAACTTCTCAATTTTATGATAATTAATTCTGATTTTTTTCAACCAGCTGTATAAAGTGAAATCAAACCATCTGGCCACCATAGTGTATAATTTTCTGTGATGAAAATTAAAGAACTGGACTTCAGGCCAACTCTTTTTGCTATCCCATGTGTGTTCACACTGTATCTGTACTATCTGACACCATCAATATGCCTTCCACACAGTGCCAGTAGTAGCACAGAAAGCTTTTTTATTTTAACTTTACTTCAGTGATGGGAAGAGTCCATGTTTTAAAAAACAATTCCTTTATTTCAGATAGGAAGCTGCAGCACAGAAAGAGATTTGTCTTGGAGCTGCAGTAAAACCATGCTGGTGGCAGAGTGTGTGCAGACCTGACACCTGACTTAGCCACTTGGCATCTTGGGGATGAGGCCCCGTCCCACGGCTCTGTCTCCATCCGTGGAAGGGGTGATGAAGAGCTGCCTTCTGCCGCGGGGCTGCAGCAGCTCCCACTGGACGTTTTAGGGAGTATTTACTCAAGGCTCTGCTTGCACAGTGGTTGTGAGTTCGGCAAGGAGGGTAAGAGTAACAGCAGAGAAAAGGAGTAAAGGAGGATCTTCTTTCAGACAGAATATTCACACTGCCTAATCTGCATTGCCTAATAACCCTGCTTGAATTGCTGAATGTCTTAACATGGATGCAAAGCAATCAAGGATGTAATTTCAATAACTGAAGTGCAACCAAAATCACAAATAGAGGCTAAACACACCTAGAAACTGTACTGTAAGCTTGTGTGAGACCTCGCCTTACACACTGAATTATTAAGGCATTGCATTCAGAGAGTAAGGGATGTCAGCTTCCTGCAAGCTTAGTGCTACCTGCAACAAGTCTGACACTGGTAGCACTTCAGATGCCTGTGCTTCTGGCCTTAAGGCTGTTGTCTTTTCCCACAGAACTGCGTTGAAAGGCTGAGTTTAGTGCATTTCTCCCTATTGGCAGAAAAGTCACCTTAGGGAACCACTGGGATTTCCGGCAATTTTATTGGACATCTGCTCAGTTTCAGACACATAATAATGATAAGGCTGCTATATCATGATTATAACACACACTTGAAGAGACTGCTTAATGCGTGAACTAAAACCTGATGGTTCAATTGCAGCATGCTTTTGCTCTTCTACAAACTGCATTTACTGAATAAAATAACAAAACAAAACAACAGTTTTTCCTCTGTCAAAATTACTAAAATGTTTTTGAGTGACTTAAACATTTTTTCTAATTAAGAAATTGTTTTTCTCTCTCAGAAGATAATTTAGAGTAATTATATTAATAATCTTAATGAAGTAGCTGACCACAGCAGCTATATTCAGTGGAACAGAAGTGTCACCATTTTGCTACTAATTACCTTTACAACTTCTTAATATCTCCATTTTTTTATTTCACAAGTTGATAATCCTTAAATAAGAAGCCTGGTAAAGTTTTGACATTTTAATCTTAGTTCCTTAGATAGAAGAATCTACTGAACTATACTTTGTCCAGTGGTTCAATGCAAAAGACTCCTGGAAAGCAGAACCTGCTGTAAGACCAGGTGCTCTTTAGACCTGACTTACAGCTTCTTAGTTTTTTAATGGTCAATGTTAACAGCAGTGTGGAATATGCCCCTAATGCTGTCATTTGCTTGGTACATCACTCCTTTTTTTTTCAGGGGGTAAATGGGCTGAATATATCTAAAACTCTTACTGCTTGTGTCTTCAGAACCTGACTTAACACTTTGCTTTTTACCACAGACCAGATAGTCTTATGAGACAAATCTGCCCAGTGAGTAAGTTTGGTATTTTATCCCTATGTAAAAAATGTAGTGCATCACAAGCCAAATTAAAAATCCAGTAAAAAGTGAAAGAGAGTTACAAAGACAATTTAGATAGCACTGCTGCCACAATGCATCCTTTTTAAATTCTAAGTGCAATGTTTCAAAGCTATACTCTCAAATCCTCATTCCTCCTCCAAATCTGGCAGAAATGCAACATCTGCCAGAAACTTACATGTTCAACTTAAACAATTTCCTGAGCGCTGAGTTCAGCACTAAACCAAAGATTTCCTCCCTCATCCAAGGACAAACTACTTGCAGCTTATTCAACACTGTCCAGAAAAAGGAACAGTCTTTTGGCCCCTAAACACCAGTCCTGAACAGCCACAGGAGGCATGACTATTACTGGCTTCAGAGACAGACATAAGAGGTAGTAAGAGATGAAAATCCTCACTTCACCCTGCTAAATCCACCACTACGCTATGGTGATGTGACAGGAAAAGAGCCAAATACCTGCCACTTTCATCCTGCTGAAGTGCTGAAACAGAGATTAGTTACATAATGTTGTAAAATAGGAATTCAGCATGCGAAGGGAGGAATCTCTCAGTTCCCTTCCATAGTAAAATCACTGCTTACACAGATGAACAGCACTGCCCCTATAGGAACAAACAACAGCCAAGCCCTCAAAACTAACTCTCACCCAAGCATAGTGTTACAAAATCACATTCCAGAGTGATCACTGTGTGCCTGAGTTTAGAGTAAAACTGTAAGGCACGTGTCCTAGACTGGTGGAAACTTGGTCAGAGGTTTATTATGTTCTGGGTATTTTTTACAGTGCTCAAATTCTGTTTATATTTGTCCGTAACGCTCTAAAACAGACTGAAAAATGATTGAAACCAATCTGTGTACAAGGTGAGCACGGCAGGATTTTTAAAACATTTGCATAGAAAAGCTTGCCTTGGTTGGTATTTCCAGTGTTCTCCTACACATGTACAGGAAGACCCCAAGATCCCGTGAATGCTGTCACTGCACCAGCTTCCTGTGTAAAGGTACAGACTTCTCCAGTATACTAAATAAGCAGGGAGCAGAAGAAGAACTTAAAGACTTAAAGAAAGTTAGAGGTGCTCTTCCTCAGCAGCTCTCACGGCTTCCTAGCAGTTAACACGCTAAAGCTACCATAGTAAGTGTCAAACTAAAGAAATCAGGGAGACCACGCTGTCCTTGGTTTTGAGTCAGGGCTCTGGAATCAGGTGAAACCTTCACTGGGCTGAGGATGCTGTTCCCAGGGCTCTGAACTGGGGAACTCTGGTTTTCTCCAACCCTGCGGCACAATCCTAAAGCCTTCTTGGTCCAGAAAGCAGGGAGTAAGGGATGACTATCCCAGCCAATTCAGCTAGGCAGAAAAAAATCAGGCATAACAGCAAAATGAAAGCCAAGAGCTGACAAAAAACTTGCTAAGTTCAGGTAGGTTTGAGCCCTTCCAAATGATGGTGGCACTAATACTACTCAGGAAGAGAAAAGGCTGGAAGAGTTTGGAAGAAGTGGAGTGAAAACAGTTCAGGTATTAAATGTCTGCTTGTGCTTTGGGGACAAGAGTATATGTTTCTTAGAAAAGCATGGAATCCTTGACAGCCTGGCTGTGCAGGGTAGAGTGAAATACACAGAGTGCAAGCCAGATAAATGTTGATTAAATCATCTGTTTTGCCCACTGGAGTCCAATAGTATCAGTCAGGGATGAACAGAAGACATCCTTCAACATATTCCTTCATCCAGCAGGAGACAGGTACTTTTGTAGCAGGGAGACAAGTGAATTAGAGCTGTAAATTTTATTAAAGAGCAAATAAGAAGTGATTGGCGGAGTGAAACCTTAGAAATGAATTAACTTAAACATGCAAAATTAAACATGCAAAATCAAACAATTAACAGGTGAATAGGTGCTTTTGCACAAAAATAAGGAAAAAGTGAAACAGAGCAAAACTTTTAAGAAACACCCAGTGTTCCGCATTTTGGATTTTAAAAAAATGCTGGGTATTTTACACTAAAATATCTAGTATTTCAGTAGTGGTGAGCCAATATTCTGACTGTTGCCATCTTCAGAAATATTATATTGCTTCAGAAATCTGCTGAAATGAGAACTTAATTCCTTGGGCTTCCTTTCACTGACTTTTAAGAGAAGAACATGAGAAAATTCAAAGCAACAATTCCCAATTTTAATACATACTGTGAAGTGCAGAAATTGATGCTCCACACAGCACCAGTGCAAGATACCACATAAATGATTGAGGTACTGCAGGAAAATTATTTATCCAGATACTACCTCATTCTGATATAATATTATTTTAGCACCTGCATTAGTGTTACTGAAGGGCCTTTTCCATTTATCTTACCTCGGCACAGCCACACTCGACATGCCTTTACACTCATCCTTCCAAAAAAGAGCAAGACAGTTGGCTGAGTGCTACATTGCATTTAACCACCCTGACAAGAGTAGGGTCAGACATCCAACACTCCGGCCTAGGGAGTCTTATTATAGCAAATTTATGAGAGCAGATGTTGCTCTGAGCCTTGCAAGACTACGTGTTGTGTTTGGCACACTGGAGTTAAGCAGTTACATTTTCTTGCAGCTGCATAAAGTAGCAATTATATTGTTCTAACTACATGCTAAAAATGTACCACTGAAGCTAAGCTAGCATGATTAAGGGATCTGAAACCTTGGACAAGCCCTAGACTTTAATACACTGGGTGAATAGCAGGGTCATAGAAAATCCCTTTCTCTCTCTTTTTTGGCAGTTTAGAGAATAGGTGTTTAATCACCACTTTTAAAGTCTTCTTTCTGAAAATAATTGGGGCTGTTTTCCATCAACAATGTCAGATTTATTGTCTTAACCCTATATTTATAAAATAAATTACCAGTAAATGAAGAAGAACAAGAATAAACAAGAATTCTATAGATATAATTTACATCAAGAGGCATTTATTTACAGAAAAATGTGGCTTGTAAAATTATTATTAGTTTTTCAAAATTGACTGCACTTGTCATTTAAATCTTTAAAAGAATAAAATAATCATTTCAGTGGGTATGGAAGGCAAAATCCTATGCATAAGATTCAATTAAGATCACACTCCAATCTAGGAAAAGCCTCATTCCAAAGTAAGTCTTCAGACTCCTCTTGAAGCAAAGTTTATAAAATGCCATGTACAATAAATTCAGGTTTTCTATGTGTCAACATACCTTACTTTTGATTAAAAACAAGGCTGTAGCTAACAAGCATCAGATGCTTCTGGTTCATCAGGTGCAACTGCATCCTACTTTACCTTAGCTTCTGTTTTCATCAGAAGCAGGTCCACTGATGTTAATGGATTTAAAATGGTGGAGCTGAGCTATAAATATTTCCTTATCAGTTATTTCCCATTTCAGTCCAATACAGTTTCAAACACCAGCTCATCGTTATTATAAAACAGATTATGACACTGTCTTTATCTTGAACCACAAATTTTTCTCACTTTTTCTCTTCCTATTCTTTCCTCCAGCTCCTGGGGGATGGAGGTGGTGAGGGTGTGCGAGAGGGGCTGGCGTGTACCCGGCTGCTGGCCACAATATAGAACAAAGAGATATATATATGTAAGTACACATAAAGCATTTTGCTAGATCTGGTAAAAAAGAGCAAACTTTTTGCAAGTGCTTTGACTGACTTAATTATCTTAAATATGTCTGTCTGCTGATGGTTACTAAATAACATCATAAGCAGATATAGAGACCTCTAAGACAAGTGGTTGAACTAATGTGTGTTCACAGCTGCTGTGAAAATCTGACAGTAGCAGCTTAAACCTCCCAGAGCAGTGCCAGGTCAGTCTCTTTGCTTGTTCTGCCCTTGGACAGGCAAAGTCCAAAAGGAAGAAGCAGAAACAAGACTGGTTTTGCAGGGAAAGCACTCAGTGGAGTGCAGGCTGTCTATCGGAGACAGAAACTGAAAACCCTGTTTGATCAGAGATAGATTCCTACTGGCCTGCAATTTCCCATCATTTATGTGTAGCACAGAACTGCTTCAGCTGCCCTGTTTTATTGCCTACTGAAAAGTGAGCGGGTAATTTCACACCTGCTCTTGGATATTAGGCTTATTATACAAACTTTTATCTTAGAGAACTGTTACATATTTCAGAAGAACAGGGATTTGTAACAGGGCTAGTAGCAGGCCTTTATTATAGAGGTGGTAGGAATTACCATCTGAGAATAGCAGAGGCTTTTTCACAGTGTAATTGACATTGATTATCTTCTGTCCATGTGCACTGTTGCTTATCAGTACAGATGCCCCAGAAAGATGGGTTTATGTGGTGTCTTTGTACAGTACTGAAACTTTCTTTGCCATAAGAGAAAGTTGATTATCAACCACAATGAAATCAGACCAGCTACAAAAGTTAATCATGGAGCTAGATATCTGGTGTAGAAGTCATGGAAAGTCAAGAATTATTAGTTCATGAAACAAGACAGGCAAGCTTCTAACTTAAAGAAAAGGCAAAACCCAACCAAAAAAAACAACCAAAAAACCACCCCTTCTCCCATCCCCCCCAAACCCCCAAACACAACGACAGAAAACCAAACTCAACACCAAAACTCACTTCGAATCCCCCAGAGTTAGAGAAAAGAAAACAAAGAGCTCCTGAAGAGCAGAGTGCTATCAGGGAATGAAAAGGGCCCAGCATGAGGAAGAGCATTAAGAGCTCCTGTTTGTCTCTTGTGGCCACAGTGAGTGTTCAAGTCAGTTTTGACAAGGCTTAGCTATGCCATTTCCCCAAGTGTGTTGATGTAGCTGCTGCCAACAAGGCCCAGCAGATGATTAAAGGGATGAGGAAAGGCAGCGATGTCATGCTTTCTAAGGAAGGAAAGGATCAGGACAGATGTAACTTACTCCAGTTCTTAACAACACGTTCCTACAAATAGAAAGCAATACTGAAGCTATTACTGTCACCACTCAGGCATGACGAGAAGTGTTAAAAGTAATGAATTACCTATCTGAACACATAAAAATGAGGTAAAGCATGGTATAATGGTTATCAGACATTTCAGCTAGTCCTGAAACAGGGGTAATATGTGTTCTGCAAACTATCCGTCAAAGCTATCCTACATTATTCCATGTGACAGATTAAATGGCTGATCTCAGTGCATATGAAATTGCCAGATATCCAGGAACTTAGGAAAACCCAGGCCAGTTTTCACAAAGAGCCTGGGCTTGGTGGTAGCAGTAAAAATTACTACCTTTTTTATTCTGCCAAAATGCCAGAGTTTGCATGGCTTGAAACATAAAAATGAAACAAAGACTCTGTGCAGAGAACCAGGCAAGGAAAGGCAAATCACAGTGTAAGAGGTGTATATACGTTTTAAACAAATTGAGATAGTGATAAAGGGCTAAAAGAAACTCCCATGGAATCACAAAACATAAACATTGTGGGGGTGGCATACCTGGAGAGAATTATGCAGTAATTTTGAAAAGTTAATGTTTAAAGCATAAGCATTTGGAGTGAGTTTACAGCTATTTGCCATTTATAGGACAACCAGAATACTATCTAAGCAGGAATTAAAGACAGATTGGGACTGAATGATGCAGGGTGGATAAAACTTGTGTTACGGTGAATGCTTGCTCAAAACAAAAAAAAAATAGTCTAACACAAAAAGTGCCCTCAGGATGAAGTTGGCTTAGCAGCACCAAGTACTGTGTATAGACTCAACTTTTGTTTGCACATCAGGAGCACAGGCCATCTATTATAGAAAGTACACAGCTGGTGGGAAATTTCATTTGTAACATGATTTGGTACAATCTCCAAATATCAGGCCAGATGATACTAATTTATACTGCAATTCTATCATGCATGCTGCCTCTTAAAAATGAGTTTATTTGCATTCAGACAGGTATTCAGTTGAAGGAAAAACATGGAACAAAATGTAAACAAAAGTAACATAACAATGGTTCATCTTGACAAAAAGGACTGCAACCTAAACAGCTTCCTGTGATATCACCCCAAAATGGATGAATTCCAAGATCTGATAATAAATGTAACACACTCTTGGAGCCTTGCTCAGTGCCAAACTTTGTATCCCTTATGAGAAACAGTTGTGTGCTATAAGCACTCAAAACTTTACTGACATTTAGTTTAATGGAATTATTTTGCTTTCAATCAACTCAGGCATGTTCTGCTCTTAAATTAACTGCTAATTACTAATGCAAACTTACTATCCATACGTACTGCTATTACTTCTTGATTTGGAAGTCCTTCTCTTTCTCCACCAAAATTGCCAGAAGTTGGTGCAGATTTCTTTTCTTCAATTAAAAAATGACATTAGGATTTTTTTAAAAATGCTCTTTGTACTCTAAAAATCCCATTTTGTACTGTGGTGAAATACTACAACAAATCAATGAACATAACCTGCTAATACCATCTAAGCTTTGCCTGATTTAACTTCTTACACTTTGCCCTCTTGTTTCTGGAACATTCAATTCTAAGTATTTTCAATAAATTACTTTTGCAGTATTTATAATTTTGGAAATTGGTCTCTGGCTATGAAATTTCCATTTCTGAAAGTTAATACATATTAGATGTCTTTACCCCTGATATACTGTATCAGTAGCTTTCCTCTTTTCCTTTTTTTTTTTTCCCTTGGAAAGGGGGGTAAAGAGAGAGAGAGGAAAAGATAAATCTGCTATTTAGAGGGTTTGATATTTTTCTAAGTTGTTTATATTTGTGTAACTACTTGTAAGAAAATACTAATTGAAGTTATATATCTGATTTGTCGGTTGACTTTCACTGCATCACCAACCTTATGTTTTCAAGAACAAGTCAGCACTTTAAGACAGATGATCCACAAGTAATTAAGGCAAATGATATCCCAAGCCAGAGATTTAGAGTGCTCAGTCACCATATTAAGAGTATTACTGGCTTTAAGACATTGAACGTCCATCCATGTTATTTTTCCTGCCATAGCACAGCCTTTTGTCATGGTTTACAAGAATCATGGTAAATTCATATTTTTATACAAATGTTTTCAACCTGCAGTGGTAGTACAGTACTGTAAGACACCAGTTTAAAAAATGTTTTTCTTAAGCAGCAGGAGGTTTAGCATCACCCCTGTGTTCAATTTTGATACAATTTGTTACCATACAACAGCTCTGGCATTTTAAAGAAATTCCTCACACAGATAATTTCTGGACCACTGTTTTCCACATCAATTTTAACAGCATCCACGGTTCACAAAACAGGTGATTTCCTTGAGATGGGGAAGAGGTACCTGCAAAATTACACAGGAACCAAGCTAGGCTGGAGGTATTTTTACCTTAAAAACATGCATGTTGAATGCCTTCACAATCTGAAATCAATCCACGGGATGTCTCCTTCTCTGTGTCACATTGCAGAAAATGTTTCCTTTTGAAAAAGTCTTGAGACTGTTAGAGGATATTCCAGGTGTTACTTGCACTTCTATGCTTGGGGTGCATGGAGGGGATCTTAAATCACATTTCTGGGTAATGAATGAACATACCTCCATGCTAAAAAATCCAGGTTCACAGTTCTGATTCAAGTAACAAGCTTTCAGGAGAGAGGCATCTCTTTAAAGCACCATTTTCTTGTGCAACATCCTGCTTGCAGTTTTTGTAGAAAAATATGAGTAAAACTGGATGCTTTTACATTTCACTGATTGACTGCTATGGGAAAAAAAAGTTTTCAATTAACAGCTTATTGGCTGGCAAGCCTTTATCTTCTTCATAGCACTTAGGTTAATGACAGGTTAATCTTCCTAAGACAGATCTGACACACCTCTTTTTCAGGAAATCAGAAAACCAATAAAAGCCTAATCAGTTCACATGTGGCCACATAATGCCTCTCTACTACTTGCTGCTAATATGACCAGGCATTATTTTATCAGGTTAAACAAATATTTCATGTAATCTTCGGCTGGAGTCAGCAAAAGGGAAAAGTAAACAAACCAGAATCAAACAATCATGCTCATGCTCAATAAAGTTGCAGTGAAAGGAGAAAGAATGGGCTGCAAGAGGATAATTTTTTCTCCAACCTTTTTGAGTGATCAGTGTATATCCTATATCAATGTATATCAGCATGAAGACTGACAGCACCAGTAAGTTTTTATCCAAGCCAGTTTAACTAAAAGCATTACTCATGCCATGCCTTATAATTTCGACTTGTATTAATATACAGCTTTATTTACTGCTCCCTGACATTCTATTTCTTCTAGCACAACAGAGAAATGTGGGTCAAGGTGAAATACAGGAGTTGTAACACCATGTTATTTTCCCAATTGCATATACATTAACATTCTGATCCTTTTCTTTTAGGAATGAAATCTGTAGTGAGAGAGGCCTGGTTTTTATCCAAGGCAAAGCCATTTGCTTAGTTCATACATACACCCTTCCCCTGTCTTTAATCTTTCAAGATGCATGTGTGGGTGGAGTTTTCAGCCATGTGAAATAAAAGTAGTTCTATCTTTTTCATACTTGAGGGAATGTGAGAACAATCTAATTGAAGAAAAGTTAATTTTTTGTTCTGAATAAAAAAAGGTAGCAAAGTACAATGAGCTAACTGTCTCTAAAATGGTTTGGGATCTATTTTAATGGAAAAACATAAAAATAATCAAACCTTCACATAAGCAATGCAATTAATCTGCCTGTCAAAAGCATGACCTGCAGTAGTGCAAGAGGTTATTGCCAAATCTAAGAACCTTTAATCCTGAGTTGATCCAATCACTGTAATAAAATTAGCATCACCGAAGATGATCTTCATCATCATTTTTCAGCTAAAAGATGAGTGGAAATATTTGTGGTTCAGCAAACGAATGCCCTTTTCCAAAGCACTTCCTAACTATAGAGTATATACCAAACATGTGCTCCTGAATTTGGTATTTCACATAGCCTCTGTCAACAGCGGAAAAAAAAAATCAACATCTCGCTCTGAACTACCAACTAGTTTCAAAATGAAGATTTTAAAACATGTAGTCAGTATCTATAATTACAAGAAACTTTTCACTGAGAAATGAGATAAAGTAAAATTTAATCACCAAATTTACAATTTTAAGATCAGTATGCAGGGTAAAGGTCCTAGGACAGCAACTTTTTAATAGACACCAAATTCTGTATGCTTGAGGGAAAAATATTAATGGTTCCCTGAACAGGCACTATGATAAAAGCAGCTAGAGCTAACCTTACATTTTTGTTTTGAAGTGCAGCAAATGTGAGTGAAACAATAAAGAGGTACATGAAAACAGGTGTGTAACGACAGCAAAAGGCGTGCACACCTATTTCAGGGAGACTTGGAGATTGTTCCAGGGAAGTTAGTATCCATTGCAGTGCTAAGGAACGCCATAATTTATGCATTAAAACCTAACCAAACCAGCTCAACATTAAATGTGTTAATTCTTCCTATAAAATCAAATACCACTTTCAGAGTACAAAAGTTTCTGCAACTGCACCTTAGGCTGCTCTTTGTTTGATCTGATTTTTTGGTCTTCCCTATGTGGTATTTAACAGAACAGATTTTTTTTTATTATGATTTTATTTTACTGCATTTCCTCTTCCATGTGCCTCTGTCTGTCAAATGACAAAGGGAAAAACTTGTGTTTCAGTGACACTCTGGCCTGTGCACACAAATGATTCCCTGTATATTAATACGCCGGCACGCTGGCCAGGCTGGGGGGGCCGCAGCTTGGTCCAGGCGTGTCCCACACAAAGGTAGAACGCCCCGGGGCACCTTGGTGCCTCGCTAGCCAGCCTCCCAGCCCGTGCGGTGGAGGGCACGGAGCCTAGCGTGCCTGGGGCTTTTGGATAGCCCAGGCGCAGCCAGAAATAAATAAGCAGAGGAGGCCCTCGGCCAGTGTTCCAAGGGTTTATTATAAAAGCACCCTCGAAGGGCACCGGATGCGAAGAGGACAAGAGAAGAGACTGAGGGGCTTTTTAAAGGGATACAGGGAAGGGGGCGGGGATGGCATAGCAGGGACCCATAGGAAGAGGAGAAAGGCGGGACAGGTCAGGACACCTTCCCTTAGGGGAGACAAGGGGTGTCTGTCAACTGTAGGCAGAACCATCCCTCAGGAATCCTAGGAATTCAAAGCTAGAAGCCATCTTCACAGAATGGGGTTTTACTCTTTGGAACCAGCCCACCAAACCTCTGTTTCTGGGCTCTGGGGCCCCCTGGTTGGTTCATTCACCACAACACCCCTAGGAAAAAAATCAGCGGTTCTTTAATTATATAAAAACTACCTCAGAATCTGGAATGAGGTTTCTCATGTTCTTGGAAAGGAAAGCACAAAAGCATTTACTGTACACACCAACGGCATTTTCAGCCCAGAGTTTGTTTTGTTTGTGCAAGAACCCTTTTAAAAATAGAGAGCAGTTCCTCCTCCAAGAAACTCACTCTTCAATGAGTCCAGAACAAGCAAGATCCAGTACATGGGGCCTCCTCACATCGGCCCCTGCTTTGTGACAAATGGTTCTGGAGGTTTGCCTTGCCGCAGTCTCCTGGTGTTCAGTGCACGCAGCTTTGGTGAAGCAGCTGCCGGCCACCGTGGTGGCCCAGCAGCTCCGGAGCCGCACAGACGCAGCTCGGCGCGGCCCGGGAGACAGCCGTGCCGTGCACACCTGTGTGACTCTCACCCGCACGCCTCTCCCACGAGGTGTGTGTGTCAGCCATCAAGCAGGGCTCACAAAGAAAGAATAAATATTTTACCTCAAATTAGGTCTGGCAAATCACTTCTGACAGCATTTACACAGTCTTCGGTTTTTCTGAAAGCACATTTGGAACTGCTTGGTTACAAAAGAAACACTTTGCAGGGCTAAACCTAAGGTGAGGAATGAGAAACTGCAATACTGTATCTTAGGAGCATGGGGATGATCCTCATGGTTCCAAAAGAAAAGACAATATGCTCCTCATCCAGGTGATCTAGTTTTCTTTGGAGATGGAAAGTCTATCCTGAGTACAGCACCCTTTAGAGCCCACTTTTTGCATGTGGCCCTTTCCCCCCCTACAATTCTCTGGGCAGAGAAATGACAGAACTGATCCCTCCAGTAAAATTAGTTTTGGTGCTTGGGTTTGTGACCATTCATGTATTCCTCAGAGAAAAGAAGAGGTCAGCTATGCTAAGACCTGCATCACTTCTGCTTGGTTAGTCTACTTAAGAGCTATCCATGTTTGATTTTACAGAGTAACTCATGAATAAGTGTAAAGTTTGACCTTTTCTAGTTCCCTGCTAACACTAAATGGGTTTCCAATCAGGTAGACTATCCCCGTGAGACACAGCATGACTTTTCTGTGGATGAGTTTCTATTTTGCACAATGTAAAGCCAAAAGCCAACTGTGTGCATGGAGTATTTTCATTTTTATTCTAGCACTGTTTCGTAAGTATTTGTCAGAAAGCATGAAACCAAACAAAGAAATACATTTCGTCCTGGGGCTCTGCTGCTTCAAGAATGAAGAGCTAGCTGTTTGTGGTCCTAATGAAAATCCCTGTAGGAAAAAGGTGCATGAAATTTTGGCACTTAATTATATATGCCTGTCATTAAATGGCAAAGACTGACTGAATGACTGTTCAAAAGGTTAGTGACTGGCATTTTAAGTTAATGCTCAGATTCAGCATGCCCCCTGATGTAGCAGCACAAAGAAACAACTACAGAAATAAGCTGCAACCGCCCTTTCCAAATGTCTAACTACCCTTACAAGCATGTGGGAAAAAAAGGTCACTTTAGCTGTGGACACCTGCTTTCTCAGAGGTCATTCAGCCTGGGCATGTTCTGGTGACATCGAACCACCTCTCCCTACTCCCATGCAGGGCAAACCTACCAACTGCAGGCATACAATTTCCTGAGCATTACCACCTGAACTCTGTATTTTCTGTTTTTAGGAAACTTAGGAAATGAGAATATGAAATGTCCCTTCATTTTTTCTTCTCAAAGGTCTTGAGGCTGTGTGTTAACTAGACTCTCCAGAAGACTGGAGGATGAACAGAATGCAAATTCATCAAATCAAACTACTCATCAAAAACGGGAATAGGAGTATGTTTTAATATGAGCAGTTTGCATGGTAAATTTTCATAGATCGCACTAGTTCAACACTAAATTATATCTCACCTTGGGATTCCTTAAGAGTTATTTTGCATACATTTTCAACACACAGAAAACACATTATGTGCAGAAATTATTTCCATCATATTCTTTGCACAAAAAACACTGACTTTGTAAGAGTGGTCACTCAGCATAAAATTATATTTGTTTCTTGATAGAATAAATGCATATATTAATTTCATAAGTGTGAAGCCAAAATGTTATAGGTAAATTTGTGATCTGGTTCAGCCCAAGGGCCCTTCTCACCACCTAGTCTGTGCCCAGAATTGCTATAAGAAAATTCTAGGAGAATAGGAACAAGGCAAGCCATATGTAATATTGCTGCAACAGCTTTCAGCTACTTTCAGCTGAAATTTTTTACATGAAATTTCTGTTCATTTTTTAGAAAATAGCTAAAGTATGTTTATACATGAAAACAAACACAAATTCTCAAAAATATGGATGCATTTATACTTCCCTTCTGGGAAAAAAGTTAGTACCACTTAAATCATGTGTATCAATGGCTGCTTCCTCTTCTTTTTTCTTTTTCTTTCCTAAGAATAAAGGTTTACATTGCATTTTGAAAAGTATATATTATGCATCACTTTTCTGCATTCTGCTATCACTACATTTTAGGAATTCATTTACTTCGATAAGTGACTTAATTTCAAGAAGCACGCAATAAAAAGCTTAACCCCTCTTCACTTGGAAATCCTCAAAAGATTTTGTAGTTCAAGAGAGAATTGAGGAAAAATGGACTCTGGCGAAAACAATGATGCTTTACTTGAAAAGACTGTGGTATAAAGAAGTAGTATAAAGCCACCATGATAAAATACGCACATTTGTCAAAATTCCTTTGGATCCATGCACAACTGAAGTGTTATTCCTTATTTGTTTGTATAGTGGAAAAAATATTTATCTTAACTGCAAGGGACCTTTGAAGGTATTACCACCAAGATAAAGGCAAATTCAGAGGATGTAGTTATATTTAGATTTTTCAAGAGCAATTGGCAAGGAATTTCAATCAAAGAAGGTACAATAGACTATGGAATAAAAAAGCTGTCAAAAGAAAAAAAAAAGAAAAGCTTCATAGCAGGAAGCTTTCAGTTCAACAGAGGTGGCTCCAATGTCTGCACACTTTCTACCCTCTGGAGGGGCAGCTCTAGGAGCTAGAGACTGCCCTCAGACTGAAAAGCCAATAGTTTATACAGTTTAGATAAATGTGAGATGTTCTAAGGAAAAAATAGTCACTATGGCCGTAACATAAGTGTATAAAATTAAATTTTAAAGTAAAGTTTCAGCATTTCTATGATAGCTGGTGCATGGTGACTCATGAAACCTTTATTTGCCTCATTTAAGGACCATCAGTGCATTCCTATATTCTACATGCTCTAAACTCTTAACTTTACTAAATCCTTGTCTCATAATTCTTTTGAGAGAGCTAAAATCTTGGCATAAATGAAGCGAGGTTAAGTAAGAACTGCAAACATCAGGCTGAATAAAACTTAGAGATTATGCTACCAGGCAGTTAAATACCAAGATATAGAAGAGATGCACAAAACCAAAAATAATCAATGCTGGAATAGACTAGCTTCAGAAAAAGAAAGAAAACTAGATAAAGGAAAGAGTAATCCAGTTGGTTAACTTAGTGAGAAACAACATTCTAGAAGGAAATTTTAAGGAAATAATACTAAAAACAGAAAAGGTGTGCATTTGGCAAACTGAAGGAGAAAGTCTGAAATACAAAGAATTTGACTTGTAACTTAATTGACCGGTAATTTCTGATCAATTATCAACTATATAGGGAGATCTAGCTTGTTCTAGAGAAGAAAAAAATATAAATAGAAACGCTGATGTTTGATATTGAGGAACTTGTTTGTAAATCCCTTAAGAAGAGCAGAAAAATGATCAAATATATAGATGAGCTGAAGGGATAAAAGAGAAGAATATTACCAGCCTTGCAAAGAACATCATGAGAGGTGGAGTCAATGTGCTTTCCTGTAGCTGGAGTGATTTCAGTTTTTCTATTAGAAACAGATTCAAAGATAATCCACACAACTACTGGCCATCCTTATGTGAGCATGTTTCTGGCTGGCAACTTTTGCAAGACTTGAGATGTGTCCAAGCATCTGATTCTTATATAAACTGTGGTCAGAAATCCTTAATAAACCAAACAGATATGGCCCAGAGTGCAGTGGTGAAACCGTAAACAGAACTAACTTCCCTGAAATGGAGTGACTTCAATGGAAAATCTGATGAAGCAACAGGTAGATAGATGTCACTATGGAGATAAAAAACACATGGGCTATGAGACTGAGGACAGGCAATAAGGGAAAATTTGAAAAATCAGGATAGCCAAAGATGCAGTTAACAGTGAGGCTCCATGATGTAGAAGGAAAGCCTNGGATAGCCAAAGATGCAGTTAACAATGAGGCAGAGAGAAGGCTCCATGGTGTAGAAAGAAAGCCGGATTGTCTGAAGTGACACATTATAGAGTGAATGGAGATGGGAAAGAAAATGAGTGTGAGAAGGTATCAAACCATACCCTGAAGAACATCTGCAAGCGGTGAGGAATGGCAGAATGGTGCACTCTTTAAATCTCACTTTACTGAAGAGCTGGAAAGAAAGCAAACATTCAAGAAACGATGTGCAAAATCCATCTTCTTCAACTACCACACATGTTCAGAGAGACAAAGCACAAAGGAGTCCCAGCAACGGAACAGGGCTCCTGGAAAGAGAGCGCTTACAACTCTGGAAAGCCTAGGGTGGAGAAGTCCCGCTTTCTGAAGGAAGCTCCAGTAGCTGTCCCTCTGCCACCGAGCAGGCTGCAGTGCTGAGACCCAGGCTCTGGAGGTGCAGCCCTGTGCAGCTGAAGAGCAGGTGGTCCCATGGCACAAACACTGCAGGTCCAGCTGCTGCATGGGGCAGAAGGGTTTGTGTGACACTGCACAGCCTGTGAGCAGGCAGCACAATGGACACAGGAGAACCGATTTCATATGAATTAACAAAATCAGTTTAATATACACTTGTGAGGCTATAAAGACAAATAAAATATGAAACAATTTCCTGTCCTTTTATCGCAACCTAGCAAAGGGTAGAAATTACCTGAGGTGCTGTGTCTTCATCTCTGGTTATTAATAACAGCTCTGTCAAGCCTCTTATTGGAAAATAGTGGAATAGTTTGAAAAAGAGCATAATGTGACAGAAAGATGGAATGAGGTAGTCTAAAAATGGACATGCCAAGTAATTTTTAGAACTATGCAACCACTGCATATCTAGTCGATAAGGAAAATTTCAACTGTTAAGACAGCAATTAGACATTAAATATATTTAAGGAAAGTCTTATGATATCTTTTTCTCTCAAGAAAAGACAGATTCAGAAATCAAGATTAAAAGAATGGCATTATGCATCACAAAATGATAATCTGACCAAACAGTAATTTTCTGTTCCCTAAATATGGCAGAAACAAGCAGATGTCCTTGTTCACACTATTAGAAGTTTGTTTCTGAGAACAAGAACTTTGTCATCTGAAGAAGCACTAAACGATACAGTTTTGTGATGCAAATTCCTGTGAACAGCAAATGTTTGTCTCTTGATCTAATGCAACCAGTTTTTAATGCAAGATTTCTCCTAGGAAACCATAAGCTGGGCTTAGGCTCAGGATCTTGAAAGACATACATTTGAACTACTTTTGACCACTCCTTCCATGGACTAAGGAAAACAATTCCTTAACAGCATTTAGGAAACAACTTGGCTGTAAACTACTAATATATCCTATTCCTTACAACCTAAATTCCCTAAACTTATTACTACTTTAAAGCAAACACTGATTTCTGCATTTTGGGTTTAGGAAGAAGAAGGTGTACGTCCTTCAAACTTGTCAACATCTGTTTCATTCCCAGCAAACTTGGTGTTTGGCAATAAAGTATAATTATTACAGATGTTACTAGCATCTGCATTGCATTTGGGTAAGAGGTTACAGCAGCTGATTGCAGATTCCTAATGCCTATATGAAAACTCCTGAGCTAAGGCAAACTTCAAAAATCATTCATACATTAGATGTAGTATTATTGTTTTAATGTTTGTACAGTAGGAATATCTTTTGTGGAAAATGGATTTAGAGGTTTTTTTGTAATTTTTTTTGTAATTTTTTTTTACAAAAAGTGTGTTCAAACAAATAATCTTTAACTAGGCAATGGTACCCCATAGCTGCCATGGGACAAGTACAATGTGGCCCACAATTCTTTTAACCACGCTGCTTTTTTATCTTTTCTTCCCAGGAGATAGGGAGGGAAGGGAGCCTAGAAAACAAACAAAAAATATCCAGTGCTCAGTTCTCAAATCTGGACTGAGTTCAGCAGAACTTTTCAAAGACAAACCACAGATGAGTTGAAAGCTGGATAATCTTCAAGTAACAGCTCACCTGGGACTGCAGATTTTCCAGTTGCTTTTGATGTCTCTCAATTGACTCTCTTAAGATGATTCTTTTTGTCATTTGACAAATGTAGTAGTTTCTTCAAAGAGCTCAGAGGAATAGAGGGTAAGCACCCTGGTCTATCACACTTACAGGATAGAGCCAATCAATACATGAGAAAGAAGCAGCAAGAGAAGAATATTATGTGCTATCATTATCTCACATTACCTGGCAAGAAGTTACCTTTAATGATTTAAAGCACAGCACTGTTCTCACACAGTGCTGTTCTCCAGAGTGATTGGAAGAAAAGCTTTGTTTTATACAATAGATCTTTCTTTGAATGCACTCCGCATCATTCCTGTTAACATCAAATGATAAAATAGGCATTTTTCATTTTAGCTGTCAGCTCTAGGAAACATACTCTTCTCAGACACAGGCACTGCATGCACAGTACCACTGCTTACTAGATCTGCAAGAAAGGCTAGCTGTTAATTGCACTGAAGGCAGGTAAAAGACACTTTTTTGTAAAGATGGTGCTAAAATTATGCAGCCAGAATAGAGCACTGATGTGAAGAGACTGGCTGAGCATCACAGGGACAACAGGTTTTCCTTGTCACTTAGTTTCTTTTAGTAGAGCGACCAGAAGCGAGGTTTCATTTGAAATTTTGTTTGCAAAGTTAATTTTCAGACTAGGACTACATCATGCATGCATGTCTCCAAGATGACTTTGTACCCTCTGCCCAAAGAAAAAGGTCCCCCA
The DNA here is from genome assembly GCA_013398955.1 of Callaeas wilsoni. Lineage (NCBI taxonomy): Eukaryota > Metazoa > Chordata > Aves > Passeriformes > Callaeidae > Callaeas > Callaeas wilsoni. Next base: position 166,742 of record VWPU01004324.1, on the reverse strand, counting down.
CTCTCTCCATGGGATGTGTGTCTCCTCCACTTCCCACGCAGAACAGTTTTTTGATAAGATCCCACAAAGCTGCCTGGTTTTCAGTCACATATCTGTTTACCCTCATCAGGATGAGCGCCTGGGAAGTGAAACTATGAACATGAGAGAAAGAGTTGGGTGACTCAAATGTTTAAGTTCACTGTTAGGCTGGGTCCAACAGGAGCCATCAATATTTAATGTATGTTTGCAGAGATGGAACAAAACTACACCCTATTATTAGGTCACGAGAGTGAACTTATCTGAGAGAATTTGCTGTCAGCTGTGGCTTGTCAAAAGATGCTATGTATTTTATTCTGTATAGCTACATTTAGATATGTATAACAATATATTTATGCAATAACAGAGCAAATCATAAACACAAAAGGTCATTCAACATTTAGTTTCTACATGTACTTTTACTGAGTGTGATTTATTACTGTAGCAACGTTGAAGGTAGCTAATGGAGGAGCAACCATGTAAAAGGACTCAAGTGATGAACTGAAAGATTAGTTTCCTCCGAAGCCCTGGGGATTTTTGCACAAGTCCTTAAAACCTCTACCTTCTACATTACAGGAGTATGTTTGAACTCTCCATGTAAGACACAAATTGGGGGGAAACCAGAGAGCAAACCAAAGCAGGTACCAAATGATTGTAAATGTGGGACCTAATGTCTAACCCTGTGCCTCATTTTTTCATTTCTTCTGAATAATATGCTTAACTGCATCCTTCATGACCAATCATTTATTGGACCTTGTCTTAATTTAACATATCAAGATGAATGTAAGCAAATAGCTGTTGTTAAAAACAAAAGCAAACCTCCAGAGCAGCCCATCACAGAGGAGCCTGCTTTTCATAATCCCTGGCCTACTGCCACATCCCAGAATGAGTAACACTCAGGGTAGATGAAGTGCCATGACTTGAAGCGTGAGAGATGATGGCCCATCCAGGAGCAGGAATGACTGAAACCTGCTGTCAGCCTTCTCATTAAAAAGTCAGGAACTGGGACCATAAATCCTTCGAGGAGAGAAAATATGGTGCCATAGAAATTACATGACATATAAAAAACTAGCTGAAGTAGTTCCACAATGTTTCCGAGAGTGATGTCCCTGGCAGGAATCACATTACTAAAGAAGACAACATACATCATTTCATAGCTAGTGCAGTGTAGCCCTGGTGCCCAGTACATACCATATTGCCATGCGTTGAGTTTGCAAGGCCTCAGGAGAGCAGCTTTTCAAGTTTACTTTGTCTCAGCTTCTCTTGAGCTGCCTGCAATTTCCCAGCTTAGCTACAATAGAAATTTTTCTAATGACCATGTTTTTATGCTTATTTGCTTTGGTTTTGCTTATCTTTGTATGGTACAATAGTTTTATCCAGATATTCTCTGTAAAAGACGTGGTATGATAGCAGAGACCTTGGAAAGTGGGGCCACCGGAGATGGTCTAGAGAAGTGCAGGGATGGGAATGTCTCACACAGGAGCCCCAGCACTACACACAACTCAGCAATGGTCAGCTGGAGAAACACAGACCCAGCTGAGCAAAAGCTCACGCAGAGGTACAAAGAGAATGGAGAAAAAACATGCAGCTTGTGTGAAATTGACCGTGGATAGGAAATTCAGGTGCACCATGAACTACTCACTAAAGAGCAAGCAAGGTGCACGACACATTGGCAAACACAGAAATATTACTCAAGAGGCTCCCAAGATGAGATGGGAGAAATCAAAAGTATCGTATTCTTCATGGCTAAAGATTTGAGCTCCATGACCCCCTCTTATTTCTGAAAGCTCCAATGCCCAAGGGGCACTGAAAGGCTGAGCATCATATCAGGAGAAGTAGCAGATACTAGGAAGAATGAATATGACAGCTCTATAATATTATACTTTTTCTTTTAAAGTACTTATTTTTTTCCATGATGATTTCAGTGGGATAATAAACATTATTTAATTAGACAGTTAATTTTCTATTTGGACTTAAAATAAATTCTTGGCATTATACATAATGTGTTTCTTCTTTTGCCCTTAAAAAAAAAGTGAAGGTAATGATATGTAGGTATGATTTTGCTTACAGAGGCCATTCTATGCCAGGATTTTGCATAATTAGTATGTGTTATTCAAAATAATAATAATTTCCTTCCTTTGCCCATCCAAATTTAAAACCAAAACCACTCAGCCATGTGATTTGTTTTTCCTGGTAGAATTTTTGCAAGTTCATTGGTATCTAGCAGTAGTTTAAGTGCGTACACTCTTTTGGTTCCTACTTGTTCAAAGCGAAGTTAATTTGTTTTATATACAGTCTGTTTGTGTGACTTAAGCTGTAATAAAGAGAGCAGAATATTTTCTAAATGTTGCTTCCTATGTGACAGAAATCAATATTTTTCTAATTATCAGTCCAACATCTTAAAGACACTTGAGAAATGACTAACCAGTAAATCTGCTGTCAGAATGTCATACTGCAATTGACATTGCTGGCTTTCATTTCCACTCCACTGAATTCCAGCACTCTCAGTGTCACAGAAGTCACAGAAATGCACAAAGGATTGTACCACTGTTGTAGAAGCAGCAGCTTGACGGCTTCAGCTCCAGCTAACTTCCTGTTCTACTGGTTTTGCTCCAGAAGGTGATGAATTACATTTGAATACAAGTGCCCTGGGAAAATCAGACAGGTATTAAATTTTAGGACTTGTAATTTATTATTCAAGTCATTGTATCTTTCTGAATCTGAAAATGAGTACCTTGCATGCCGCTTTGAGGTTGAGCAGTGTGAGGTTCTGATGGTGTAAGACAAATTTTGGTGAACCCTGTTCATTTAATGTTTATCAATAGTTTTTCTGTGCCACAGTGGAGACTTTTCTGCCACTGATCCAGGCTGAGCATTAAATGCAAGTACAAGTCAAATATTCACTTCTTCTGCAACAATTTTTCAATCTTTGGTGTATGAAAATATATGTATCTAATGGATCAAGAAAACAATTTTATATTTTCAACTTTGCACTGAAGCAGAGGAACATATATGAGATAGAGACATTTAAAATTTCATACACCATCTGCGTCTTTTTCCTTTTTAACTGTAAAGGCAATTTAAATGTCACGCTCTTCACTCTTATGGTTATTACAGTAGTCTCCTTCATGAAAACAGACAACTTAAACAAGAAAATATTGTATTTCAGAGATATTGAGGGGAAAGAATACCCATCCTGTTACAGGAGGCTTTACTTGAAGAAGCCTCTTATTAAACTTTTGATTTGGAACATGTCTGCTCAGTTCTTCAGAATGACTTGTGCTGCACTTGTTTAATCGTGTTATGATAAACTGAGACATGGAATAGTTTCCTATTATAAAATCAGTAAGTCAAGCTGACCATCTGCAAAATAAACATTTCCATGGGATGGTTGGAAGATGTGACAAAAAAAGAACTAAACTGGCAAGGCCTCTGTTCACTGTGTCTTGCTCATATGAAGAGTCCAGCCTTGCCTGCTGCGGCATGCAAGGAAGAGTGAGACAGCTTTAAAGGGAGCACACTTCTGTAAGAGAATACTTGTAAGAAGAGTTTAGAGGGTTAATTTAGAATGATAATTAATGTTAGATTTAGATGGTTAGACTTAGATTAAAAATTTTGCCTCCATTCTTCTTTTCTTGAAGTAATGAGTCCTGCTATATGCTCTGAACTGCTGCACTCTCTTGTGTGTCTTTGGAAGTGACCAAATGAAAACAGACAAAAATGAAATCAGCAAATAAGCTGTTACAAAATGTTGACACAATTTTTAGGCAGAGATGAAAAATGAAGAAAGAGGGCATTAAGAAATAAAACATAGCCTATGTGGAAAGAATCAAATGAGAGAGCGGCAGTGTATTCTCGAGGTGCTGGAAAGAGCAGAAGCAAGGTTGTTTATTTTTATAACTTTTTAGAGGTACTACCTTTCTAAATTCTAACCCTGTTTCACTTTATATAGTTCCAATTACATTGACTCACCACACTGAGTGACACTGGGGACTTCTGCTGCCTGGCCTCATTAATGTTGAGTTGCCTCTGAGGCTTTCACAGACCATTTGTCACTTACAAACTAAACATATTCCACAATGAAGCTACCCTCTTTGGGTTTAAAAAAAACCCAACCAAACCAAATCCAAAAACCAGCCAGTTATCCTGCGCATGGGCAACATGTTTGAGTGGTTTTCAGAGTTTATGGTTGAAGAATGTACATATGGGAATCCAATGTTATCCATATCAAGAAGCACACCTGGACAAGAGGCTAACTGAAGCAAGTAGCTGCCAGGACACCGGCCTGAGTGGCATTATGCTGCCTTTCAAGGGCTTTCTTCCAGAGGCCACAAAAGCATCAGGGTTGTCTTTTTTCCAATTAACTACCTACCTGATGTAAGGGTTGCAGCAAGATTGATTATCTCATTTCTGCTAAGTCCTCTGAAAATCCTTAAATGCACGGGAAACATCTATTCATCATTAAACTCCACTAGGTAAGTTGCAGACTCCTGCATACCTATAATTTGAAGACATGCTTTAAGTGCCTAGTGTGAAATAGAAATGGAGATGTATGGTTAGTAGAGCATTCTCCAGAGATATGTTGTTATTTCTTTTCAAAATGAAAGCCATTCCCACCTGCCCAAACCCCAAGACACAAATGTAAGCAAAAGAAGACACTTTAGCATCAATTTGTAGAATACATTCCCTAAAAAATCTCCAGTGCCATGGGAGCTTTCAAACCACATTTTAACTAAATCATTTTTCTTGAAGCTAAATATATTCCAGTCTCCTATGATGAAAAGCAGTGGCAGACCAGGCAAGGTTTCTGAATGCAGATGCATTTAAGTTCTGGAAAACTTTACTGAGGCATTCAAAATAAAATCTTGAGGAGTTCTCACCAATTTAACAGGCATGTCTCTATCAAAGCAATTAATAATAATGGAGCCCTAAATTATGTAAATACTTTGTGTATTTAATTTTAGGGCCTAAATTCTACATATTTTAACTCCAAAAAATTTATAAACCTACCCATAGGCATTTAGGTTTGGAAAATTAATTGTTGAGAATCTCAAGATGACAGGAAACAAGGGAAGCTTTACTGTCAAAAAGTACAGAGCTGAATGAACTTCCAGAAAATATTTCTCATCCTCTCATTGTGTCCAACAGAATGTGTCTCAGAGGACTGAGACAATTTCGTTTTGGTGAAGCATGTGGAGCACATAGTACAGGAAGTGTTGATAAGTGTACATGGCACACATGGGTATAACTTGTTTTCTTACTCTAGGTTTGAAGCTCATTGAGAACCACTGAAAATTCTGCCCTGGTCCCAGGTGAATGGACTTGGCTGCCCAGTTATCTGGATGTCCAGACAGTTCTGTCAGTTTGTGTTCTGCACAAGAAGTCTACAACTGTGCCGCGCAGCATAATGGGGCAAAGACAGGCAGGAAAATTCAATGACAGCACACCCTGTGTGACTGTTTCCTCTGCAATTACCACCCTTATTCCTTGTGACAGCAGAACTGGAAGTTCATTGCCCCAGTCCAGCCCCTCTCCTCTTAAAACATCCTTGGGTGATGCACATCTGACCAGGTTAGCTATGGGCCTCTGTGCATCTTTTGAAGCAGGGACTTTTGCTTAACTTTATGCTTTACCAAAGCCAAATTTCTTTCGAGGTGATCCATACAACTCAGCAACTATCACTAGTTTTCTAAATCCCATAAGCAACAAACAAACAAGCCATAAAGCTGCACCCAGAGGTATTGGCAGCTTATAAAGATGCGTAGCACCTTTTCCTCCGCTCCGCATTACTGTCCCTGAAATGCCAGCGTGTGCTCAGCACAGGTGTCTGAGCTCTCAGACACCAGTCAGAGCTGTTGGGAAGTCACCAGAAGTGGGTTCTGATGCACTGGGATGAAGTAAGCAGGTGCCCCACTTCAGCTTTTATGATTTATACATTGGAGCACTGGAAGTATTTTATTCCTCCCCCCGTTTTTTCCCAGCTACTTTTTAGGCCACAGCAATGACAACTGTCTTTTTTTTTTTTTTTCCTTCTCCAGAGTCAAACTAACAGATGAAAGTGGACAAGAGGAAAAAGACAGTCAGCCAGAGAAACAGTCTGGGGCTGTGTTTAGTGGGTGGAATCAGAAATATGGAGCCTTAAGCCTATCAATAGATTTTCAGAGACTTGTGTAATAATAGCAATTGAGAGCTTTTATACCCACACAAATCTGTCAAACAACCACTTCGGTGATATTTCAGGAGAGAACTGGGCAAAAATCTTTTAACAGAGGTTTCAGGGAGTTCTGTCACACCTGATCTATTAGATACTGCTTTTAAGTATTGCAACAGCACCTCTGTGCCCAAGGTGGAAGAGGGAGGGCTATAAGGGAAACCTAAGCTGAAATAGAAATAGACAGCAACTCTTCTGAGCCAAAAGCTCCTCCCCAAAAGAACACTTTCAATGGTAGTGAAGGATGAGGAATCTAGACTTGGCAAGAAATAGAGCTGGGTGATGCAAGAGACTCAAACTATGCAAAAAATATTATCTGAAACACAAGAAAGTTCCTTTTTAAAAGTGACAAATTCATGCTTATATTGAAAAAAAATCACAACCTTAAAAACAGAACCTGATTATTCCAGTCACCAGCACAGAGCTGAGGACTTAAGACCCTAAACACAACATAGTCGTATGTTTTATTTATAAGAAAGCCATACTAAGATTGTTCATTACTTTTACTCCTGAGTTGTTATGAGAAAGCTCAGGTTTTATTCATATTGCATAAATTTGTAACACACACTGGAATTAAGAAATACTACAAAAACCAGATTACAGTCTTTAAAACATTGCTTTTACTTGGACACACCAAGTGTTTCAGCTGATTTGCATGCATATATAGGCAGATTTGATCTAAAATTTACATATTTCTCTATTTGCCTTTCCTTTTTTTTCTTTCCTTTTTGTTGGAACAGAAATGGCTTGATTTCACTGATACCAAAGCATCAAATGGGCAGGGTGGGTGTTCTTTCCCTCATTCTTGTCTTCACCTTTCTCCTCTCTTGATTGAGGGTACAAACGGGCTGCCCTTTAAGGTGACTCAGCTTCAACATCACCTGGCAGCCAGCTGCCCATTTAGGTTTGTACTTGCTTATCCCAGTCCTTCTGCTTCTTAAATTAAACACTGCTTAGGTCAAAAATAAACCGGCTGACCAGACAATGACCTTTCTTAGATCCCAGTTTAGCTTTTGAATTGCTAATATCCTTCTACACGAAATATGCCTCTTAAGAGGTGCCAGGGCATTTACTAGTCTTTGTTCCTACACATATTCCCAGACAAGGTGACAGCTGCACAGCAAGTACATCGGTTATCTGGTTACCATTTATGCTCAGCATGCAGAACTTATCCAGAAATTGCCACGGGTATCATTTTTGACTTATGCCCTCTCCCTGTGCTTCCCTTTTACTTTACTAAGTATATTTAATGGACTAGCAATGACATCCAGAGAGAAAAAAACAAAACAACATGAAAAACAAGAACCTAAGAAACCCTGCTCGTCTGGGCCAAGGGGTCAGACTTGCTTGTGGCTGTGCCCTCCCAGTGTTCGACCTGCATAGATTGAGAGGATGGCATCGAGGGGGTTAATTCCCAGTAAAAGTCTGTGTATCAGGACTTGCTCACAGTACATCCAAAGGCACACCTCCCATAATTATTAAAGGAGCTCCAAACCCAAAGAAAACCAGCTGGAACCCAAAGCACTTGGATCAGTGAATAAAGTAAAAACGTGAAAATGTATTGCAGATGAGAGAAAGGAAGAGCCTTTGGAACCTGGGGGAGTAACAAAGACATTAGCTCTCCTTTTATCTTGCCCAAGCAAAAACCCCAACTTGAAACAGCATAATCGGGAATAACAACTTTGTAGGCAGGATGACTTGGAAGAAAGCAAGAACCAGTTAGTTCTTTTTTAGCTCTCCTACAATAGATTTTATCCTGGCATAATTTTAGATATCCCAAATTTCAGATATTCCAAATGTTGACAAATGTCTCGTCACCAACTAAAAATTGTTGTTTCCTAGGAAAACACATGTAAGTTTTAAATAAAGGTCTTAGTATTAAAAAAAACCCCAAATATAAACCTTGCTAAGATGGTGGTTTATTTTTGGGTTGTAATTTTTCATGTATTCTAATCCCACGGATGTTGTTACAATTTAAATATCCACCCTAAATTCTATTTTCTACATTTATTCCAAATATTTGATAGCACTTCTTTGACTTACATAATTTTCTAGATAGTGAAAAATTAACAGGCTGTTACTTTTTAATTTTTTAAAAATGCTTTACATATTTCCTGTTTAATGGCAATTGCCAAGCTGTGTTTGGAAAGAAATTGTTCATTGACATTGAATAGCTGTAAGTATGTGCGAGAAAATAATAGCAAAAGCAAGAAAAAAAACTACTAATCTACCCTTTCTGATAGCAAGAAAAGTCAGAGGCTTCTGAATACTGGTAACTGATACAAAGAATATGAACTACCAAAGAATTCCTACTGCAATCTCAATGAAAAATCAAAGCACTTGGCTGAAAGGGAAGATAAGTAGAGTTTTTAACAGATAACTGAGATAGCTTTAGATTTCAGTTGTTCTTCCAGAGAGCACAAAGTCACAGCTCTGCTGAGGAGGAGATAAAAAGGCTCAGCGTACATACAGAATACTGGTGTCCTCATGTGGTATTCCCAAGGATATCCGAGATCTGCTCTGAAGATGATCTGGCCAAGGAAGACAATCCAGGCTCTCTAAATCCTTCATGCTTTCCAAAAGAAAACACTAAATGAATAAAAATATTCCTAACATTAGGGATTACGAGCCAAGCTTGTAATTATAAAAATCATTTTTTTAACAGGAAGTTGCAGAGAAGCAAGTACAGGCTGCACCCAGAAATCAGTACAGGAAAATACCAGCTGGAATCTAACAGCAGAATATTCCTCTCAAAATCCCCAGCTTTATAAACTACCAGCGGCATTGCCTGTTGCATACTTGCTGTCCTGAGTGACTTAGCTGCACTTGGGGGCTCCAGAACCCACTTTGACATAGTTTTGATTTAATCTCCTAGGCATAGAGGAAAATTTTCACCCACACCTCTAACCAAAGGAACCAGAATGTTAGACATTGCTTTCTTTATGCATTACAATTATTCTAGATCACTTTCCCCCCTGTCCCTTAGATGAAGGAACCAGTCTTTTAATATTTTGCATCTTGTCCTTGTTTCTCTTGAAGTTCCTGACACATTCTTTCTATGTTTTCCTGTACAGATACTGGTACAGCTGAGCAGGCTATTTTTTCAGGGGAAGAAAGAGGAAAATAAATATAATTTTGCATCAAGTAAAACAAGCAAGTTACATCCTCCTGTAAAAGAGAATACAATCTGGATCTCATGCTGGTTGCAAAGCTACCCCTTATTCTGAAAGCTGATTTGGTGCTTCTTCTTCATGTTTGTATACTGGAAACTGAATCAAAATAAGTATAAAAGGCTGCCAGGCCTTTGCTCCCACCCTTCAGTAGAGGAGATGGAGCTGAAAGCAACAGCAGGATACATTGATGTTGGTCTCTTGAAGGAATTTTCTCTCCACAAAGAAAAACGAAAAAGCAAAACAGTCCTGTGAGCTGAGAAGATGAGACAAAAATAGAAGAAATAAAACCAATGGCTTTGACGAGTAAATATAAAATAAACTGTAAAACACAGGTAGAAATGGCAGACTCCTTCCAAATACTGAAAAGTGTGAATACTGTGAAAAAATAATTTAGAAAGTAATTTAGTTCAATGGTTGGCAGTTGTTTACCTACCTGCACCTACTGCTGGTCCTCCTTTTCCATGTTTCTATTAATTCAGCAAAGTCGTATATGTTTGCAGAGGAATAAAGCCTTGCTGTTACCACCCCTAGAGAAACTGCGGAGAGAATTCTAGTGTGCGTACATACAGAGACAGGAGATTGTGGAAAAAAGTAAATGGGAAAAAACATTTATCTGTTGTCTCCCACAAACCAATTGATTTAAACATAGAGAAGTATAAAAGATTCAGTACATGTAAACTTAGGGAAATATAATCGGTGCAATTTCTTAAGATCTTGTCTTGGAGGATTGACAGAATTTTATCCCAAAGCTACTAAATACGTCCAGCTTGGTACCAGTAAATATGTAATTAACAGCAAACTGGTCTGTTGATCTTCTCTATCATTTAAGTCTACCAGAGGGATAATGTCAAGAACCTTTCCTTCAGCTTGTTCTTGATACGGTTTGGAACAATTAGATTAAAAATAAACAGAATGTTTTTCCAAAAGCCTGCCGTTGTTGATTTTCCACAGGAATGTCCTGGGTCCTATAAGCCAGGTGTTGCTGCAGCATGTTAGAAGTGAAAGGCGGCAATTCAGGGTTTGTGTAAGCGGTATTATGTACGCTACAGTGCCTCGCTGGGTTCGTGCAGAAGAGCTGCTTCCCAAAGCTTTAATTGGCACTCGGCTTCTTTTACAGCCTGCTCGCCCAGACAGCCCGCACCACGTAGCCAGTTAAAGTGTAGCTGAGAGTATTATAAAGCACATCTTTACAGGAAGTACGAACATTCATTTGATAATTGGCATGAAAACTTGACCATATTAGATTTAAAAGTCATTAGTTTCGCATCTGTGAGATGCTGAGTGCTTTTTCACCTCCGGGCATGCAGAGCCACCAGGAGCGATGGCTAAACTGCCTGGAGGCACCTGTTCCATGTAAGGTGCCTGGTGCTGGATGTGGCTACAGCCACTGCGGATGGCAGAGGGGCATTGCCACCCCCCAGCCCCAGCCATACGCACAACCCCAACAATTAGCCAGAGGTTTCTGAGCAGTGTATTCCCCCTGCTCACGTTTCAAGATATCTCACAATAACCCCCATTTGAGTGAGAAAGTGCAGCTCGGTTGCAGACCTAGAGATGCAGTAAGTGTAGAAAATAATGCAGCCTGCAACAATCAGAAAATACTTGTTCAATAAACCCAAAGTATTCCTTAGGAGCATGCTGACTGCTGAATATTTTTGACAAAAGCAAGAGGGGAAGTGCAGGGGTATGGGATGGCAGGCTTGGGTATGTACAGATAAAAAGATGGCTGCCTCCCAGAGACGGGATTTCATGGCTTCCAGATGGTGGAGGGATTAACTACAATGTGTTTTCGTTCCTTGAGAATTATTGCTTTCCAATTCTTTCTTCTAAGAAACTTGGAATTTAATTCTTTACTATAATTATGAAGCAATAATGTTTGTTATTTGTAATTCATACAATTGTGCATATATATATATATATACACACACACACATTTCAAAGAGGGGTACTTTTGGGTTTTTTTATGGTTTTGGTTTGTTGGGGTTTTTTGTTTGGTTTTAAATGTGCTTCCACAGAAAAAGTAGCTGTTCATTGCTGCTATTAAAATTCAGGTCCATTGCCATGGAGAAATCAGTTGATCAATGTCAAAAGTTTTGCCTTTTTTTTAACTGAAAATATACAGAAGAACTCTATGCATTAACGAACTGATACATTTTGTAAATTTTCATTTTCCTGTTTTTACATTACACTGGACCTTTCTCTATCCCCTCCTCTTGCACTTACCAGTTCCAAGAGAAATCGCTGCAGTCTCACTTGATAAGCAAAATTCTTCTCTAAAATGAGGTATCCGTAAATAGTGATCACTCATCACTGTGGATGCTGTTTTTAAACAGTCTGGAAGTATAGGGAAGATCTATGAACAAAGTGTGAAGATTCACAAGAAAATGCTACAGAGTTTTAATGTCAGTTAAGCTTAGCTCGCCTTTGTAAACCACAAGCACGCACTAAACAGCAACATGAGAGTGCACACAAGGCAGTGAAACAGTGCCAGCAGGTTGATACTGCATATCAATCCTCAGCTATGTTTTTGCCTTTTAACTTCATTCACTGCAGCCTTTTTTACTGATGATTGAGGTGATGGGATACATGTTATGAAGGAGTACAGCAAATCTTTGTACAAAGGGTGGATTTTACAGACCCCTTACAAGCACATACAATGTTCCTTGATACATTAAGGCCTGTGTAATGGATTACCACAGTTTTGACTAGTTTACCTTCTGACAAAGCAATAACACATGGCTCTACAATGCACAGCACCTGCTAGCTATAATGTTAAACAAGGTCCTCAAAATGTTGTCTGCCACCCAACTCCAATGTAGAATCCACAAGTTTTTTCTCACCTCTGCAGTACTATTTTCACAAGGATTTTCAGAAGTATTTGTGTATGATGAATTGCGTAGGGCTGTGGCAAAGGAATCATAATATTTGCATCCAAACTACCCAGCACACGTACCTAATAAATATCATAAACAAATACACCATGACTGCAAGCTTCTCTGTGATTCATACAAATGGATTTGCTAACTCGACCTGACAACTCAGCTGATTAGACAAATAAAGTGTCTTGGATAACACCAGTGTTGATAATTACATTTTCCAAATGGGACAGCTGTATTTCAAGCTGAAAATGAATGTACAATTGCTGTTAGAGATCATGAAAAGGCTTGTACAAGAGCTAACAAGAAGAAGCAGATATTTTATGAAAGACTGGCTCTTTTGTAGTCCTTGTTTATACTAGAGGTTTCTAGGGGATGCACACCTTTAGTCAAGAGATACATCAATGTATAGGGCAAACTGCTGAGCAGGGCACAAGCTGCTAGGCTCTGCTGGGCATAGCAACTCTGGAGGTGGCAACACAGGCTAGCCAAGAGAGACACTAAACCAGCAAATGAATCCTCCTTTCTCCATCCCTCCGACCCACACCCTTAAATTCCTCCTACCCCTGTGAAGCACAGTGTGCCCAAGGGACAGGACAAGGACGAAGGGCCAAGGCTGGAGACACTCACTGCAGCAACCCCACTGCATGTCGAGGGATGGGGGAGTGCATGGGCAGGGCAGCGAAGCGGCAGAAAAATCATGCATCTCAGAAACTCCTAGAAAAATAAAATGTACGGAAAAATGGTAGGAACTTCTGGGTTATACAGTGCACTGAGAAAAGATGTGAACAGCCAGCCCCCATCAAAGAAGCTCTTGGAGCTCAAAGGAGAGAAGCAAAACTCTGTAATGTTTCCGATGCCTGCTTGAAATATTGAGCTGCAACCAAAGAGAACTAGAAAGCACTCAAACTGCTCAAGGGAGAATACTAAGATGAAAGAAGATACCATTAAGATAATTTTGCATACAGGAGATCTGTGCAAGACAGCTCTTCCTCTAAAAGGAAATAGCAATTTTGTGATCTTTAAAATTAATTTGGATACTCTCATTGCTTTTGCAGAAAGCTTTCCAGAGAAAATTGAAATGGAAAAGGATTTTTAGAATTAAGAATTATTTGAGATGATGTGACAATGTTCAAATGATGCTGTAACATTTGAAGAGTGAATTAGTCTCATTACCAGGCTCTTCATTTTTTCACTAGCACAGAATTTTTAAGAGCAATTTTACAAAAATTATCAGAAATGTCCATTTATATAATAGTGTCCTCTTATTTAAGGAGCTTTCATTGGCAATATAAAAAGTAAACTGCTTGAGAACATGAAAACTAACAATTGTCAGTGGATTTGATATGATTCTAAAACTGAAAAAAAAATGAGATGATTTAATGAATTCTCAATTGTTCCAAAAAGTCTGTTTCAAATCAGCAACTGGCAAAATAAACAAAATGTACTGTGTTAGAGGTTATTTTTCCCCAAAGCCCAAAATATTAAAATTGAGCCTAGACATGTTTTGTGTTCTTTTGAACAGTAGAAAACAGCCAGCAAAGAGCGATGACTGCATATTAGAAACAGAGACTGATTGCTTTTCCCGACTAGCATAATGAGCACAGAACTTGAATTTCCTTTTTATGTGCAATTTCAATATGATGCAAAATCCCAACTTGTATAAAAGGGATAAATAGGTGCAGTGCTGGCAAGCGAAAGCTGCCTTGTCAGTGCAGCAGCAATGGCACATCTTGGCCAAGAGAAAATCTGAACGTGTTACAGCTCCATCTGCTGAAGCAAGGAGAAATGGTTGGAAGGGGTATAATACCAGTGTAATGAACTGGAGCAACTGAGAGTCCTGGAACAGATTTGACACAGCTGTCTGATCAGCACTTGTACTCCTGCTCAAGATCAGATAGTATCAGACACAGTGAGTCACACGAAAGTCATGGAAGTCAATCAACTTGCCTTCTTTGAAGCAGCAGCTTGTTTTTGAAACTCCCAGGAATTTTAAAGAGTTAATTTCTGCCTTTTCTTACACTGATTGACTAGCATAAAAGTCAAGGTTTGCCACTTCAGAAGGAGGCTGCTACTCTGGTGTTTTCGATGAAGCAACAGATACTGTTTATTCAAGGACCATGAAGTGAACAAGTATCTGCTCATCCTTTCGGCATGCTAGTTTTTGTATATGACAAAAAACTAAAGAAAAGTTTGGCCAATGTGAAGTTCACTTTGAACTGGAGGAATAGCAGGGAGGTTTAAAAAAATTAACTTTGTAAAGAAATATAAGAATGTAGCTACACTTTTTGCATAAGATTAATCTCGTTAATCTAAGGACAGTAAGCATGAGTCAAATTTGCTATTTCAATGAATTCTGGTTTTATATATATATATATATATATACATATTTTATATATATATATGCATGCACCTTGTGGGTTCATAGACTGGCTCAGAGCCAGAAATTCTGGTTATTGCAGAAACCTTTAAGACAATAGGAGTTTAGACAATTATTTCCTACACCTTGAGACCATGTTGACAGGAGAGCACTAAGTGAAAAATGTTCGTGTTGCATATAGGCAAAGCTGTATAAAATAAGGGCCTTCTCACCCTTGTAAAATCATGGCTCAGGCCTGCTACTTCGGCTAAGTAGAAGAGGACTATGGGAAAGTGACTCAGCTGAATTAGAGGTAGAAAAACAAGTTATATAACCACTGTGTGTTCACATCGTGGTGTATGGTGGTTGGTTGGATTATGTCTGTTATGTTTTAAAACTGTGTAACTGATAAAGGCCTAACTGCTTTAAAAGGCCTGGTTTTTTGCACCTGCCTGGGGACTCTGCATCACTTGGCTTCGTAACATTGCAGCAAAAGTTCTTTATCAATAACTGGTGTTTAGCACTTACTAAGAAAAGCACAAAGGAATGTGGCAGCACAGCAGAACAAGAGTATGTTTCAAGAGCATAAATGTTTCATACTACCCGAAAGATTCTTAGAATTAGTCAGAATGACTCTCTATGAGTCTGAAAGCAGGCAGATCTAAATACTGAACCTGAAGCAATGCAGTGCTCAAGAACATGTCAGATATAATAGGTGAATGATGAGGCATTTATTTAGTCCAGAGGATTACCAGAGTCCAAACACCCACAGAGCACTGGCAACAGCACAGCACAAAATATGCAGAACCTGGAATGTCAAAACGAAATGATATTTTTTAAAAAAGAACCTTTGTGGAGCATAAACCAAACAAGAAATGACACTGATAATAACTGGAAATTGAACATATGCCTAATGTTTTCATGCTGTAATTAAACAACTTCAGTGCTGGAGAGATGATAGCTGAAAAGAAAACATTTACATCAGTGGGTAGGGAATGTGGAGTCAGACTCCTTGAAAGGTAGACACAATTGTGAGCATCTTGGTCCTGCATATAGAGTGTTTTGCTTGCCACTTGTCTGTGTGAAGGAATTTTCTTAACAAACACAGTCTGAAGTGCAGACTTGGATCCCAAGCCAGCAGGAACGTCAGGCGTGGGAGGAACTAGCTCAAAGGAAGCCAGTCCTGAAAGAGCCAAGAATGGATGAAGATGGCAATTTCTATGGACACAGAGAAACAAGACTTACAAATTGGATATTTATAGCATGAGCCACTCCCTTTTCATCTTTGATCCTTATGGACTCAGTGAATGAAGAAAAAGTGATATAAAAGCCAGGAGCTCAAACCTCAGTATTCGGGTTGTTGAACAGTAACGACAGCATTCAGCACAGACTCTTCTGAGTCGACATGTTTTATGGAGGAGCTGAAGAATGTGGAGAGCAGACTGGATTTAGCTGACAGGAACAACAAACGTGACTCTTTGTGACATTTCCACTACTGAGCAAGCTACAAAAACAATTTATGAATTAAAGGCAATCAAGAATTAGTTGGATTTTTTTTTTTTTTTTTTTTGCCTTACAGCTGCCCCTCCCCACCAAATAAAAAGATTTTGAAATAGCACACATTGCTGGAGGGGGAAAAAAGGAGCAGGTAAAGACCAACTGAACAAAGCTCTAAACTCTTGAGTGAGGGAGGTAATATATGGAGTTGATTAGACTTAATTTCATTCTAATATCGCTTTCTCAATTTGCAACAAATGTAAGAATGTAGCAGCACATTATAAAATCTGAAGAGATTCTGATTTTATCGTAAAATGAAGTAAAAAGGGGAAAATCAAATATGATACATTAAAAAAGAGAACTGGCAATAGGTACTTAAAATAGAACAAATCACAGAGAAGTCCATTAAAGATGACTGAGAACCAAGATAATGGGCTTAATATTTAAAAAGTGATTGAACAAAGAAGGAACATGCAAATGAAATGAATACTACCCTAAAAACTGATACAACTCCAAAAATGATGGGAAAAGTGAATATTGTCACTATTCCACATATTTAGAACAGAAGAATAGTCAGTTTATTTTCAGAAGGAATGATTTTTTGGTCCCTCAAAAAGTATTTTAATATTTACCTAGCATCTGCAGCAAGGGTGGCTCTGGATGATTATTGTTCCAGGAGACTCGGATCACAACGTGGCGTGAGCTGCGGTGTCATTGCAGCAGGGGCTCCAGCCTGCTGAAGAATTACAAGTGACTTTCAGAGGTCATCTAGAAGACACCAGTTAACTTGCTTTATGCTGAAGAAACTGAAAGGCTTAGGTTCCTGCAATCCTTTCTGATCCAGAGTGCTTTCCAATTCAAAGCAGGAAACCTGCAGCGACTCATTTTTTGACACTACTTAACAGGCAGCCACCTTGAGACTTCAAGCAATGAAAAGCAACTCCTCAGGGCAGGAGCTAAAGATTTCACTATGTTAATACCACAACTCTTGAACATTCACTTCCTTCAAGCCAGCAGTCTTTAATGTACCTCTTTATCCCAATAAGTTTGTGCTCAGCATTTTCCAAAATGTTACCCACACTTGGATATCACTCCCCCTACCAAGTGTACCTGTCAAGTTTTATGTGTTCTGCTTTCTACTGGGCTCAGCAGTTGACTTTAGATATCTATTTTCAGCTAAAATGTTTACAAAACTTACACAAATACTTGGATAAGTTCTGAATTTACCCAAAAAATGGTAGCAACTGTACAAATTGTTTACAACTCTGATTGGAAAACTTTGCCTAGCAGGAACAATTACTTTATTATTCTTAAGCAGTTATTACAAAGAAGCAGTTACCACAATTAGAAAAAGAAGTAGGAGAAATACTAACACTGCTAGATAGAAATTCATTATCATGAACCCAAATATTTAAATATGTATATCTTAAGCAAAGATATTCCTTAAAAGAGCCCTTAGTCAAGCTCAGTGGGATACGAAAATAAAGGCACAGAGCAAGAATTACTCATGACAGTAAATCTACTGGGAAAACATGAGACAAGAAAAAGGAAAGCCACAAGTTTGTGATCCAGTTTCAGAAGTTTGAGCTGGAAAGGCAGGTTTTGTGATTGAAGTCTAGTTTTAAGGACAGGCAAGGTCATCATCCAAAAAAAAATCCGAAAACCCTTGGTCTCTTCCGATTTATATTGTTGGACTCATTGGGCTTGCTGAGTTTATAAAACACCTACCATAAGGACTTTTATGAAAAGTGCACTTGTTTGAAAATAGGTGTGAATCATTTATGAAATCCAGCTGTGTATATGACAGGTACAATCTGCACCTCACCCCGCAGCAAACAAGCAGATTACAAGCAGCGGGCAGGGAAAGAGCACTGGCCAAACACCATTAACTTGAAAAGACAGAAGTAAGGTCAAGGTTAAACACTGAAAAATTTACTCCTGGACTCCACGGCTTCAAAGGATGCAAGAAAATGTGCATCTAAACAGCAGTAAACTTAATCCTGATAAAAACTAACAACTAGATCAAAATAAAAATCAAGTCTGGTCATGCATCACACAGGGAACAGCATGCCAACACTTGTAATTTATCACAAACAAAGGGGACTGGAAGCAAGTCTTTCTAAGGACTTACTCAAAGCTCTTACAGAAGCTGTGCCACCAGCATCTATGTGTGTTAGACCTGAATCTATCTCACATAGGCTGAACACCCAGGAAACCCAGGACCACACTGTGCCATTTGTCTGGGTTTTGAAATTCTAGTATCTTCTTTTGGCTGAGCTGCATTTCACACAATGGAAGTATTACCAGAAGCTTTAGCAGAGTCCTTGTACTCAGACCTCCTCTACAAGACTCAGCAACATTTTACATGTGTACCTGTGCTACGGACTGATAAGGCCAATGATCAGTCTTTCCATTAAGGACCTCTATTAGCTGCTAAATAATGGATTGCTTCAGCTTGTACACTTAGAGTCCCTGTGCTGATATCTGAGAGAGCTGGATCAGGTCCCAGCAGGAGTGGGAATCTGTCCACTAATTAGGCACAGAAAGATTTACTTCAGGAGCAATTCTGTGTAAATGACATGTTAAAAGATTAAGGGTCTCTTTTTAAAGATCTGCATAAGTGACCTGTATTCTCATGTGGCAACTTTTATACACATTGGAGACAAGGAGAAAAAAAAGGGCAATATTAAGGGGATATTTTGTACCATGTTTGTTGCCTTAGGTTGCAGTGACTGCCAAACCTTTTTTTTTGTCACAGATGGTTATGCTTAAACAGACTTGCCTGCCAATGTGATTTGAACTTTACTAAAATTACAAGTCACCTCACCATCGAAGTCAATTCCCACCATGACAAAAAAGGTTATTTAAGCTTTCAAGTGCATTGGTTTGAAAATTAAAATATCCAAGGGTGCAACAATAATGCAAATCTGCTCACCTGAGTCTAGAGAAAAAAAAGAAGGCAAGTGATGTGCAACTGCCTTCTCAGCTTGAAGAAATGTTCTCATCTAGGGGTCAAAACACAATAATAGCTACCTAGTCTTCCAGTGATTGTCATCCTGGAAGGCTGAAATATTTAACATGTAAATAAGTTTATCTGCAGATCACAAAGTGAAAACTCTATTATATAGTGAATTTGAAGTGCATAATAAGCAAAGAAGACACAATCATCACAGAGTTATTAGACTGACGTGTCCACCAGCTTTGTGGAAAATTAGAGGATTTTGTAAATTTTCCTTGCAGTAAATTTCTCTGATCCTTGCAAGGAAGCTTAAGTTGAGCATTTTCACTGGAGTTGAGTCTTACAGAAATAAACTCTCACTATGCTTGCCTAGAAACAAGATCTATAACAGAATACTGGGGCTATGCAGGATGAAAATTTACCAGTTGGAGGGATTTAATGATAGATGGGCAGGTCCAAGGCATGGCTGTCCTGCAGAGTTACTAAATCAGCAGGTACTGCTGTCTGTGTGGAAAGAGTCATAATGAAAAGCAAGTTGGAAACAAGCATGGGTTTCTGGGAGAGACAGAGGCAGCCTTGCTCCTCTGCCTTGCTTGTGTTGCACTGTTAGCCCTTTCCTGGTCGCAGCTCTTGGCCAAATGCTTTGGGAGACTCGCCACAAAGGACAAGGCTGTGTTTCCTGCCCACTGAGTGTGGCTTCAGCGAGCTCTTCTCCCATTTTCAGGGCGCTCTGCTCCTGGGCCAAAGAAAGATTCAGCCACCCCTTTCTCCCTGTCTCTGTGTTCACTGGTGCTCCCGACTGAAACCTGCAACAAAGCATGGGAGATTGGCATGGAGACTGTGCACAGGGAACACCAGCAGCTGCCACGGCTTTTCCACAATTTGTCTTTCACAGTCTCAATTCTTTTTATTTTTTCACAGCTTCCCTTGGTCACCAGGTACAGCCTTTCTGTTTAGTCTACTTCTTCTCCCTCTAGGCTCAACATTTCTAAGAAATTCCTTCTAAGAATTGAGAATCAGGATTTATTGTCATATCTGACATGCTCTCTAAAGAAAAAAATCCCAGCAATTTTGAACTTTCTTCTAAAAGCATCACTGGAAGATGGTGCTTTACAAAAACTATCTGAAGCTACTCATGGGTCTGAAGACACAAAACCACCACCAAAATAAATACAAAGATTAATCACTAGATTAATCACTAAATAAAGCATTCCCTCTTTCCAGTGTGGCTTCCTCCTTTTTAAGAGCTGACCTTGCCTTTTTTGTCCTCTAGGCAATTCTTGTCAAAAAATCCTAGCTAACACAGGCAACAGATGTATTTATTTATTTTTAACATTTTCTCTAGTGTTCATCCAACCTCACTGAAAAATGACTGAGTATTGCCACAATGCTGTCCCATTTATTTTCCACAACAAAGCCTTGTTACTGCCTCCATACTTAATTTCATTTTCACAACCAAGCCTCCATATTCCTTTTTATTAAAAAAGTAGCACCATTTCCATGTTATTTTTCACCTTCAGAGGTGTTATTAGCTTGCTGTAATAACAGACCATGCTCCTGCTGTGTCTGCTGAAGAAATGATCCCAGTAGCCCAATGAAGCCGTGCCACCTGCCCAGCAGCTCAGCATTCAAAGTGTTTCTGTATATAGCTGGGCTCTCCATTACCCCAAAGTTTAAGAAATAAAAAAAATTTAAACTTCCTAGAGAAAAATATTCATTTTTCAAACACAAGCAAAGAAGGCTGTTATTTTCTAAGGTCTACTTCAGTTCAGACAAAACTGTGGAAGCAAAGTTCATAGTTTTAGGTCCCTGTCCTGCTAGAAAAGCCACTAGTGGTGTAAATACGTGTTTACTGCTGGAAAAGTAGAGCTGGGGGAGAGGATGAACTCCAATCTCTCTTTCCAAATCTTGCCTCTTTTAGATGCCTGGAACACCGTAACTAGGATGACACCCTGTGCTGATCCAGGCCAAGGCAAGGAGAGAAGAAATTGAGAGAAATCATGGAGAACGTCAAAGTGTTTTTAAAATCAGAACTGTAAAGTTGGGGGAGGAAACCCAGGAATTTCTGTCACTTGTGTAAGGTACAAACTAAAAACAAAGGTTCTTGCATCCTATGTAAAGACATCAAAAAAACCATAGCCCCAAAGGCAAGTGAAGGACAAAATCCCCCTAAACAACTACATGGCATCTACATGAACTCTTCTCAAAATGTAGCAGGTCTGGCTGCCTTCTGTTGCACTAGCCTGAGTCACTTAGCACGGCTTTTGCTGGAAGTATTTTAACAATGGTAAACCTGGCCAAAGAGAAAATTAAGGAACTGAACAGTATAAAAAGCAATGACTACATGGCATCATAAATGATGCTTCATTGCTACTGCACATTAAAATGGCTGCACATAAATGATATTTTAAGATCATTATAAAGCTATCACCATTAAAATGGGAGCTTTGTATGCTTACTCTTTACACCACGGAAGGCACGAAACCATTGCATCAATTCAGCTTCAGTATTTAAATGGTTATTTAAAAGTGAATGGCACCTCCATGACATGAAGAAACATAATCTGTGATTGGTTCTTTGGCACTCAGTCACTCTAAAAGCATTAGGACAACTATCTAAAATAATTAAAAGTATACTCCATGCACTAGTTTTTCAAGAATAGAAAAGCAATGTTCTTACTCTTGAACTTTTTATTTCTTTGAGAAATCACAAATGAAAGAATTATTCTCAAGTTATTTAACCTCACAAAAGAAAGGATGAGAAGAGTGGCATTTGTAATGAGTTTTTGTTCAGGAAAATAAAAACGTAGAGAAATCTGCTAATAGTTTTCACTTCATTTTCAAGACATGTGATTAATAGTTCTGAAATATATGTTGCCGACTACTATTTCTGTGGATATCTTTTCAAAGACTACCCCTGAAAAGGTAGCAAAATTGGCTGATCACCCAGACACCAATCTATGGATATCAGCTACAAACCTACAGTGGAATGCCTGATTGTGGAGACAGAGTTTTTGCAAGAAAATGGACACATGGTGCACCAGCCATAAGGACAAGTGAACAGAGCACATAGAAAACGTACACAGCAAGAGAATGCTGATTCTTCAAAGACAGGAATAGCAGCCGAAGAAAAAATATAAACAAAAGATAGAAAATTGTCTGATGATTTGTGTGAATAGATGCACGGTCGCCGGGCGAACAGAGCCAGAGATCCAATTAAATCATTCCATGTTTTATGTGTGTATATTGCTTTGCCAATCGTGTAATGTGTGGATGCCTGGACAGGGGGAGCATAGTGTATAATAAGGGTGCTTGGGGGCAATAAAGTGGCTTCTGCTGGATTCATATTGGATCGTGTGTAGTCTGTTTACTCCCACACCTGATCTACTTTGTTATTGTAACCTTGCAGCCTCAAGAACTCTGTTCAGATCCCTTCCCTACCACACATTCATTGAGTGACTGCCAGTAAGAAATCAAGTGCATGACTAGAGATCAGCTGACACCACTGTCCTTCTCACAGGGGTGCTGTCTTGGAAGGTTCTTCTAAAATTTTTGATACAATCTAACTGCTATTTGGCCTTCACTGCCAAATTCTCAAAATCTGTAAAACATTAACTGAGATAAGGAGATGTGGAACGCTTGAAGCAGCTGCACTACTTCATTACCTCAAGAAGAAATGACTAAACAAACCACTGAGAGAGATAATTTACTTTTCCAACAAAAGAAACCTTTTTCTCTTACAGGAACTCCCAAACCAAACGAAAATTGAAACAACAAAAACAAAAAAGAAAAAAAACAAGGAAGAAGACTACAGCATTCTTCCAGGAAAAGATCAACCCCAAATGGAAATCATACAACATTCCTTATTTTTTTTGGCTCTCAGTGCTGTCATCATGAACTGTTATTACAAATATTAATAAACAAAATTTTATGGAACACCCCAGATCACACTTGCTGCTATCCACAGTCCTTTCTCATTAGAGTTTATCAACACCCTTGTTACTGACATATATTTGGAGTGGGAAAGTTACCAAAGGCAACACAAAACACGTAAAAAGCACTTCTGAAATTTAAGTCCATGCTTTTTGTATTGTGACATGTGGCATGCAGCAGGGCAGAAAAAGAACATCTAAAAAGAAATCATTCTTCTGCAGTCACAGTTTCCTACCCTTGGTGACTGTTTTACAGAATTATGATGTTTATTTTGAGGTTTCTGGCTTATTATTTTTTCCCCTAACACACCTGAAATGTTTTTGAGGTTTTTATTTTCTTTTATGGCATGAAGATGTTGGCCCTTTTTTTAAATTGTTGTGTTGCAATCATATCTCTCTTCAGCAGATGCAAATCTGCATTTACAGATGGAGAGCACATGCTGAAAATTTCTTGGGTTTCTTACTTGAGGCCTTGACTGTATGAGAAAACATCCAACAGCTGTTATTGGTGGCCACTTCTTATTCACAGGCAGTTAAACACACCAGCATATGAACTGCGAGGATGTTGAGTCTCATCTATGGAGAGACTGAATTATTTGTCAGACTTCTGCTCCCCAGGAGTTTTCACAGGGACGCAGACTCATCCTCTCTTGTCTTTGCCAGAAACATAATGAAATTCTTGTGAAAGTGTAAGACTTTATACTGCTGTATCTCTACTACCTTTCTCTCTCTTTTCTTGTGCACAAAGGTCACAGACTGTTATATCCATTTGTTTTTCCCTCCTCAAACAGCAGACAGTGAGCCAGCCTTTGAGCAAGAAGGGTTATTAGTGAGAGCACTATTCAAAACAATAGAAACTGTTGGTTTAGAAACATCACTCACTTAAATACTCCTGAGTGTTAAGTTTGATCAGATTGAAGGGATAGTTAACTGAAAGCTTTACCCAAACTGCTTATGTGGCAAATAAAGAAAATCAAACTGCCTCATTAAGATCTGCTTTCTGAGAAAACATTTAAGGGTAGTATTTATGTTATTGTCTCTTCTTTTTCAGAGAATAATATTCACGTGCAATAAAATTAGAAAAAGCTGATTACTCTCAAAAGCTTGTTATCAAGATGATACTCATTTTAAAAAATGTGAAAACACATCTGACGCACTTATTCTAATATGTCGAGGTTAAATTTGCAGTACTAGTGCTGTTGTGTTCCTTATAGCTCAAGCATAACCAAAGTTTCTGGAGAAGGGAACAACCATTTCAGTCCCAGGCTGCCCTGCAGAATTTGTGTACCAAGGATGTTGTCTGTTTTTCCTACCTACATCAGTTAGAAACTCCATCCATACAAAGCAAGAATATGAATAACAGTTCATTCTTCTGAACACCTGTAAGACAATGGGAAGCAGGATGATTAGAAAAAATACATTTCTGAAAGATTCCTTAGAGATAACTAGAAAATAAATACTCCAGAGCTTCATCTGCATTGTTAGCAACAACTGTAATCTAAACACTGGGTTACATAACTCATTAGTTTTTGACTGCTCACAGTCATATACTTCATTCTGCATGATTTTTGGAATTTGTAACTAAATGAACAACTTTTTAAGATGAGACAATTGTAGCTAATAATCCTGGAGCCTCAAGTGCATTTAGAAAGCTTTCCAGGATAAACGAAATCATTTGCTTCATCCAAAACACAAAGATGCTTTTCAGTTACTGAGTTGTGCCTATGAGGTATTCATCAGATAATACCTCAAACTGTGCAATACAGAATTTCAAAAACATAAAATAATTTTCTTTGTGCTATTATCATTCATGATACTTCAAAACAAAGCAGTTATCAGAACTCAAGTGTATATTGTTATCTGCTCAGCTTGGTGGGAATGTAACACATTTTCGTCCTGCTCAGCAAACTCAGTACAGCCAACGTGTGCACCCTTCCATCTGTTCCAAGTCACCGACAGAAGCCAGAGAAGAATTTCAGAGACAAGAGGCCAGATTCCAATGGCTGGATCTACTCTCTAATCATATAAACCCACAAATATTAAGCTTTAATTACAAGTTAGCCAATATTTGCGTTATATTTGACACAATGCTCTGGATACTTCAGGAGCATGAGTAAATTGATCTTCTGTGGGCTTCCAAGCAGGGGTTCAGAGATGCAGCGAGGCAGGAGTCCAGAGCGAGGAATGAATTATTGATTAAATTTACAATACCATTTATATATTCTAGTTCCATAAAGCAATTGAACAGTGTTCACACTTCTCCTAGGGTGATTGGTCAAACTCTCAGACACCCACTTAGAAATGTTTTTTCCTAATTTAATGTACACAAGGTCAGAAGATATCAGATATGAATGCTATTTACAAAAACCCTATCTATTGTTTACATAGCTCACACAGCAAAGGAAAAGTTCTCACAGAATGAATGCAAGAAGAGAAAATTTCCCTGCTAACAGCATTTCAGCATCCACAATCTTCCATATTCAGAAGAGGTTAGGGCAGTATTCCCATTTCTAACATAAGGAGAAACACTGTTAACAGTGAGTGTCTTCTTATACTTGAGATCAGAGGGCTGAGTGGCCACGCAGAGACCAGCCTAATTCGCTGTCCCGTGGCAAGGGGAACCTGAACATGCAGGTTCAGGAGCCCCGGGAGCCACTGATACCTGCTGAAGCTGATGAAGAGCTCTGTTTTGCAGGAAAATTGACATACTTGATGTCTTTTAAGGGCTTAAATACATAGAACTGACTTGCAAGAATACCTGGCAACACCATTTTAGGAACAGCTTATTTGCAGCCTGTGTCAAATTTAAAGATACCAGGAGACAGATTTTGCATTATTTACTTGACAGTGGTACAAAACAACAGAGATATCAAATAACAAAGACACTTTCTTGATTACAACACTATTTGGCTACTAGAAAAAGGGCAAATGTTGTCTTAAAAAGAGACATATAAATAAAGACACAGCAAGACAAAGCCAGAAAACACTTTTAAGACAGCTAAGGACTCCCCACTACAATAGTGTATAGTTTTTTCCCCAGAGAGGAGTGACCTGTGAATGAGAGCATTGTCATACCAGAACACTTTAATGGTATCCACATGCGAGCTTGCTAAATACAACGGCAAAATTATGCACATTTTTACCCCAGAGTCTCCAAACCAAGGAAAGTTACCACCATGACATCCACTTGTAAGAAAAAATGTTGAGGAAACTGTGTGGGACCACGTAGAAAATGATAATATGCAGTGATGCAAGCTTGTGTTGACTCTTTTCTCACAGAGAGATGGCGTTGATGGCAGCTTCCTTTAAAGTATTGGATTTAGATTATATATAGCCTTGTCCAGAAAACTGACCTTCAATAGTTACACTTTACCTGGTTTAAGCAAAATACAAGGACGGGAATTCAGGTGCCAGCCACACCCCAGGAACAATTAAGCACATTAATTAATATTCAAAACATATTTCAATTAAAATTCTAGATATTTTTTCAGAAAGTAAATGAGAATCCCTTGCAAGTTTCTTCACTCATTAGCTTCAAAGCAAAAGGCCATATACATTCATTTATGCCACAATTATTTTTGATCCTCTGACTGCAGAGCTGCAGGTCAGCTTTCCATGGCACTGACTGTACAGCACAAGAGAGTTGGAGAATTCAGAGCAAAAAGCACTCTCAAGTGCTGTTTTGATTTCTCACTGTGGTTACCTCTCTAAAACAGCATGAGAGTCCCAGACTTAATTCTTACACACCTGGGGGTTTTGGCTGGATTTTCACTTTAGTTCTTCTGCCAGAGGATCCCAACACGCACAGATAAACCTAAAGGACAACATAGCAAGGGCTGCTGCAAATAAGTAATGAAATATGGGTTCTGGAGAGAGGGCAATGCAGCGATCAGGGAGGACTCTCTGCCACCTTATACAATTTCGACACAGTACAAGAAATTACTTAAAACTGAGCAAAGAAGGAAGAAAAATCACAGGAAAGATATTTGGCTGGAAAATTATTCTGACTTGCGAATAGAGACTAATATCCTGGTTTTATAGGATTAACAAAAACTACTGAATATTTTCCCTATAGCGTACTGGTATGTCTATTTATTTCCTGATCAGAGAATTAACAGTTAATGTGGTATTTTGCACCTCTGACCACTTCCTGACATGTGGTGGTGCTACTGTTTAAAGCAAGTCAGAGACGCTTCTCTAAAGATCAATCTGACATTTCATTCCTTTAAAAAAGTGCACAGTCATCTTAGAAACAATAAAAAGCAACTCCCCCAGACTTATATTAATTTTTTTCTTCTAATAAAAATAATGTACAACTGTTTATTGATCTACTAATATTTTTCCTTTTATAATAAATTACTCTATGTGTGTGGTATTCCATTAGAAATTTACCTCTCAGCAGCAGAGAGAAATTTACCTATGCAGCTCAGCACTTACATAACTACCTTGAGGTCACATGATAGCTATTGCTTTTAGGTCACCTCTACACACTGGGAGAAAAAAAAATCAGGAGATTAACACTCTTTTGGTTAAAAGTTTTCCTTTAGACCCACAGAAAAGAGATGATAAAATGTTCTGATGTCCTATTCTAGTTCCATTTTTTGCCATTTACTGCAGTTGTGTTTTACATATGGGCATATCTCATTTTATTGCAAGCTGTGCAGAAAGGAAACTTGTCATGGCATCCCTTTCAGACCTGATGAGAGCTACGCAAACACTGGCCTCCGTTCAAGGCTGCATCTGATGCTCCTGGCAGCATGCGAAGGAAATGACACACATGGTGGAAGAAGGGAGGAGCACAAGTGAAGGCTGGCTTCTGAGACATCACAGAACTATAAAAAGAGTTGTTTTAGAAGTCTCCTGTGTAGTAGTAGTAGTAGGAGTAGCAGTAATAATAATAAAAAATTATGGTTGGCTCTTTATTGTCAGAAACTGGTGCTGTTAGGGGAATCAATCAGATCGGCTCAACTCCAGTTTCTAGCAAGATAACTGGCAGAACATGTTTGAGAATGCTCGGCTCTGTGGAGCTGACATTCCTTTCTGCCAAGGACAAAGAGTAGAAAGGTCAGTGGAAAACAGCTCACCTGGAAATAGTACTTTCACAGGCTTGCTGGTGTCCATAATAACAAGAAATAGGCTTTGCACACAAATGCAAAACATGCAGTTTTGCATGCCTTCTATTTGGAGCATAAAAATAGTTTAGTGGAAAAAAAGGGGAAAAAAGCTTCCTAACAGGCAAGATCCGTATGACTGTGAGATAGTTTTCAAAGGGAAATGAAAATGTCATCACCTGACATTTCTGAAGCTGAGCTTTCAACTCCTGAGACAGAGTGCTGGCAGGAGTGTTAAATAGAAGAGCTGGTCACAGACCAGTACACTTTCCATATGTTTCCCTGGGGCAATTAGTGTCACTTCCCCTACGAAGGGGCTCACTGTGCTTACCAGTGAATATGTCAAGTCTGGTCACTCTGAAAATAAACACTACAAAGTCACTGACAGGACCTTTAGGTTGAAAAATGAATCCTTTTAACTTAAACATTCTCAAAAAAAAAAATTATTTGAATAGTCCTTTGAAAGAAAGCTCTCTGCACTCTCTTGTGACATCCCAAGAGAAGAGAATCAGAACATATTTAACCAGAAATCTGTCTCAAGGAAAATTTTGGGCTGCCTAATGTATCCCCTCCTTTCTTGTTGCACAGTTGGATTCTTGACGCAGGGGCAGAAGGTTTCCCCTTCCTGAAAACACACAGGCACCATGCCTTAGAGGCCTCTCCCGAGGAATCTGAAAGCACCAAACCAACACTGAGGTGCCTCAGCCAGCAGGATGTCAGGAATCGCCCTTTCCTCACTGCAGCCCCCAGAGTGCCTGAGAACCACACCAGGTTGCCTGGGGGAGCTGTTAGTCAGTGCTGGTACACGGCTTCAAAGGTCTTAAAATTCTCAGCAATCCACAGAACTATTTAAAATTATTTTTATTTAGAAATCCCTATATGACTTAGGAAAAACATCACCTCTGAGGAGTTGTGTAGATGTCAACACTAACAGAGTGTTAGCAAGGGGAGATGGAGTTGAAGACCTCTCCCACACAGGAGTAATCAGAACAAACTCCTTCCCCTTTCACTCCCTCCTCCTGAGATGCAAACAGTGGGGGAAAGAGAGCTATTTCCTCCTTTCAATCCTGATACTGATGATTGGGTCGCTCGCCTTTGAGGAGGAGGGAAGCAGCAGTGAAGACAGCTTGGGCTTCCTTCCAAGTGCCCCATCCTGGCCCTGTCCTCAGGAAATTGATGGCATCACTTGTACAAGCAGGGACTGGCCCAGCTTTGTGCAGGGGCAGTAGCAGGAGGGAGCAGCTGGGATGCACATGGATGTCTGGCACATCAAACCACCCTGCAGCATGGCACTGTCAGCACCTGGTGGCCACTGACCGAGGCCAGCAGTGCCAGAAATCTCTGTGGCTGGCACTTCCAGGTGGGGAGGGATTCCTGAATAAAAGTCCTTGTTAAAAGAAAAAAGTGTAAAAAAAGCAGAACAAAAAGGCAAAAAATCTTTAGCTTTCGCTTTAACAAGTCATCTTCAGGAATGGAGTAAAGCCATTCCAAGGTAGAAATGTAATTTAAACTTTAAAGCCATTACTACCCATCTGTGGGAAACTCAGGGATGCTGACCACTTCTAAGCAAGTGGGACTGACCAAGCGCTGTGAGTACTGTGTGTCCTTCACAAGACTTGTAGAATTAAGTTGTCGTTCAGGCAGTAGTTTTCTAGGCTTTTTTTTTTAACTCTGAGTAGCAAGGTCTTAATACAATATCTGTTTACTACAATTCTCCAAGAGGCAAGATGTTTCTTGGCTTTTATCCAAACGATTTAGTTCACATATATATTAGAAAAAGCTGTCACATCAGCAGCTAAGGTTGATATCTAGAGAGACAATGAGAGGATTAAGAGGTGGAAAGCTTTAGAAGGCAAGCTACTGAATATTTCACGAGAAATGAAGGAGAGAATGCCACTGATGCAAGGAGAAGGTCAGAAAGCTTAAACATCTCAGGGACACTTAAGAAATAATAAAATAGCCCTTAGGCTTTCCAGATGTTGCTATGCAGCTTTTAGGATCCTGATATTTCAATCTGATTTTCATACCAAGGCGAGTGCTTCACTAAATGTGCATCAGTGACATCCAGCACCTGCCAAGGGAATTTGCAGCGATGTGTCTACAGCATCACAGGAATGATGTGACATTTGAGGGTGCCTTTGAGGGCTGATACTTTGTCATTTTATTGACCATTTTTATTAACATCTGAATGCTGCTGATGTGGGTGGAGTTTCACATTTCCAGCTGTGAGAGTCTGGTGAGATCCAAAATGGGAAGAGATTCACAAAGATTGACTTGGCAAAGTTACCTTTCCCTATCTCATCCTCTAATGACATATTTTAACAGATCTTCTCCGTTATGTCTCACCACCATCAAGACCACGTAGTCTGGGGGAAAAAGTAGACAGCAGAAGAATTTTACAAGGATTTACATTTATTTCTTAGGAAAGGGACAAGGCAGAGGTAAGCCCAGGTGTTTTCTGTAGACTTGTCAATGACAAGAGGCAAGACACAGCAGGAAACTCTCTCCAATTGCTTCATTCTACACTACGATAGTCTCACTTATGAACTTCAAGACACAGCCTGACAATGGACAACTCGAAGAACACAAGCTTCTTGCAAAGCAAAGAGGTATTTAAGTATAACATTACTTATATTGTCCTTTATTTCACAAGTACATCTAAAACGAACCTTGTTTCCCTCCCCTGCCTCCAGCCTACCAGGAAGGCATTAAGAAGCTTGGACAATTTATTCAATCTTTGAGCTCACGGAGCACATTGATGAATTAACACCTTGTCAAAACACTGTTTCTGTTTACCATGTTTTCATGGCACGTTTACTTAATGACTTTCTGGAAATATTCAGTTATAAGAAATTTCTCTCCTACCTCCTGTTTAAGCACAGATCCTCTACTGTGAAAGTTAAATAATGCTCTCTACTTTCTATTATCTTGACATGATATTTCAGCCTGCATCCCAGCACTTTGTACTTTCAAAGTGATTGAAATAGAGTAAATTTCTAGGTCTTATGACTTAAAATATATTGTTTTACTTCTTGAAGAAGATGTTTTTTGATTAAAAAGAAAATGGATATAATTAAATTGAGAACTATTTTTGTTGTTTTTTAGCTTACATTGAAAATTATTTTAAAATTACTGTTTCCCCCTGTACTGCTACTGAGCTATTGTGCTGTCATGTTATGAAGTAACTTCGGCTAGTAACTTGCACACTGTGTGATTTCTCATGTATTCTTGGTAGTTATGTTACAGAATTCATCTCTCATAATAACAAAATGAAAAACAATGAATTGGCATGCACAATAAAGGAGTTTTAGAGGTGTATGCTGTTTGGTCATTGGGGACAGGAAACACATGTTAGACAGAACTGCTTCTTTGAGGAGCGGTGCTAAAAGGGCAAGTCAACATTAACTAGCAACTAACAACTCTGTCTCCTGTACGTGAGTTGAAATGACTGGTGGCCACTTCTTAGTGAAACAATTGCAAGAGATTATAGATAAACCTTAATTTCCTACACATACACAATAAACAGGAACACGAAAATCAAGATATGAGGCTCAGAGACCCATGCCAAAGCAGATTATACCTTCCCAGATTTAGTGCTGATAGTTACTGTAATTTCAACCAATCAGAAAAATCATAATAAAATTGCAACAGTTACTTTTCCAAGTTCTATTTTCCTGTGAAATGCAGATAATGTCTTTGGTATTGTCTTGAGATGGAGTAGCCACAGACACCAGTCATTGCTGAAATAGCAAAGGAAACACAATCATGTAGGTTGTGACCCAATAAAATCCTTTTTCTCATTAGGAAACAATGAAAAAAAACCCCAAACCTGAAACCCAAAACATTTGAATTACATTACTTCATTCAAATCATTACCATTTCCTGTACCACTTTTGTAAGGCATGGCTGATTTTGTCAAAGCTTTTACCAACCAGCTGACAGTTGACATTTTCCTCACTCCGATGATCACTTCAGGCTCCACAAATATGAAAAATATATCATCCTTAAAAACATAATAGTAGCTAGGCATTATTGAACATCCCTGCAGTCACTATGGAAGTAATGAGTAGAGCTAAAATAAATAAATTTGACTGTTTTTAAGAATTAGAAGTAATTAGCAGTACTAAATAACTGTGCCATGTTAATGAACAGGAGCAATAGCCTCCGTTTTAGATATACTGAGTCAGGTAAAAGCCACCTTCTGTGGTGATTCAAACACATAATTGTGAAGGATTCTGTTAAGGATTTCTAAACAGCAAAATGCAGATGGAGGCATCTAATCCCCTATTTCAAACTACATTTTAACCTTTTTTTAAAATATTGAACTCTGTACATCCATTTACAACCCTTTAAGTGGTGCTGCAATTGCCAGGGCTGTTCTCTACTGAGTTGTAAGGCTAACATATATTTTTTGGATCTAGTACAACACCCTCCTCCTTTTGTGATAGTGTGACGGAATGATCTATGAAGAGCTGGAGCTATGCAGACTTGTGTTATTGTAATTAGAGAGATCTAACCGTTTTCATACCTGTGTAGCTCCAACCATTCTTAAGGCATCTATCCCTGTTCTACCAGTATAATGAGATTTAAACCCAAGTCTTATCTGCCAAGTGCACATAAGGATCAGTTCATCCCACATTCAGGAACAGTAGGTGACAGGAGGATTGAAGCCAGATTAACAGACGGACTTCACAGAACAAGGATTTAGCATGACTGTGTTAAATACACCTGTGGCATTAGTCACACCAATAGCAGTTAATTCCTACTGTAGTTTGTGACAGTGCTAAAATGCTCCTCATATTGCTCTAGCTATAGAATTTTTCATATTTCTTATTGGGACACTAATTTTCCCAGTTGTATGACAGGACTATGAGAATGTAGCCTAAGGTTTGATGCTTAGTCCTGTACACCAAAGTCAATTCTTCTGGCTGCATGTTATTCAGCTTTTAAGAAGTAATAAAAATTGACTCTATGACAAGCTAAAACATTTCTTTGTTTATAGCTGTTAGAAATTGCTGCACTACGTAAGTAAAAAGGGGGTGACAGCACAAGACACTCCCAACAGCTTTATTGTTTTAGCTGAGAAATGGCACCCACATGCTCTGCCTCCAAGGGATCACGTTAGAGGGAGCAGATTCATCAGGTCCTGCCCTGCCTAGATCATCTTGACTTCATAAACACCATCCGATATCTGTGCAGGGGAAGCAATATATATTAATTTCCAGAAGAGGGAGGGCTTAAAAAAATACTGTATTTAAAATTGTTTCAAGTTGCAGCTACCACAGCTCCTACATCACTGCTGGCAGAAAGGCAAGAAAAATGTACAGAAGATTCTGGATGTGGCTTTAAGCTACATCAAGAGGATCATGGGGTGTGTGTTTTGTCTTTGCAAGACAGAGTTGTTCTATTGTGGATCAGGAGTGATGGATTAGAATGGCTCCAAGAGCTGTCAGCAAATATCTACACCGCAGCAAGATCAGACAGCAGCAACCTCTCTGGAATGCTGTGACAATTTCTGGCTGCTGCCATGAGAACTGCAGGTCATGCTTCCATGAGAGGTTTTAAAGTAGAAACCTGAAATTTAAATACAAAAAGGCACCCAGACTGCATAATCTTCTGCAGAATAGGAAGAAAGCATTCAGATGATAAAGCACTGACAGCCTCATGGAGATTTTGCACACTGCTCTACTTTCCTGGGCACTCTGATGCCACTGTATTTTCTTCTTACATTGGAACAGCTACATTCAGGTGAACTGAGAACAAGGCCAGTGTCTCAGTTATCAATAAGGGTGACTAAGCAGGTCACTTGGTTACACCTTGGGACCTGTACCTGAGTTCAGGGGTTAAAAAATCTAGGCAATCCATACACTTGTTGCTCCTCTAACTTCACTCTGCATTGAAGACACCCATTATCCCATGGAAATAAGGCACTCAACAGGTACCAAATCAGTCATATTGTGAAGCATCATGCAGTTGCTGAAATTCTAGAAAAACATTGTTTGTACCATAGGAAATGTTCTGCAAAGAATGTTAGCAGTTCAGTTATTACAATTTCAGCAACAAAAACGTACTTCTTAGGCATTGCAGTCAGGTATGAAGAATATGACTTTGGGAAGTAGACAACCATTTAAAGCAGTGATTAGCTTTCCAGTCCACTTATCTGGATGTTGGCATCCTTTCCTAAACTTTGCATCAATAAGAGGAAGGAAACCACAATCAGTAGTTGTGCTTGCTGGTCACTCGACCCACATCAAGAAAGGGATTACAAGACTTGAACCTGTGGGTGATACTTGTAGGGGGCTTGAAATGCCTGTGGTCATGGAAGGAACAAAGCTGCAAACTGTTATCTACACCCAGAAATCCAGAGGGAGTGCAGACCGNGAAGAGAAAAAAAAACCCAACAAAACAAAAGAAGAACCCAAACCCCTACAGGAGTGCAGACCAGTGTGGGGATTCTGCCTGAGACACAGCTGTGCAGTGCAAATACCAGGGCACAGTCTGTTCCTGCAACTGGTAAACTGAGATGTACGTGCCGTTGAAAGGTAAGAGTTTTATACGGTGCGATTCTGAGAAGACAAGTACAGATAAAGCATTCGGGCCTTCTCCCACCATGAAGAGAGAGTTACTCGTGCCCTCAGGAGTCGTAAATGTAAGAGGAACAAATGTGCTCAAGCACAAGAGCAGCAGGATGGGACTGGTGGTGCTGTTCAGCACAGGCAGACAGGGGCTTATCAAGAGCTATAACTGGTTGGAAGAAAAAACTGACCTAAAGCACACCTCCAAGTCAGGAGGTGTAAAGTGCACAGTCCTGCTGTGCTAAATACCTCACCATGTGCCAGGAGGCTTACTTCAGAACATGACAGATATTGGAAGTAGCGGTTAATAAAAGATCTGCTAACTTGCTACATTCGACTTCCCTTTAGGTCTTAGCTCAATTCCACTGAATTGAGATTTATACGGATTTATACAAACTGCTTTTACACCATCACCTTGGAAAAACAGGAGAAAATTAATTTCTGTAAGGAGAGGAATATTTTCTAATGGTAGGTCAGTCAGCAGTGATGACTCTGGAGAGGCATCCTCTCCTGCACGCCTTGCCATGCTGGAACCAGAGTCCTGCCCCAAGTTCACGTGTGGATACATGCCTCCAGTGCCAGGCTGACAGCGGGTGTCCTTCAAGACTTGCACTGCTCAGAGGCTCTGGGACAGAATATAGAAAACATTAACTAGAATCAGTGACTGATGCAAAATGCTGAAAATCACGGAGTACATTTGTCTTGGGGTGACTGTATGATACTGTATCCCCTATCATCTGCCTTATGCCCAGACATGGGCCCTGTAGCTTGAAGCTAGGTCTGAGAGGGGGAGTGGGAAGCCAGGGGAATTCTTTCGGCCGTCTGTGTTCAAACACACATCCTCCTCCATATTTCTCACAGCTGTGGTGTACAGCACGGACAGAGGGAGTACGTCTTTGCTTTTACCTAGCTTATTGTTTGTTATCTGAAGCAAGAAGTTTTCCCAGGATTGTGGCTTCGTCCGGAACTGTTCAGCTTTGCCCCGGTCCGAACACCAGAGCATCACCGGGAGCCCCACGCCGCGGCCCGGAGGGGAGGCTCCAGGATGCCGCATCCTGGCTCCGGACCTCGGGAGGAGCTGAGACACACCTACAGAACGAACTCTGAATCCACCAGCTTTCTAGGCAGCGAAAAGGTTTATTATCTACCATTCTTCATTCTTTTTCCCGTGCCTGCGTGCACTCTGCTTGTTAAATAAACAGGTTTTTTCACTTTCCACCAAGAAATTTCTTTTGTAGTTGGTGGAGGGAGGGAGGGCCTAAACCTGCCGTTTCAGAGGACACGTTCATTTCAGGACGTTTCCTCCTAACTTGTCTCAAACTGAGACACCATTCTCAAAGCTCCTGCCAAGGATCATCTTTTCTACTGAACTGCAGCAGCACCCACACTGAAAACAAGTCAAACTGTAGCCTTCCTGCCTTTCCAACAAGCAGGAAATAGGATGCAGAATTATGCCAGGCCCTTCCCATGAGACAAAACTAACACAAGAAATGTTGCCCAAATAATGACCGGGTCAGGGTTCAGCGGTGCCCCTAGTTCATCTATGGATATTAAAAGTGGTTACAAAACTAAGGTGTTAAGAATCAGTCAAGAAACACTAAACACTAAGCTACTGCCTTTGATTTCAAGTCCTGAGCTACAACATGGTGGTTGTACAGATCATGGTGTACTGGTCACAACAGCAATGGTCACTATTTTCTTCTCCCTCTCCCTAGTCTTTTTTCTTGAGAGAGGGTTTTCCATATGTTTTATGTTCACTTAAGTATTACCTAGCACTTGTTTCATCTCTACTCCAAAAAGGTACCACAGCAACACAACAGGCATTTTCAGATACACAAAACCTGAAGTTAAACACTGGTGTTGGCATATCTACTTAAATCAAAGATGTCTTAGAGATGAACAAAGAGAACTGGTAAATGTTAGACAAGCTGAAACAAATGAGGAATTTCTTATTAAATATATCAGAAGATTACATTTTTCAACAGTTACATAGTGGTTTACAAAATCTTATAGATTAGCATTATACTTAGATGGTGAAGTTGAACCAAAAGAATTAAGCTTCCAAGGCAGACGAGAAGCTGGTGCCTAAGAAGAAGAAGAAGAATATGGATTTTCCAGCTCAAGTTGTTCAGCTTTTTGTTCCCAATCCAACTATGATTTCCTACCTGCTTTCTCCTTCCCAATAACTTTCTATGTTATCTGCTTTCAATCAACTTGAAGCAACAAGTAATCTTAAGGATATTCCGCTACCCTCAAATATTTTCCTACTACTCCATCAGTGACAAATACATTAAAAAATGATTCAAGGAGATGGATGCCTCATTGTATAGCCAGTCACCCTCATCTTCCTCAGATGAGTCCAACCTCTTTTTATCCTTTTCTTGCTAAACTGTTTCATTTATAATCAGCTAAGGTTTGGGATTTTACTCTTTTTCCTTAAAGAAAAATAATTGATACTATTAGGGAAGCACACAGATCTTTCCCCTGAAATTGTGATTTAGTGTCTAGTGTTATGAAATGTAAAAGGAAAAATGGTCTGATCTTTCCCTAACAGAGTTCTGCGGTTCGAATCTACCTTACACCTTATTGATAAATCTGGTAGCATTGTAGATTGCTTAAAATGTCCCTTCAGATAATCCTACTTTCACTTACCTGTAACTCATTTAAACTTTCATAATTTGGTCTGAGTTTTTTAAATTTTTTTTTTACTATGTCAGGTGTCTTCATCAAGCTGAAATTTTTTGAACCATTTTAGCCAATACCTCGATAATTTCTGCAAATGAGATAAGGATGTGTGTAGGGGAGTTTAATTTGCACTGAATATTCTGATGACAACTCCTTTGACTAAGGTTTCTGTGCTTTAAAGTAGGGAACAGAAGTCTGACAGGAGAGGGAGGGCATCATATGAGGATAATACAATGATTCATTATTCCATATGAAAATTTGAGCCATTGGGCCAAGTTACAAATCTTCCAAAAAATTGCAGCCTGCATATCTGTTAGTGATTAACAGCTAAAATTTTACATTCAATGGATAAATGCATGCTTTTCATGTGTTTTTAGTGATATCCAGATTGCCTATATAATGCCCTCAAAGAACTGCTAAGAACTCATCTGTCTTCTGAAAATTTTGTATGTGAGCCAGCAGGGCATATGCAAGCCCCAAACTACATATACATTGCAGGGCTTCAGGATAAACACTGGCTATTGTGAGCAGAAGTGCGACTTGGCAATAGCAGGACTGGGATAGGAGGTAGGGAGGGAGTGAACCTCAGAGCTGTACACCCCTTGTGGATATGGGAAACAGGACACCAAAGAAAGGAAGAAAGGGAACTCACACTGGAAAGCCACTCTCCTCATAAGAGACCTATAAATTCTTCCATCTAAAGATGTTGGGTTTTACGGGCATAACGTCATTTTATGTGAAATTGCAAAGCACACAACAAGAGAAAAGACAGGTCTCAGGGGAAGAACGCAGAGCTGGGCAGCCTACACAAGACAGAATGTGGGCCAAGAGCAAGGCCCAAATCAGACAAGAAGCAAACATGACAGGACAGAGGATGAAACAAAGGAAAACTGGAGGAGTGTTTAGGTGTCATGGATCTCTATGTCCTAGGAGACATGCTATCTGTAATTTAGCTGCTTTCTGGATCTTGTATCGTAGCCTAATCTGGATGACCACTGTTCCACTCTACAGCAGAGAAAGCCTTGTGTTCCGAGCTCAGAGCTTAAGTCCAGGCATTGCAACGTTCCCACCATGTTTTGTGACCCTACCAGAGGATATTCTGTGCCTCTCAGAGAGGGCTTTTCCTATAACAGAGTCAAGGCTTCACCTCTAAAGGATATATACAAGTCATATTCTCCAGGTTTTATTTGGAAATCATGAGAGCGAGGCTGTTTTTAGGTTCTGCGAGCCTGGACTTAGGTTACTCAGGATCAGTTGGGATCTATGGCCTCTAACTGTTTTACCATTTTTTCAACTTCTATTCCTGAAAAAAACTTTCTCATCTCTTCCTCTTGTTTCCTAACATGAAATAGGAGGAGTAGGTGACTTGGGTCTTTGTTGCCAGTCCAGTCCAGCACACCTCCCTGTGATCTGCTTCCAGGTAGCAGTGAAGTCTTGCTGACTGCTCTTGTCTCTCCACCTGTGGCATATCACTAGCAGTGGTCTCTATGAGCGGGCTGCACATGAAAGAAGACATAACTGCAATAAATATAAAATAACACACCAATATGATCTTCCAGTCATTATATCAGGAACTGTGAGGAAAAACCTGTGGGAGGAAGGCTGCAGTAGAAAGGCAGGCCCATTTAAGAGAGATGTATGGAAAAGGCTAGAGGCGACAGCCCACAAAGTTTGTGAGATGAAAGGATAACTTGTATGCTTTCCTGGAACTTATTTCTGGGGGATCTACAGTTCCTGAGAGCTCTTTGTCACCTTTGTGACGTAATTTGATATATTAGCAAATATCCCAGTCATTACATCTTTTTTCTAGTGCACAAAAAAGCTGACATCTAACATTTAATGTAGTAGCTCAGAGGTTGGGAAACTGATCATAAGTTTGGATAATTAATATTTGTTGTTAATAGGGCACCAGAATGCAGAACATCTGCCTCCATATTTAATTTGCTGCCTGGGGTGGATGGATCAATTTTTTTTAAAAAAAAAGCTAAAATACTAAATTTGTGACATGACCTACAGCAAGGTTAAGGATTACACTGTTAGACCTGCTGTTCAATAGCCTCCCCTCCTGCCCATCCATGTGTAAAAAAAATATTAGGCTTTGTAACTACGTAACTAAATGCTCTTTTTCTTCCCAAGAAACCCTTACTCCACGCACTCTCTAGACTGGATGGTTCTCACTGTGAATATGAGGATGAAGTACCACTGCTCATCAGCATGGAGTCTGGTCCTTGACCCGTAACGTCAGCAGGGTCTGATTTCCTGACGTAAGGACCTTGGTGTACACGCACGCCTGTGCTGTTGGACTGCGGATCAACGCGCGCCAACGTCTGACAGAGCTCAGCTTTTCTGTGGCCTGTAATCGTTTGGTGTAGGTGAGCTTATGAAGATAAACTGGTCTGCAGAACAACTGCTGCTGCCAACAGGTGAGTTGTATATAAAAAGGCAACAGCTAACTGGACAGGTGGGAAAGTTAAGCCAGCATGAACTCATAGTGTCCCACATTACAGAGTCCTAACAACAGCAGGAGGCAACAAGACACCCTGGGACCTCTGCCTGGTTCAGGTCAGAAATCAAATTTCTTCCCTCCTTCAATTTTATCATAGGTTATTTCCTTAACCCAAGCAGGATGCAGCTGAAATATATGGCATACTCTGGCACTGCTCTTAGAACAGTGGATCCAAACACCATTCATATTCACACCAAACTATAAACTGCTTGTGCCTATCAGGAGGATGAGGGGGAAAATAATCATGCAAAAGACTGATTGACTGAGGCTTGCCTGTTCAGCGCTCATAGAACAAGCCCAGTGTGCTGTT
Source organism: Callaeas wilsoni (assembly GCA_013398955.1). NCBI lineage: Eukaryota > Metazoa > Chordata > Aves > Passeriformes > Callaeidae > Callaeas > Callaeas wilsoni. Next base: position 126,534 of record VWPU01004324.1, on the reverse strand, counting down.
TTGCATCATAAAACTTACAGAGAAGTAAATGCATCCACACAATAATGAGCCATTATGGCTCATTAGAGGCTCAGCTTGCAAAGTCCAAAGTGTACAAACAGAGGCATATAGAACAAATCTGAACTAAGCACTGTACCCTGCCCTCTGCCTGCACCAACCCTTTACACGTACCTGGTAAATGATTTATAAACCTAGAGATAACAAAGTATAAAACTGTATCACTCTCTTCACTTTACGAAGGAAACCCTTTCTCAATAATTTGCCATGTCTCTGAAAATGTTTCAAATTTTGGTGTCTGTTCTGCTGTTTACAGGTAAGTGCCTGGCATTCTATCTCATGTCATTTCCTTCAGGCTTGTTAAGTAGTCAGATGGCTGTATTACCTGTATTACCTCCAGAACAGCACGGATGGAAGAGAATTAACTGGAAATCACTGCATCAGGGACATACAGGAGAGTGGGTGAGCACAAGATTGAATGGCAAATTCTATGAAATACAGTTTGATTCTGCTCCTCATGACTACTTTTGAGTCTTTTACTGCTCAAGTATAAGGAGGAAGGATGCATTTCTGACTGAAAGGCATTCTTACAGGATAATTTCCTGTACTGTTAAAATTGTATAAAGAGCTTGATACTGTTTCTATGAAATCTTCCCTAAATATTATTCTTATCTCAACATTTATTGTTTGTGGGAAACAATTACACATGCATTTATAAGGACCAAAAATAAGCTATTTCACAAGTGATTTCTGGAATGCCTGACTTGAATTTCTTAAGGAGACTGATTGTTTTAAAGCACTCAGGCTGTCTGAACACTGATCCTTCACAGCACCATGTAACCAGGGCTCCTACAATCAAGATTCAACCTATAAAACTTGGACCAGAGGGAAAATGAATGGGGCAGGGCTACCACATGCTCTTCCCAAAGCAGCACACACTGGTACAGTCAAGGATGCACAGTGATGCACATGCTGCAAGATTGATTTGTTTCTCACAAAACTAAAACAACCCAGGCAGGCAATAAGTGACAGCTGACTTCCCAAGTGATTGCCTGCATCTTGGCAAGATGCTCCATCCACATGCATGCATTAAAAGTATTTCTTAGATTTGAGTGCTCCAATACACATGCAGTAAATACAAGATGTGAATAGCTAAGGCAAAATGAGGGAGACATAATTAGCCAATGATTAATCGTGGATTAATGAAAAAGGTTTTGTGAATTGGGACCACAGTCAGGTATAATTCAGTTCCATGCCATATGAACCTGAGTTCTGGCTGCAGTGAGGCTCTGTAGGGAGGTAAGGAGACAGAAAGGGACTTTGTCTCTTCTGCAAGTTTGAGTTCACCTATAAACCTTCTCCCCTTATTTGTCCTTCCTGATCTGCAGTTGAACGGGGACAATTCCTGGGTATTTGCCTATCTTCTTGAACTTCACCTCCTTTCCACTGAAGGCCATTATAACACAAACAGTGTCACCTGAAGCCAAGCTGGGAGCACAGCAGCTTGCAGCCCCTCCTTTCGGAAGACTTTCCTTTTACCTCCTTTATATCTCTTGTCCTCTTTACCCTCTTTCCCAGGTTTCTATTCTTTAAAAGACATGAAGAACTACTTACTACTTATTTTTAATGAGCTCTTAAAAGGTTCATTGATCACAATCAGTTCAGTTTTTTATTAATTGTGAATCCTTGCGGCAACAATGAAGGTGGTGGTGAAGTAAAACAGACTGTAAGATTCTCATGAGAACCTTATTCTTCTTCATGCCCTCAACGCAGCTGCTATAAATCACTCCTCATAGTAAAACACAGTCACACCTCTGGGAATAGGCTCTCTGGATCTTTTGCTGTAGCCTCTGGAGAGTGCAGCAGCAAGGGATGGGGTAGGAGTGTGATGCCTTGGCATTGAGATAACTGCTGAAGTCTCTCAGGTGTCTGATGGGGGTGTTTTGCTCATTTACTCAAGGTTAAACTGGTTGCTACATATGGATGTAGAAAGGAGATTTCAACAGGACCCACTGAGTGGACCAATGGTCCAGTACTTTTTCTAATACTTTGCTGCAGTGGAAGTAGTTCCTTCCCTAGGATTATCTAGGATTTTTGCCAAATTTTCTTGCTATTTACCCATACCTGACAACTGTCCTGACCCCTGGCATATTGAGTATGTTCAATAGCTAATTCTGAATTAAGTGTCTGTAACTTCTCTGCCTTTGCTGATGATTAAATGAGGCTGATGCTGTAGCTCTAAGGATTGTTAGGGACATCTCTTGAACCAGAGAGCTCTTGTGTCCTGTGATGTAAAATTAAAAATTGTCAAAGAATAAAAAACTACTTCACTTCAAGCTTGAAAAATTAACAGATGAGGCCAAAATTTCAAACTGTGGGTGATATGGACAGAGTTGAAGTACTTAGCAATCAGTGACTTTAAATCTTGCTGTCAACAGGTATTAGCAAATCTGACTGATTTAATTCTATTCTAAGGCTTGTTATCATTCAAACACTCAAGGATACAAAGCCTATGTACATACATTTTTTTTATACTTTGAAAAAAGCAATGGGCAGGTGTTAGACTTTAGTATAATTGCATTTTTCAACAGAAAAAAGATGGTATCTGGGCCAGAGTTGGCCTGCAGGATCCACAAGTCTATCCTTGCTGCAATCCACCCATTTATGCAGTGTACTGAGAGATAACCACATCTTGATTTCAATGGAATGCCACATAATGTAGAGAAATACCTGAGTGAGGTGAGAAGCAGATGCTGCCACATTTGTTTTCAGCATTTGCACTGTTGCACTGCGGTATTCTGAGTCCTCAGACCAAGTCCTGTGGTTTGACTTTGTGAATTTAGATTTAGAAAGTCAGATAGCTGAAACATGGTGGGGAGGTGGTCCATTCTGGCTCATTTCTAGCCTTAAGAAACACACTTGAGCTGCAGACTTGATTTATTTTTTCAAAGTTCCCAACACGTCAGCACTTGCCACCTCAGCAGGGTTGAAGTTTAGCTCTGTCCAAGTTTAGCCTCTATCCAAACTCTGTCCTAAAGAGCTGATAAGACTGGCAGCCTTACTTCCATGAGCTGAGATTTTGACCAGAGAGTCATCATTGCCGATAATAAGAAGAGTTATTAGACCAAAAGAAAAGCAGCCAGAGCAATTGCCTACTTTTGACACTTAAATTCCATTGATATTAACTTAACCAATATGTTTTCAGGTTGTCAGAAACTTGCAAGTCTTCAGAAACTAGGGAGAAACAATAGTGTGCACAGAGAGTGTTGGAAGTGCTGCTAAATAATTGACAAGTTTTTTGTAAATATCACAACAAATCAGAGATAAACCACTTTTCCCTGTGGTAGATGCACATCGGGGATAAATTTTGGTCCTAAGCCTAGAGATTGCTCCTCACCACTTATGCAATATTGCTGATCTGGATAAAAACAGGCTTTGGGGTAGGGAGTGGAAGAAGGAGAAGCATATCCTATACTAAGGCAAGTTTAAAGATTTGTCTTCTTATCATTTAACTCTGCCATTAGATGTGCAAATGGTGGCCTGCCTGCTCTCCCCAGACTACTCAGCACACAATGGCTCTTGCTACTTAACTTTTACAAAAGAAAATGTATATCAATTAAATAGGTCCCTAAGCAGGGAAATAGCCAAAACTTAATCCCATACTCACCTTTTTCATCATATGATGAAGTGGATCATTGCACCTTCAGCTAACAGAAAAAGATGTCTTCCTAGGAAGACTTTGTGGCTGCACCCAGCTGAATATGTTCCTTTCTAGAAATCTATTCTTGTACAAGAGAGTTATGCTTCAATTCAAGTCTAGGATGAAGAGATTTTAAAGCACAGTAATTTAAGACCTATCCAGGCTGATTTTCTATTTTGAGTGCAGTTTGCTTGCTAAATTGTGATACTTTTTTATTATTACTTTGACATTCTAAGATATTTGATATGCCTTTTCATAATCGGACTCTTGTTGTTGGTTTAGTGGTTTTTTTTAACATAATGCTGGATTAGGTGCACATTTGCTTTTTTTGACAAAGATGACAAGGTTGTACCACTGTCTCCCCTTAAATTTAGTCTTAGATCATAGTAATCCAAAATTAGATGCTCAGAAGGCATGGTAGCAATAATGACTACTAAGAGTTTTTCCTCTGGACAATGTCTTTAGGTGCACGGGATAGACAAAACTATCTGCTGAAGGCAATAATTACATGAGCTAAGCATCTGCTTGCTGAAACCAGCCAATTTTTTTTCTATAATTTGCTTTTCATATGAGATCACTGAATGAATCTTCAAGAGATGATGACAGGAAACACTCTGACTGGTAACAGCTGATACAACCTCGGCAATAGTTCACAATCCACACGCATTCCTCGTGTTTTCCCCCTGGGACATTTATACCTAAATGTGCTTTTCAAATCACATATTTATCTAAGAGAGGAAAAAGTATTGAATAAAAAAATTAACATACAATATGTCTGGTTGCTCTTCATGGTGAGTTAACTGTTTCAGAACAACTTGAAGTTCTTTATCTTCTTGCAGCTCAACTTTATGCACTGTGAGCCATTTTATTAACATCACCCACCTGCTCCTAACTCCCTCTAGTCTCACATCAGATGCTCTGAAAGGCCTTTCTCCTGGTTTGTATGCTAATCTTCTACAAGATGCACCCCTTCAGGAGCAGTCTGTGTTTATAAAGCAAGCCTTTCCAGAATACTTTGCAAAGCTACTCAAAAGAAAGGGGAAAATTACACCTAGTCCAAGAAACTTAAATTGAGGCAAGACATAGTTCATTTGATGAAAACTCTACACTGTATTCAGAGGGGCTACTCTGATGGAGACCTCTGGTCTGATGACCCCAGGTCTACATGAGAGCTAAGTGAAGACCTTGCTTTCCCTGAGCTCTGCCAGAGCACAAGCAAATGTGTAACCCTGTTTGTCTGTGCAGCCACAGTGAAAGACCAACAGGGCTAATTCTGGTTTTGCTAGAAATGATCTCTCTAGAGTTTTTCCAGAAGTGAATGAAGTTTGCCATGTTCAGAGACTTACAGTGATCTTTACAGCAAGACAGAGAATGAGCTACGCCTGAAGGATTAGGTGATATATAAAGGCACTTACCTGATTTTCTTTTGGTACTTACACATCTTTGGATAAGTGCCCCAGCAGCTGGGGACAAGTCCTGCAGAGACGGCTCCCAGGAGATGAAATAGCAGCTAGGAAAGAATAAGAACTGGGTGTCAACAGTGACAAGAAAAGCCAAGAGCAGAGCTGGCATACCTGCCTCTCCTCAGAGCAGGCAAGTGCACTTCAATCAAAGTGAATACTTAGCGTAGTTAGGGGTGGCATTTATAATTGGGTACAGATGCAGCCAGAGCAGATTGTATATTAAAAACTGACATATAATACCCTGAAGATGCAGCTCTCTGCACCACAGTAGCCAAGATAACACTTCACTGTCCCACCAGTGGAATGACAAGCTCATTTTTGAAGATGTTGGCAGCAAGAAAAAAAACCACAAGTAGCAGAGCTGCTTAATGATCTTTTTTTTGCAGCTTATTTTAAATCTGGAGGGCCGGAGCACATATTGGTGATAAAATTTAAGGTTTAATGGCCCTTACTAACTGTATATACATTTAAAGAAAAGTGAAGCCTTTTAATGAGTCAATTTCTGATCTCATTTCAGTTTTTTCAGTCCAGATATGTAATTATGATCTTACAAAATATTTAATATATATATATAGAAATACCCCAAATTCACTAAAGAGAAATTAACAGCCCATAGATTTTTCTATTGGAAAATAGTAAATTGCCAGAGAAATACTGAAATTTTTCACAAGCTTAATTTTCTCTTGTGCAGCTCTAGAATACAAGTATAGCAGCTTAACAGACATATGCATGAAATATATTTTCTTCTTTCCCAACCTTCAATCAAGTGTCTGAACTTACTTTTTTCCATGGAGTTAGTAATATTTTTGAAGATGGTGTTCCTTGAAAACTCCCTACCTTAAAACTTCTACCTCTGATTATGATTATAGTAACTTGAAATAATATGAAGAAACTAAAGCAGGAAGGAACTTCTGTGACTGTGATTGCTTGCTAAGTAACTTTTCTAAAGTACTCTTTGATATCTCTATTAAGAGCAAAGATGAAAACCAGCATCACTTTTTTTTTGTTCATTACTGTATAACCAAGGTTTTTCTCATCTTCTTTTTAATCATTTGTGGCACTGAAAAGAAACAAAGTCAAAGGGAGCACCAAACACACTACCTCACATATCTTCTACCTACATGCATTCAGCAAACATTTTTTGCTATTTAAAAAGCTAAAAAGCCACTATATTGTGGATGATCAAGAAAGCGAGCAATAATAACAGGTGAACTGGATTCAGCTGAACATTGCACATCAAAGCAAATATTTGATACTCCCAGTTAGATTTTGCCCCTAGAAATTCAGGAATCAGGGCACTGGAGAGCTGTGAGTGAGCTGATAGCTTGCCCTGCTGAGCTCCTACTCTAAGACATAATAGAAAAGGCTTCAAGTTCTTGGCCCATCTGTTCCAAGTATGTGCAGGTCACCCTCAGGTGTCCATTTAAACCCACTTCACTAAATTGGAGCACAGCTGTTTACAGACACTGGCCTCGGCGTGGCTGATGGCTCTGAGCTCCAACTTAATCAGTGGTTCATTAAAAATTGTGTGATTAGGACTGACATGCTATTTTGGACTCCTTTAGACCCAAACTAATTTATGTCTCAAAATTCATTTTTGTCTCAAATACTCAAGACTAGAAAGAAAAGATTTTTTTTGTGTACCAGAGTCTTTCATATGAAGCTAAAGAGGAATTCTGACCTTTTTCTTGTGAAGAATATTTTTTTCAAGATCTGCTAGGACTACTTCTGCATCTGCGGTGACCTCAGAAGCTATCTGAAGCAATGCAATAACAAGATTAGAAGTGCAATATCTTCTGTTCAGAAAGTAATTTCCAAGCATGCAATTTCTATGCTGATACTAATGAGAATAAATATCATATGTAAGCCAGGACGTTCAGAAAACATAGATAATTTCATAGATAGGGTTTGTGTTCTTTAAGCTCTCAGCACACCTGAGACTGGTGCAATTACAATCTAAGAGGATTTTTATAACAAAATTGTGCATTAAAAATAAAATAGTGCCTTAATTGGATTGTAACTTATTTACTTCAGATTCAACAGCAAAATAATGATTCAGAGCATGTGTTTTATTAACTTCAGGTCTAAAAAAAAGTTTCTTTCTGAAAATCTAAGGACAATCTTTGATTTCTGTTAAATAAACTACAGATTCAAAACCATGTTCTGTGGATATAAGCATATTTTTGAAGTGCACATTCTAACATATTTTTCTGATACTACAAATATTTATCAGCTTCTGTTTCAAGTGTCCTTGGAGCCCCCTTTCTGACAGAAGAATCAGCAAATCAATTCATACGGCTCAAACGACACATACCGTATTCTCCGAGCTACTGGGACTCAAGCAGCAGCCAGAACACGTGGGGACACGCTGTGGCTGAACAGGTATCTTCTTCCTTCCTCTTACAGCACCTACTGAGGAAAAGAAAGCACGGGTCTGGAATTAACATGTGACATAAATCCTTTGGGTCAAGGGAGGAAATTTTTCTGATTTATCGACATGGGCAAGGCTGCTCAGTAGTCACACACTGTATTTATTCAGTATCAAAGCTCAGAATATTCCTTTGTGTTTTGATCTACTTCAGATTAGTGAATCATGGGCAGCTGTGAGAGAAACAGCACAATACTACATGGACTTGGACCCTTTTGCCTTCAATCCCTCGATAGCTGTGTACAATGAGGCTTCTCAACAGAGCCTTTCGTAGACTCGGAGCCCGTGTGTTTCTAAGTAAGTAAAACTGACCCATACAACACCGCTGACAACTGGTTTATAGTGTCATAACCTGACACAGTAAAAAAACCAATTATATCTTGAAAAATTAAAGACGATTTGTTTTTACTGTCCAAGTTTAATAGTTATTTAAACGCAGTCATTTTATTGTGGCGGGTTCTTGTTTAAGTATGTTTTGGAAAAGCTCATTAAGAGCTTAAAGAATATATATCCTTTTAAAAGTCCACAGAAGCTAAACTGCTTCCTATAGAGTTGATTTAAAAAGCAGACAGAAAGCAATTCCTGAGGAGAAAAAGAAAAGATAAAAAACTCCATCTATTTCAGTAACAAAACTGTATTCAGTGTGGAATAAAACCTCAGCAGAACAAAACAGAGAATGAGACATAGCAGTTGGTAAAAGCAGTATTTATAGATCAGCATAGGAGTACATGAAATGAAGTGTCACAAACTGTGTCAGGTTGTTTAGGATTGTGCTAAAACTGGACACATTTTTGGGACAAAATTTTGTCAGATTTAGGGAACAATTATTAAATGATTCAGTTGTACAAGCACAATACACACATTATTCCTGTGGAACACTTTTCCTATGAAGATGCTGCAGTCCTTAAAAATGGACAGGAGCAGGAAGAACTAAACTCATACAGTTTCAGTGCTTAAAATAGTTACTAAGACAGCAATCTGTCAGTCTGACTGAAACAACCAATGGGAAAAGGGGTAAACTTCTTCTCAAAATATACTTTGAATTGAATATGCTTTGAATTTTATTGACTTAAAAGTACCTTTATTTTTGAAAATGAGTTTCATTTTGAAATTTTTTTTTTATATTTTATAAAATAGGAATTTGACTTGGAGAGTCTCAGAGTGAGCTTTCCAGGACTGTTCCACTGAAAGGTGACACCAGTTTCACTCACTCTGAGCAGAAGCAAAGCAGGAGAATAGCTAAAAGCCATAATTTACTGTCTCTCCTGCTGAGGCTTCAGCTGGTGCCCTTGGGCAACTGGAAGGAAGCACTCACAGTTTCTAATACTGATATGGGTGGATAGCAGTGGTCACTTCTGCCTTATGACAAATTTACCTGAAGACACTTCACTCAGTTTTCTGAAAAAAACCCACTGACTTTTCCATCAGAAAAATTCCTCACAAAGAAAAGCCCTAACTGTGTCTAATTACTGGTTGTGCATCCATGTGCCTGATGGCTGTGATCACAGCAGCTGCCAGGCAAACTCCAGGATAAGTTATGCCTCCAGAAAGATAATTCTAATGATTGTCGTATGACAGGATTAAAGCCACTTATATAAACACATTTGCAGGCACTCCCACTGAAGTATGCTTATGATTTCAAAGCAAGGCTAGTTAACTCGCAGACTGAAATAAACTTCCCAATGCTAATGTGACAGGAATTGACATCCAGAGTTTTTGAGAAGGCATATAGTAGCAAAGAAGCATCAAGCTAGAAGTTACAAAAACCATTATGGATAAAGCAGAAAAATTGTTTTCAACCTTATTTTTCCTGATTAGTGATAGTTCTGAAATGGAAAGCCTATAAAACTTATGCAGGAATGTGGATCAGGGGCTGTACGTCCAGAAGAAAACATTAAAAAGCTGGCAAATGTGAAGACTGCAGCTGTTGACAGGATCTTGAAATTAATTCTGTGATTTTTTTTTTTCTCTAAAAGCAATTTATTCCATCTTTTCTAGGAACAACATCAGATCTTACATGGAGCTACTACAGCAGTCTGGGACTCACCTCCAGCAACGAGCTGTTAAACCCTACACATCTTGTATCTGGCCATGTTAGGATATGGCATGTTATGTATTTGCCATTATGTATTTGATAAGATGACTTTATCTCATCCCACTTGGGTCTAAACCCAAAATTAATACACTAATTCTCTGCATAAATACTGCATATTTTATATTCATAAGTAGAACTGAGATGTAGGTCATGGTAAATTGAATAAGAAGTTGAAGAAAACCAACCATGAACTTTTAGCAGGTTGGGTTTAAAAATGCCTAGTGTTTTCAGGTAAAACATTTTTTTGACTAAACAATTGTTTGCAGATATATATTCCCACTTCTGTGACTGAAAACCACATTTTTATTTCTCAGTATTTTCCTTTAGCTACATTTTTGAGCGGCAAATAAGAAGTGAAAATCGGTCACTTTGGATGGGTGAGAGAAGTAGAGCACATTTACTTCAGATATACTTCTCTAGTTCAAGTGCATTTCTATTTTTTCAAGTACTAGTAGTAGGTGTTGTAGTACACATCCATTCATGTCTATGCTTCTCTTTCCTCATTTAAACTTCTGTACATGGTCTTGAATGCCAAAACCAACTGAGCCCACAGCTACTACTGTGAGTTGTTTTTTCTTACTCCACAGAGAAAGGAAACGGTGGAAACATTCACTGCTCCTTTCCTAGAAAACACCATTGGTGGTGACAAATGTTCTTTATGCCAAGTTCTTGAGCTTGGAAGTTTCCTGTTTCCAATTAATTAATGTACCTTATTTCAGAACATCTTTGAAGAAAGGATTAGGCTTACATGTTTCTTTTTTATGTTATTAATATAATGCTAACAATTAAAAGCTTTTTCAAACTTGGCCAAAATTTCTGCATGAATAAAGATGACCCGTTGAGGAAAACAAAATGTATGGTAACCTAATGGCAGGGTAGGTGAAGGAAGGCAATTTTTGCTCACTTTTTATCCCCAAAGAGCAGATTCTGCATGTTGTGCTTTCAGGATTCTTTGCAAACATGGACTATACACTAACTAGAACAAATATGAAGACAATGTTGGATTTTCTAGAAAGAAATCCACACTCTGGCTTTTTGGCAATCTCTATCATGCTCCTAGGTATGAAACTATCCTTAGGCCATTATTAATTTCCCTGCGTAGGACAATGGGCCTGAAATTGCCATTATTCATTAGCTGAAGCTGAAAATTCATTAAACACTTGAAAGAGATAAATGAGGTGCAAGTTCAGTATTTGCCATGTAGGATTTCATATCTTTAGTCACACTACTTAATTATGAACAGTTCATTCAAAGATAAGGGGTGACAAGTGATGTACAGACTAAAGACCTCACTGGTTAAACACAGTCATGGCCTGTCCCTGCTGCCCGCCTTCCCTGTGCTGCTCAGCCTTGGATAAGCTAGTGCTCCAGACCCTAAACATTCCAATATTTTCCTCAGTAGCAGCACAGACATGACAGAGTTAATGAAACTCTTCAATTTATAGCCAAATGCAGGACTCTAAGGATAAGCATTGACTTTTATTTTAAATGGATATGCAGTAAAACTCCAAGGATGCACCTGCTCCAGCTGAGCACCTTGCTGGTCCCAGAGAAGTTGCAACTCTGCAGGCAGTGATGCCCACACCACTTGTGAACCAGTTCCTGAAGCACTGCTCTTTTCTGCCCATCTCTCTAACTGATGTCGTTGCTGCCAAGGCAGGGGTTTGTGATCTATCTGTGCATTAACTGCAGTTTCCATGCCTGCATGGCAAGTTAAACCAAAATGGGGGTAGTTCAGGAGCTGGTTTGCAGATAGACAGCAGACATCCCTGGAGTGTGGATGACAAAGTCCATCAGTGAGGTGGAAGGCAAAGTGAAGTGCTATCAGCTACCATCTGCTATCAGCTAGTGAGGTAACTGCCCAACCCTTATGAGCCATTTTAGGGTTGTCAGAGCCATAAAATTAGGATAACCACTGTCTGTTGCCACGAGGACAGTCTTGCACAAGGCTGGCTTTACAACCAAAACGTCAAACAATGCCAGAGGATGCAATTTGACAGATCTGTTGTACGTAGACATGACTAATTCCTTTAAAGAAGTTGTTCTGAAAGCCAGAGACTCAATACTCAATCTGCAAATCCATAGCTTCAAGCTAATGTCAGTAATTCAGATAATTAGTCTTGCTGAATTAAATGGGAAGAATTGTGCACGCATGAGTAGCGGTGGAGGATGAGGTGCTTATTTTGTGTTATCAAATACATGCCACTCATGACAACGAGCAAATGGCTTTCACAGCATTTGAATATTAAACACCTTCATCTGCATTTATTAATAACTGGGAAAAATACTTACCCTGTGAATTTTCTCCCTCTATTTATCTTCACATGTTGTATCAGAACTTTTCCACAAGTATCTCTGGACCCTTCTTTACTGACTTTTCCAGCACATATTTATGTTGCCGTAAGTTTTATGTTGCTACAAGTTTTACCTCCTTGCTTTTTCTACATGGCACACATACACAGGCAATACCTTAGCAATGACAAAACCAAAGAATAGTGTTAAACTAAAGAGAACTTCAAGTACATCTGTACTGGTTATGGGAGTGGAATTACAGGTCTCAGGGCATAGGATCTTTACTTCTAGTGCAATGGAGAGCAGTATTTATTACTAGTTTCTGAATACTGCAAGTTTTTTGAGGAAAAAAGCCTAAGCCACACAAACACCAGAGCTCCCTGAGGCTAGAGAGAACAGAGTTCCTCTGAGAGAGGGGAAACAGGCAAAGAGGAAGAGGAGACACAGGAAGCTAGAGTCTGGTTTGTCTCTGTATAGATGTTAACTGGATGGATGCAGAACATCCACCAGGCAGCCTGATTTTCCAACTCTTTCCTGACTCATCTGAACAGAGTGACTAAAATCAATAGAATGACAGAAATCAGGATGTCTAGGTATTTCATGGTTGATATTTAGATCCAGCAGCAACTTTTTGCCAGGCAAGGCCCTTACAGGGTATCCCTCCCATGGGAGTGGCAAGTCAGATCTGAATCATGCTGCAAATCCTTCCTCAGAGCACTTGCCTATTCCCCCAGCTTCTTGTATCCCTGATTTTCCCAATCTTAGAAGAATCAAACTGCCTTTGCAATCTCTCCTACTCTGTCAAGTTGAATTGAAAACAGCCCACAAGTTACAAAATTACTGTGGCTAGACATAAGGGATAAACATGTACTCACTGAGACAGCATGGTTGTAGGAGCCTTGCTTTGTTAGGGAAACAGAGGAGGGATTCACTGTAGTCAGACATGACAGGAGAAGTAAGAAAACCCATCATTCCAATAATAACTGAAGAAAAAGATTAATACTCTATGGCTTTCTTTTAATGAGAAAAGCAAGTCATTCTGAACACAGCAAATAGAGAGAGCTGTAGAATCCAAGTAACCTACATATAACCTACTTTACAAACACTAAGTATGGGATAAGTACTAAGATACAGTTTTCTATTAACTCAGCAGGTAAGTATATAGAGGTAATGAGAAATAACCATTTATTTTATGATCTGAAATGGTTTCTTCAAACAGAACTGTGGCAACTGGTATTCAACGAAATACCAGTTCTACACACCACTTCATCGCTGTTGTAATTCATGTGATTGAACCTGCTCCCAGATGATTTTAATGCATAAACCTTTTGAGCTTGCATCACACTACTGTTGTGCCTTGCTTTACATTTTATCGTCTCTTGTCTTAATTTAAACCAGAACAGCTGAGACAAAATACTCATCTAATCTGCACCTGCTGCTGGCTGCCAGCAAGAGTGAGCTGTGTTCAAAGCAATTTATGTTGGCTGATTAAGTATATAAACCACCCACCTGAGGCAGGTGCATTGCCATAACCACTTCATGTAGAGTGTGAAATAAATTATTAGTGTTTTGCATCATCCATAGGAAAAAAATGAGCTCTGTAGTTAAAATGTAAACACAGAAAGTTATCCAAAACTCAAAAAGTTCAGCCAGGAAATAAGCAGTCTTTGTATGTGTCTATTATGTTAAGTAAACAAACACCAGTAATTACTGTTCTGCCTCAAAGACTGTTGAAGAGATATGTATTTCAAACAATATTACATCAAACCTGCAGAGTCTACTTTCCACCAGCTGTAAAAAAGGGGAACAATTCCTGCTATGAGAGACAAGTGGTATCAAGCTGGATATCTGCAAAAGTGATCAACATAAAACAACACGGCAAACATCCGTTCCCTTTGAGCCTGAGCCCAAGCCACATCCCACCACAGCACTAGGCAGGCTGAGTGCTGCAGCTGACTACCTTAGAAAGAGAACAAGTACTCATTGAGACTCGTAATGCAAATTTAACCACCACCTCCCAAGGGGAGCGAGCTTTCCCTATGCCAGTGTCAATCCAGACAGGGATAGGGAAGGAAGAATGGACAGACTGATGAATTTCAGCCCTCTAGGGTCAACCCCTAAAAGCTTCTTTCTCTATGAGGTGTTACAGGGTAGTCAGCTTGGAATGACACTTCCTATTCAGCTCCTTATTCCTGGTCATAGCAGCCACTGCTAAGGTGATTTCATGCCAGTCACTGCCTCCTTGCCAGAACTGAATAAGCATGTGAAACCTTGTCTGAATAATTCAACTATATCCTGCTTGTGATTGAAGGCTGGTGTGCAGCAGGGAGCTCACTCAAGGAAAGCCTAAAAAACATCCTTACAACTGCTGTCAATATTATTATCATAAATCCAAGGCCTGACTGTGCAAGGTGCAATGAGAAAGCAGTTATTGTGACATCTTCAAAATGAAGGCAGGACTATCTAAGGACAAGAAAACAACCACAGAAAGAAAGTGACTAAAAAGACAACCATGGATGTTGGTAGTGGCTGCTTAGCACTGAAAAATAACTGATTTGGCAATTGTTTAGAAGAATGATTTAAAAACATCTTATTTGTAATTTCAAACTGGCTTTCGTTGAACACAGCAGCGAGAACTATAAAGTACAGCTTCCTCTTGGTGTCTCTGTTGAAATATTTATCGTGCTACCCTTGCTGTGGAGTTCAGGCAGGAGGCTCAGTGCTGAAAGATCCACCACAAGCTTCTTGATGGCCTGGGACCTATACAGCCCCACATTACACTGTGGACAGGATGCAGTCTGAATTATGCTATGGTGTGCCATAAAGCAGCTACATTATAGCAAAGTTACATGTGCTGACTTTTGGTTTTTAATTTAGAAGAGCTTGCAGAATGAGGAAGAGTCTATTTAAAACATTTACCATAGTGAACTTAAGAGGAACAAAAATTAAAAACCCCCATGATTTTACTTATAAATCGTTTGAAACAATTAACTTTTGCTAAGTGTAAAAACAATTCAATCTTAGATATTATACTTTGTGGACTACAGAAATACTTTTTCTACAAATAAGAAAGTAACCCTCCCTTTTTGTTATTCAGAATTACACAGTTCCCTACTCCTTCCTCATCCTCTCTGGCCCTGGCTAAGGTCTATTTTCATTCTTGTAATAATCGCCAGAGGATTAGATCTAGCCCAAGTACAACTACAGGTACTGTTTACAGCAATCAAAGATTACTCTGTGCTTCACTAAAATGTCCAGCCTACCTTGATCTATCAAGTCAACTGTATCAGGAACAGCATATGCAGCAGCAATTACAAAATAAGAGAATTACAAAGAAGTCCCTTCTCTTGAAATTATAGATTTTGTAATTAAGGCATGCTAGTCTGAAACCAGAAATGGAAGCTGAAGGATTTTCAGAGAATTGCTCGTCGGCAGGATCTCTCTTTCCCACAGTGAAAGTTTTGAAGTTATGTTATTAGTGGGACCAGTGACTTATTTGACAGAATCGTCCTTTTCAGGTCTTAACTAACATGTAAAATTGCATGCTGGAAATGGAGGGGCAGTCACCAATGCATGCTGAAAATTTACTCACACCCTCCTAAAATCAGCTTCTGAGAGAACAATTAGTGAGTTAGCAGAGATTAACACGGAAAAAGACTGCATCGCCTGCATTGTAGCCAGTTGATTAGAAGAAATTAGTCTCAGGAGAACCAGGAATAGATAACTGTATTTGTCTCAGAAGCTCACTAGACAGCCTGGGCAAGGCAAGTTTTCTCTGAAACTTTTTCAAATTGAACTAATCTGCCCTGAAATCTGCTAGCTTGACACTGCTGTTAATATTAGTCCAGAAAGGGAACTCTCAGAGAAATGTTTTGAAATTGCCAGTTCTGGTTCTGAGCAAAGACTGAAAGTAGCTCATCTGTGTGAATAAATTGGCTGACAAAGACTGGATCTGTCCTTTGCATTTGACCCTGGTACAACTGATAAATCTTCCTATACAAGTCCTGCAGCATCAGGACTCAATCAAGTTAGAGAGTTGATCTTACCATCCCCTAAAATTGGATATCCTGAAACGTGTGTGTTTCAGGCTCACAGAAAATTGCTCAGAGCACTGAAGAGGACAGATGCGAATTCATTACCTTTCTAGTACAAGATCACTCGATGTTCAACAGTGCTACCAATCATTATGTCCAATGCAAATAATGGATTTTAAGTGTTTCTGTCTCATTATCTTGTGACAGGATTGTTATTAGCTTGTGACTAAACAACAGTTTTATAGAAAGTCTCCTCAAGGACAGGCTATATATATATGTTAAAAAAATATAAATTTTCTTCTTTTCCCCACTGCCTAGATTGCACAGCAAGCGTCCTAGATGGAATGGGCCAATAAGCGGTCACTAAACTGTGGGCTTTAGAGTTCTCCAAGCTTGCACTAACACAAGTAAATATATACCATAGATTTTTTTCAAACAGAAATGTTGGCTGTTAAGATGGCATGACAGTTCACAGTGAGAACATGGATTTCCAAAAAAGGTTGGAAAGTGTCATTGAATTACAAGGCGATAATGAGGTCTGAGGTTTTTCCAGCATGTATGGATGTCCTGCTAATTTGGTATGGCAGTGCCAGACTCTGCCTCCAGAAATAATTAACGATAGCAGTTGTACAGGTACTTCATCAGCAGAAACATTGGAGGGTGATGAATCCATGCAAAGATTGCACAGGTAGAATAGAACAATCGCTACAATAGGCAGGTACAATAATAGGCTAGCAATGTTTCCTTTGAGTGTGAAGCTCAGTTTTTCAGTTTCATCTCTTACCTGGGTTCAATGTCACTGAAGAAGGGTTGAGTAATTTCAAGAAAATCAGAGTTATGATTTTTGTCACTTGAGTTTATGAATTTATTTTAATTTCACAGCTTTTTACATTTTTTAATATTAATTTTTTTAGAAATTACAGAATCATCTTTTATCTTGAATGCCAAGCTGCAATTTTTACAGCAGATCCTGTTGAGTTGTCTTTGCTTCTATGAGGAATGAGCACAGGTCCTACTGGGCACTCACCTTATGGACTGGAAGAAAAACAATTAAAATTTTCAGCCCACAAATATCTATGCATGGATACTCATGTCACTTGAACTCCAGCTGAAAGTTGAATGAAAACAAGCTACTTGTATTTTTACTTACATATGCGTAGGTAGCCATCTGAATTACCTGAATTCCCTTCCATGTTCTAGTAGAGATGCTTTTTAGCATTAACCCTCAACCTTGTGGCCACACTTGGCACACTTACAGAGGAAATACTTTCTTTAAGCACATTCAAAGGAGATCAGGTCAGTCAAAAGGATATTAAATTAATTTAAATCTGCAAAATGGCTTATTTAAACAGGCTTATTGAAACTACAGCTACCACCAGTGACTTTCTAGGCTACAGCTTCTGGACAGAGATTCATTTTGTCCCACAAAGCTCCAGATTGTTTGAATTAAATTCACTGAATTTTTCTTCCTCTGCATAATACTATCATAACTGTGAGAGAAAGAAATTCTTCCAAAAAGAGCCTCTAGGTTTTAAAACTACATGAGATGACTCAAGAATTTCGTCTTGCAAGACGACATCAGTCCTGGAAGTCATTCGATACATCACCAAATAAAGTCCGAGTCTCAATATTAAGTCCTTCTGTAAAGCCCAAAACACCTCTCAAATCAGCCAACGATCAGCCTAAATCTGTTGATTAGCATCATGCCTAGTGACACAAGTTAGTAATGAACTGCACATATTTTTCTGATTTAGCGGTTTGGACAAGTGTTTTAGTCAATTTTTGAGCTGGTATCCACTAGAAACTTTGGCAGATAAACACATTTCACGTTCAAAGGTTAATGTTGATATGTCTGGGAAAAGAACAGAGGAAAATGAAGGTGTAACTCCTTGGTAATTGTAGAAACAATTAAATAACACAGTTAAACCTCAAATAA
This sequence comes from Callaeas wilsoni, assembly GCA_013398955.1. Lineage (NCBI taxonomy): Eukaryota > Metazoa > Chordata > Aves > Passeriformes > Callaeidae > Callaeas > Callaeas wilsoni. The sequence goes on along the minus strand of VWPU01004324.1, from coordinate 108,589 downwards.
AGGTCATAATTTGCAACAGAAATAATCCCTGAGCTTCTCTTCCAAAAAGGAGAGCAAGTCTTTATTTAGTGGAAACACATCTTCCTGAACACACTGGAAAGAAATATGGCTTGGGAGAGTAAAAACTGAATCAAAAAATAAGCCTCCTTCCAGGAGAGCAGATCATCCATAGGAGTGAGTTTGGCTGGGAAGAACTCATGTCTGGCAGATGCAGCCTGGAGCTGGGGCACAAAGAAACACAGAACAGGCAAGGAGGGGAAGTGTCTGCATGAGGCAGCTGGAAATAGTGAAGTGGAAGCACAGGGTGTTCTTTTAGATTTAGTTTCAATAGAACTGCAGCAATTTCTTTGCATTTCCTTGGAACTGACTTTTATGAATATTTGTGCCAACAAATATTGTTTTCCCTTTTGGATGCTGCAGATGAACCCTTTCATTCAGTGCTTTGTGGGGCAAGTGATTGCGAGGTAACAGCCAAGTGTCCAGGCAGCTCATGCAAAAGGACACAGTGAGCAGGAGGGCAGCAAGGAGAAAAGAGGTAATGCGCCATGTGCAGGTGGAGGGGAATGCAGGTCACAGAAAAGACTGTGATTCTGATCCTGTTGTCTGGGGATTGGAAACTCATGTGGCCTCAAGACACAGAACAAACTAAATAGGAAAAATTAATGAACTAAAAGGATTGGAAAATATTTCTCTTTCAATAAATAAAATTTCTGGATTTTGGACTGCTTCCTTTTTCATCCCAACTGTTTCCTAAATATCAAACTGTCTTGCATTCAAACTCCTCTTCATTTATTCATTTTCAAGATAGTGAAAAGCTCTGGCCTTTGACTTTTAATTTCATATCAGCTCGGAGCGAGACTCCAAGTTTTCTTTGAGTAATGCTGGGCTGCAGTTTGCCACAGTCCAACAACTCCTCAATGCCAGAACTGGGACTGTGCCTTTAAAACCTTCACACTTTAAAGATCTGGCACACAGAGCATTCTTTTCCAGGAAACAAGTTTTGTATACTGTCCCTCTAAAAGACATCTTTTCTCCTCCCTCTTGAGACTTGCTTTTTTATTGTTGTTGTTGTTTTTTGTTGGGTTCTGTTTGTTTGGTTTTTGTTTTTTGTTTTGGTGGGGTTTTCTGTTTGTTTGTTTTTTGGTTTTTTTAAGGCTATCATGGGGAAGACGAAGCGATTTAGCCACCCAGCAGAGTATTTACCATTTCACAAGCTACGGTAACAGTGTGTCACTGTGCTGCTTCCTTCCTTACATAGGCTTAATGTAAGGAGGCAAGCCTGCTGAAAAGAGACCGCACAGGAGACCCCAGCTTTTCTCCAGAAAGGGCTCAAGTCATGCTCTGGGATTACACACATGGCCATGGCCGTTACTCTAAATATCTGCCTTCCTGGCAGGAAGAAGCAAGAAGAAATCATAGAATCACAGAGTATCCTGAGTTGGAATGCATCCACAAGGATCATTAAGTCCAGCTTCTGGCCCTGCACAGAATAACTCCAAAAATCACACCATGAAATGGGAAGTGGCATCATCCCAAGCTGTACTTGATGGTGGAACCATTATGTACGTGGGGAAGGGCTGTGAGGTTTAGCTTATTTGCAGGCCTGAAATGGAGCAGAAACAGGCATCACACCAGCTTGGACGGAGGAGACTGGGGTGGGGTCAAATTGGGGGTTGTGCTTTTTAAACAAGGGGCAGGGTGCTTGTGATCACCTGGCGTGTGTCACCACCGGCCTGGACAGGGGAGGATGGAGCTGGATGGGTCTCTGGAGAGGCAGTTCAGACACAGCTGGGAGGCCCCACGAGGTCAGAGGAAGTGGAGACCATCCATTCTTCATCTGACCTTGCAGAATTTGTGCAGAGTCCAAAGAAACCTATCTTAACAGGGCTTGTAGGTGTCATCAAGGAGGACACAGCTGTGATTGAGGCATCACTCCTCCTTTCTCCTCCTGGCTTCCCTGATGTCCTCCATCCAAAGGGCTCCAAGCACAAGTCAGAAGAGCCTCCCTGAAAGCATCTGAGGCACAGAATTTGGGTTCTAGGAGGTTGGATTTCGGTGGAAGAGGGATCACACACAGCACATAAGTTTGTTCACAACAGCTATTGCTCATGTAGTAAAAATTTTAAATAATTTTTTTTTTTAAAGGCCATTTTATATCTCTTGCTATTCTCTCCTTTGGAAATTTTTGCCAACTCTCATTGCTTAGCTCTCAGAAAGCAACTCCACTTCAAAAATCACTTCCTGAAAGAATGGTTGCAGCAAAGAGCGAACTCCCTATTTCTTCTTACACCTCCCACACAGAAGTGTCAGGAAGGTACTGCCAAAACATTTTCTACGATGACTGGCAACTTGCTTGCATGCCAAGAGAAAGGAACTTGTGAGAACATGCTAAAGTGTAATCTTGCAATTCCCTGCCTTGAAAAACTTTTCAAAAAATGGTAATTACTTTTAATTGAGTTTGAAGATGAGCGCATTATAGTTTTTATTTTAATCTAAAGCAACTCACCCATGTCTGAGCCTTCTAACTAAAAAAGGAACAAGAGACAGAATGTAGCATGCGCAGGTAAAATTTAATTAGCTAATCCCTGCTCATTATCCTGGACTGGCATTTGTAATCTCCGTGTCCTATCTAGGAAATTATAGTTTCTTCTGTAGTTCAAGTGTTATTATGTACAGTCCCATCATATTTTGTCAAAAAAACCTGTCTGAGGTAAAGAGAGGATCCTGCACAGTACTAATTGCTCATCAATTGACTAGTCAGGCTCCCTAGGCTTTCTTAAAAGTAGTTATAGAAGACACCATAGATCAGTATCAGCATCTCACAAGAGCCGTTTTAACTATTTCCTCCAGGTGATTAGCAGATTTCTTACAGACAGAAGAAAGAGCAGCTGACATCCAAACCTTCAGATTTTTTTTTTCTTATAAAAGCAAAATATTTTATATTTGAGACCACAACTGTGGTCTTAAATTATATGCAGATAGGAAAGGTCTGTGCTTCACAAGTGATGGCAAAGTCAGTGAGTCTTATGTCAACGTCTTTTGTCCAAATCTAATTTGATAGTGATGAAAAGACGTCACTTAGTGATCTCTCTACTTGAAATGAATTTATGGTAAGACACTTGATGGACAGATGCTTAAAATAGAAATGCTTTTTTTATACCTGTGCCAACTTCAGCTGCACTTTTTCTGTAGATAAATAGAATGCCACTGATACCAGTTCAGACAAACAAATCAGCCCAATACTGTTTTGAAGGGATCAAAGGAAAACAAAACTCCCACCAAACTCAAAGAACCTCTTCACGCCATCCTTTATTGGTGATGTTACAATGGAAACTTCTGACACATAATTCCTTCAATAAATCACATTTCCATCCCAGAGAAACAGCAATCCTTCTTCACACCTCCTCACGCAAAGATGGTCTCAAGATTCATCAGAGGAACATACAGAGAACTAACCTCAAATTACTCACTTTCCAGACTGTAATCATAGTGTCCTGTTTCTTCTGAAAAGTCACTTCACCTTTGAACTCCCATCCAGCCTTTACATTTTCTTCCCAGCTCTGAGGATCTTTGCAGCAACAGACACAAGTCCACCGCAGGCTGGAAGAGGCATTTCCCTGAACTGTAACATATAAGGGATGTGACTTCAACAGTATGTGTTTAGACACATCTGTATAATAAAGCTACATGTGAAGAAAGTAAAGCAATACCATTCTTGATGCAGGCTTACCCTTGGCTTTAGAGAAGTTAAGATGTTTTGACACAGCTGAATACCCGTAGAGCATGAGGCAAAAGCAGAAAAGAGGCAACAGAGATCAGTCACCACTTTGCTTTGGTTTGCAGTCCCTCCAGCCTTGCCAATTCCTCTGCAGTGAACACACTGAAGCACACAAAAAGAGAATTAACCATATGAGTAACATTCTTCACTTGTAGAGCTGGCTGCAGATAGCCTCAAGGCCTGGGGAATGAGCTATTTATTTTCTTTGTGAACTGAACATTCCTGGTGTGTGTACTGTGTCTAGCTGGGGTGGAGTTAATTTCCTTCATAGCAGCCCATACAGTGCTGAGGTTTGGATTTGTGACAATATCTCTATTTCAAAGTTCTCATTTCACCCTTAGCCCCTGCTCCAACCCCTTTCCCAGATGCTACACATCATGGAGCTGTATCTCCTGCCCATCCTACCTGAGTGAGGGCTTCTCCTCAGCATTTCAGAGGAGGTGGATGAGCACATCAACTCATTTGTGGCACCCTTTTGTAAACAGTGAGGAGGAATATGTCGCCATATGGAATGTTGTGCTGTGCTAACAGACTGGTGTGAATCCTGTTCTCGGAAGCCAATCCCTCTGTCAAGAGAAAAGGCAAAGCAAAGGAACTCAGCAAACATGCATCCAGGATTCTCCAGATGATAGAAACTCAAAGTAAGTGCCACTACTTCACAAACGCTGTGTGTAAGCACAAGGACAGTTACCTCAGCATGAGGTGCCCGCTGTCTGTAACTGCTCCAGTTGCACAGAGGGATTCCAGCTGCAGAGAGCTTTCCTTGGGGTTTTGGTGAGAGACTGGAACTCTCAACCATGAGCTGCCCTGCTCATTTCAAGAGGCACTACCTCACGTGCCGTAAGTGATGATTTCAAATAGTATTTTAGGTGTTTTTCCTATTCCTAGAGCTTATCAAAGAACTAAAAGATGACCATGAAGACCTACAGGGGAACTTGATTTACAGAGGAGCAGAAGACAAAGCATGTATAAATCTAGGAGAAAAGATTTTTAAAGACAGGATGAGACTGTAAAATAAAAGGCTCACATGAGAGATGCCAATACTTAACATTTCATCAAAGGAGCTGCAGCTTTAAAAGTTTGAGTGTGAAGAGTATTGCTAATATTTCAAAACTAGTTCATAAAGTTGAAAATAATGATGATGTATGATGATGATGATAATAATGAAAGTAATAATAATAAAACAACATACTGAAAGAAGGGAATTTTAGGTAAGGATAGTCTTACCAGCAACTATCCAATCTGTTTGAGTCATATATCATAGTGAACCATCCAATGTCACTCACATAAACTCTTACATTTATTACTGTTTTTTTTAACAGCTGTGCCATTTCCACATTGAACTGCAAATTATTTATAAGACCCACACACTGCAGCCAGAAAAAGCTGTACAAAAGCTTTTTAAAACAGATATTTGAGCAAAAAAATTTATCATATTAGTTATTTCTGGTAAATTCTAAATTATCTTCATATTTAATATTTTGTTAACATTGCACTACAATTAGAAAGTAAGGGTATCTTCGGTTGCATAAGTCCAATGTTCCACCATTCTACTGCTGGCTGTGGAATTCCTAACTTCTCCCTCAGATAAAGCACTTCCCTCTAGTCAGCAGACAAAAATTAAATCTTACAAGTTTCCATATAAAACCTAAAACCTGTTTTACTTTTAAAATTAAAATATCTTGCATTTTTTTCAACTGTATGAATAGTATCTAAGACTCAGAGTTCAAGAGAAAAAAACTGAAGAGATGCATCTAAGAGTTCAATCCTCTCACTTTTGTACCAGCATCCTAAAAGGTTGCTCATTCCTCACAGTGCACAACTGCAGAACATTAAGGTCATAAACTTGATTGTTTCATAAAGTACTTGTGTTTTCATGCCCTGAAGACACAAGTGGACATCCTTACTTGCAATTCTACACTTATCAGAAGGAGTCATCCCCAATGCTGTTTTCAAGACACTCCTGCCACATTTTGGCATGAATACCACAACCCAAATTTATCAGCTTCCAAAACTGGAAGCTTTCTCATCTTCATTCTATGTAGCTCATTTCCTGTAGCTGTCCTTTTTTAAAATCAGCCTAACAAATCTTTACCAAGACGAGGCAAATGCCAGAAAAATGCAATTTAAGGAACAATACTGCCTTGACCTGCAAAGAAGAGGGAGTGCAATGGATCTTAATGGCCCTTTTCTATGTATGATTCTGAGAGCTGTGAAGGTATAATGCAAACATTGAACTGTCCTAAATTAAATGAAGTCAAGATAATTCAAGGACAAAAACTTGTTTGCAGCCAATATAGATATTTCAAATCTTCTCAGCAGTTCTTTAAAAATCTCATTACGAGCTGAAATGGGTATTTCTTGTGGTGCTACTGCAAACCCTGAATTTCTTCATTGTTTCATTATGTGTGTTCTGAATACAGAGACAGGCTCTCCCACAGCTAAAACACAGAACAGTGTAGCATAAACGATATCCAGAAATAATTATTTGCTTAGTTTATTCACTGAAAATATCACTCCTGCTTGAAATATATAAATCTGAATATCACTCCAAACCAGGAACATTACACGTAAGGCTTTGGTGAGTTCTGTAGCATTGCAAGAAAGCTGTCGCTACTTCAAGTTCAAATTCAGTGTTAGAACTTGACACTTAATTTTTTTTGAAGAGGATGGGTAAACTAGAATATATCTTCTTTCATTCCTTGTCATAGCTACAAATATCCCACTAAGAAGCAAAGTTACAATTTGAAATAAATTACTGGGCTTCATATTATGGATCTTAAAAAAAAAAAAAAGGAAGAAAACCTAACTCACAAAAGCACCTGTAAATAATTGAAAGTACAGTTTTGCATTACAAAGTGACCTTGTTTCACATTTTATAAACAGCAGGATTACCTTAAAACAAAAAGGGTTCTAATGTTCTGTCTACCATGCGTGCATTCAGAACTTGCTGTAACAGATGTGCTCAGGCAGGGATTTTTTTCGGTTTCCTTTGGCTGCATCCCTTAAGGGAGGGCTGTCATCCAGCTGAGAAAAACAGCTGTGACTTGGGAGCCCAGTGGAAGAGAATGGGAACCTTCTGCCCTGTAGAAGATCAGCTTTTGCATATCAGTTTAAAATAAGCTCCTAATAGGGACAGAATATTCTGTAGCAATCATTGCAAATTGAGTGACATTATTAATACAAATGTTCTGCAAAGATAATGGACAGACCTACTTATCTGCCATAGTAATTAAAAAGCTCTAATAAAATAATATTGAAATACATTTCAATGCTTTGTATGATGGAGTTCCTTACAGGAAAGTATTTACACAGCTTCAACTTCAAGTTGCTACTCATTTTTGAATGCTAATACCATGATAACTTTCAATAATATGGCTAGTGCACATTTCTATGCTGCATTAATTATACATTTACAACTCCACAGAAGACACTCACAAAGAGTAAAAATACAGGACATATCATCAGCAATTGGAGACAAATGAAAACAGTGGCTATCACCCCTGCAGCATTTTCATAAGATATAACTATTCCTGTCCAGCATTTGTATGCACTAAATAATCATCACGCTTCCCTAGCTCTCCTCCTTCCCTGGAGAGGTCCATGGATATAACTGACACTCTTGTAGGACTTACCACTTCTACAGAATACTAAACAAAGATCTAAATAATTTCTTTCCCCTGGCATCCTAATTAGGACAGTATGAAGTTCTATGCTCTCCAGTCCTAAAGTCAGTGAAGAAACAGAGCAAAGTCTGCTACATTCACATCAACAATTACTGACTCTTTGTTTTCCCCACATAACTTTTTCACTCCACGTCAGTTAGTGCACTATCCTGCCATAACCAAATTCGTGCAAAGATGTCCATAATCACAGTGGAATATATTTTGTTGCTAACACATAGCTGTTTGGATACCCAATCTTCTTTGCCTAGGACACTCCTGTCGCTAGAAAGCCTGGAATCTTTAATTTTTCTTGTCTGGTTTGTGAGTGGAATTGTGGCAGGGAACAGAAAAAGGCATTAGAATACATAGGGAGGGGGAAGAAAATATAATCTCAATGCCAGCAAGAACAAACTGCTGATACAACTGAATTTAAATCTTTTTCCTAGATGGGAGACTAACAGAAAACAGCTGAGATTTTCATCTTGAAGAATGCTATTGAACTGGAAAGACTATTATGACACTAGAAAAATAATGCAGGTTGTACTTTACTGATAAGGAAATATGCAATAGCAGCAATTAAATTAATGTGTGTCCCTACTGAAATAGCTGATTTTTTTCCTTGCTTGCAAAATATTGCCTATCCAAAGACACCAGATATGGAGAAAAAGAGACATTTTAAAGAAAATTATACTTAACCAGGGACTATTTACAGGATAGTCTATTGCCCCAGTTCCTCTTGGGAATCTACGCACATGCACATGGTTTGCTATCCTCAGGTTTCATTTAGAAATTAATACCAACACTACTCTCTTCTCTGTGAATCAAATCTGTTCTTTGGATTAGGCTGAAAATAAAGAACATTAAATGAAGAACTCAAATGTTTCTGTGAAACTTATTTGTGACCTTCTAGTGAGCTCCATTAACAAAAGACACCAGAATAGTTCAAAATGTTGACAACACAACTATGAAATTTTATCCATGTGTTTTTGACACAGTCCTTTAATATACCCCAATTTTGGACATGTGGGACTAGAAAAGCTCCTCAATTCCTAAACTAGTTTTTCAAATCAATATAACTTTCCAGTGACATGCAAGCAGCGGTAGGATTACAGATCAGGAAAGGGCAGCTGAAGTTTGCTAACAAAAAACGATTTTTACATCCTCAAATGTTTGTAAGCTGGGGAGGGTTTTTAATTTGTATGAATGTAAGACTTTGCACAGCTTTTCAGTTTGATAGGGGGCACTAGGAGGAACAGGGATTATGTGTACACACAGCTCAAAATAGCCTGCATGCAGGCACCTGGGCCAATCACTAGCAATACACAGTATACAGTGTAAGACCCCTCTCCACCACACTTCAATTCTGCTGATTTTCCAGTCTACATCTAGTATTGTGCCTGTCTCTCTTTCAACTGAAAACTCCATTATGGGCTGATAATTTTCGATAGCACTACTGCCGGAGTATATCAGAAAAAAAAAATTAAGGGAGGTTTTAAAAACAACTCTAACCAGCAATTTATAATAATTTAAAAATTGAGACATTTCTCACCAGCCCTAATTACAGTCACAAATTGAAAATACAAGAAATATCGTCTGGGAAATAGAAAATGGGAAGATCAATCTGCATATGCAAATAATAGATTATAGTTCGGTTTTTATTCCTTTTATAGACCTCAAATGGACCTTCTGGATCATGAAATCCAGTTCCCAGGCATGCCTGTGAAAGCACTATCCATCTAATGAGGTTCAGTGCGTAGACTGGAGGCCCATTCACAAAAGCAAACAGAAAGCTCTTTGTCCCACCATCAAACTCTTCATAGAAAAGTGGGCAAGAACTCAGAAATCAGATAAAATACTAGATCTCCCTTCAACACTGGGTAGAAGATACAACTAATTTCTTAACTGAGTGCGCTTTTTTTGTGGCTGCACTTTTCCCCTGGTGAGCAGCTATGTTGTGCTTAATTTCCAGCTGGATTTGAACCATGACAGTCGTGCAGAGAGGTCTGCAGTGCATTATAAAATAAATAGATTCTTGAGTTTCTACTGCCATTCATGTCTCATAATTCTGATTTCAGCCTGAAGTGCACCTTTGCAAAATCTAATTGGTGTAAAGATTCAATCATAACCTACCATACCAAACTTGCATTGCTTCTCCCAACACTCCATGTCCATGCAGTCTCACCACAGTTCCTCCTCAAGGTTATCAAGTACTATATATACACAAAACCAGAATCTACAGTGAAAAAACTGCTAATTTTGTATGGTTTTTTGTATTTCAGAGTAGCCTTGCACTCTTTATTTACCCAGAGGTGCATTTTACCTGCTGACTGCATTCTTCCCTACATCCTCAGCATTAGAAGACTAATCACATTAGACACGATGCATGCGCTGCCTTCTATTTTGTCATTACTCTGTTTGGCAGATGACAGTGAACAATAGCTGAGACATCCTCAAAAGCTTCCTTCCATTAAGTGCTGATCTCATTTTTTCACACAGAAGAGTGTATTTGTGGTAAATAAGAAATAGAAGTAACATAAATTGAATATGGATAAGCTGGAAACATTCCCTAATATGATCAAACCCAGTATATTTAAAAGGAAATGATGCGGGCATTATCAGCTTTGATTTTGAGGTGGAGGAGCAACTTCCATCTGTGTACCTCGGGAAGTTCACTACCTGTACCACAGGGTTATGCACACAAGTCCCTGTGCTCAGATTTGAAAAGGCATGGATGACCAGCCTCTTGAAATATGTACACTAATGTGTATGTACTGAAACACAAACACATCTGCTGCTGTGCAGGACGCACAGTTCTTACCCTCTTTGAAAGCCGTCATGGTGCACTTCATAGTTCCTGCCTTACTTCAGCACCCTGGCCTGTGTTTGGTTTTTCATGTGGACTCCTACTCAAGCCCTTTGGGAGCTTTGGAGGGTAAGATTTGAACAGAATTATCTACAGTGACTTCAAAGGCAAGCAGAACCTCTAGCGCCAACGGAACAAGGTTTACTGCTTGTCTGATAAAGGACTGACAAATTGCTCACGAGGATTAAAAGGCAAAACCAAGAGGAAAATATAAGTGAGTCCAGCAGAAAATACATGGATTATTTTCAGACTATTAAACTTCACAAAATAAAATATCTTTGTCCTGACTGCTCTGCATTTGGAACCCAGGAAAAATATTTTTAAAAAGTAAGGGACAATGACACTGAGAAAAACTGTTCTCTTTTGGGCTCACATTGTACAAAATGGTCCTACTGCTCCAAAAGCATTTGAAAGATTCGGGGCTTCCTTTTTCTCCAGAACATCTGGGACAGCTTTGGTTTAGGAAACATGTCATCATTGCCAATTTTAGGTGAAACGCATTATGCTTCGAAACTCCATTAGCAAGAGAAATGAGGTAGATTCTCAGAGAATAGGTTTGTGATGGAAAACTAATATAAAGGAATTTTGTAAGGGCAGAAAAGATGAAGACAATTCACGAAGAGTACTCCAAGAGTAGCTGCACATGAGATGCCTTCTTGAGATTAATGAATTTGTTGTACATGCCCCTAATTATTTCCATTCACATGGAACAGGTCCAGCTGCTTTCTGCATCCACAAATAAGAAGCAGAAGGAAGCAGAAGAGAAAACAACCATATTTTGCTATGTCCAACAGTTAAAATCACTGAGTAGCAAATAAATTATGCTAAGCACAATTAAACACAGAATTAACAGTAATCATTTGTAACATAACACAACAAGACAGCCGAGATGAATGAGAAAGGGCTTTTATTGCATCATATTGAGAAACTGAATGATACGTTGCCAAGATACATGTTTACAGAAATATGAACCTGAGGTCAAATATCTGGTTGGCTTCTAGTAGTATATGTATTCATCTACGCCTTGTTTGTGGCTGTTTCTAATCCCTTCCACTTTTGTGTGTGAGGAAAACTCCTACCCTTGTATAGCTATTATTTTAGCATTACAAGGGGCAGGAATGCTAGTTCAAACCCAGGCTCATACAGCTGATGTTTGGTTATTAGTGAGCGGATTAGACATGCCCCATGCCAGGTGAGAGATGGCACAGCAGCTGCCGCTCCGCTTTAAATCCCTGTGATCTTCAGAATGCTGACAGCGAAACAAGGCAAACTCAGCCAGGGAGTGCCTGCACAGCACCTCGTGGGCAGACGGAAGCCTGGTCCACACAGCCTCCAGTGCAAATGACTATATTCCAAAAACCACATCCCGATTAGAGCAGACCATGGGCTGGGCTGATATATCCAAGGCTTGGATCCTCAACGAGTCTTAAAAGCGTGGGCTTACGATGGCAGTAATACAGGCACTCAGCTTTGGTCAGCCAGAAGTGCAAGGACAGCAAACACACGTAAGCCTAAGAGGTACCATTTAGACTTTCTCACAGTTACAGCTATGTTAGGGTTCTAAGGTTCAGGTACATGAATTTGTTAGAAAAAAACAACACCTCCTTCATCTGTTGCTATAACAACTCTCAGTTTTCTATTCAGCAACAGCCTTGTCCCACACTTAAGTCTTGTTATTTCTTTTATGGCATTCTATGCTGTCTTTCAAAGGTATTTCCAATGACCATGGTGAAACAGCAAACTATCACCTTTCATTGGACAATTATAACTCAGCCATCGCAGAGGACCATAGCATGCCCCAGCACCTCTGGAAAAACTTGGCCCAGGTTTACAATGTGGGGATAATCGCCCAAAAATACTACAGAGCTGAGTTACTGCTGTAGCGTGCCTCCAATTCTAGGAGTTGAGGAGTGCTCCTGGGAGCTGCAACAAGCAGACATCGAGTCTGTGCACCTAACATGCCAGAAAGATGATACGGATAACCTCTAACATCAATGTGTTTAAAAGCTAGTGAGTGTGATACTTCTGCTTTGCCTTCTTAACTTGCAGCCATTCCTGCTCAATGCAAGAAAAAACCCACCAGCTTTCAAGGACAAAGCTCTTGGACATTAATCCTTTGGGTTAGGAGGAGATGGGGAATCTGAAACCAATTAGAGCCATACCAGGCTCACTGCTGGCAGTGTCTGGGATGGTCATCTGAGAAATGCAGCGGAACCACCTTCCAGCTTTCCTCCTTCACTGAATCTCTACCAAGGAGCTGCTGTTCCCATAGCGGATAGAAGGACTCTTCAGGCTCTGTCTTTCAGCAGCGTTTTATCTCCTGTGTCAGAGGCATAGAAGTGCACTCTCTCTATCAAAACACAGCTATGTCCAGGCTTTCCATCATCTTTGAATGATGGGCCAAGTATAAAAATTCATTTCTAGCTTCTGATATGAAATGACAGGCAGAAAGTTTCCACAGTAGATGAGTGAATGAAACAGCAGGTCTGAAGGAGAGGAGACAGGCAGGGCCACAATGAAATTGTTTCCTTAAGAATGCGAATATAACACTTGCCTATCGATTTCACTGGAAAATCTGGTTCAAAATAAGGAAGCCTAAATCTATTTGGTTTCTCCCTGCTCTCTCTTCTCCTAAAGAGTACCTGACAGGTGGAGACTAAGCCAAGAGAACAGAGTCCTTGCATTAATCGTTAATGGAGACAAATGCCAGGTGTAGATGTCAACTGCAATTTTTCATTCCTTGCTGATAGCACAAGGTTCCACAGAGTAATGGCAAAATGTAAGGGTAGAAAATTCACTCATGGCTCCCCTAGTCCTTTTGTGACTTTTTAAAAAGCTTTTTGTTTTCAAAAAGCAATTTCACTCTGGTACTTCCATTACTCCGTATAGCTTTGTCACAGTTGATCTTCATTAAAACCGAAGACACTATAATAGAAGGCACAATTTTAGAGTAAAGGTAATTGTTCTGTAGTCTGATCCATTGCTCGTGCCAGCATGCAAAGTAATGTTGTGCACTCACACATGCTGTGTATTGTTAGATATTGACACAAACAACAGTGCATTTCCCAGTTTGTTTTGATTTAGGAATTGCAGTGAAATCATCTGCTAGAAGCATGTGTCTACAAATGCAGAGTCACAGACAGAACTAGAGCTTCAATGCACAGACAAGAGAACCTGGAAATCTTTCAGAGCTTAACATGAAGACGACACCTATTTCATTTTGTTGACCTTTCCAAGAGCATGACTTGGTGGAATGATCCTTTTATTTTTGTTTCTGTGAATCAAAAGGAATGATCCTTTTATTTTTATTTCTGTGAATCAATACGATTCCACTTTTGTGGAGTGAAGGGGAGCTAAAGTCACAGGCATTTCTGCCTCAACCATCAAATGGGATGTTGCACTTAGAGCCTCTCCAACTGCATAAATATGCATTGTTTGCTGTGATGCTCCAATTCTGAATGATGACCAATCCCCAAATGAAGGGAAGACAGAGCAATTTAAGAGCACCAAAGTTCTCTCAATAGCTGTCTTTTGGCATTATAACTCCTCCTGCCCAAAATCCTCAGCTATTGTTTCCCTCAGCTGTAAGACTGTCTGAAACCCACTGAGTATCACTCTAAAGTGGCTGATTTACAGAGTATCTGTTCTAAATCAACAACCAGTAATGGAAGGCATGTGGTCATTTAATGGGTATTATTTGCCTGGAGTATGTCTGTCCATTTAGTAGTTGATAATAAAATGCCTGAGACATTTCACAGTGAAATGTACTTGCTGAGAGGCTGTGAGAGTGGGGGAGGCAGGGAAAGGTATTATGCCCTTAATAAGTATAATAGAGGCAGTCATGTTCAGAAGATGGCACCTGATCTGTCAGAAGATGCTTTAGGCTTTCTAAAGGGGGTAGACGTTCATTAATCATTTCCTGGAAAAAGGACTAGATTCTTTCTTTATTGCTTTATTGTAGGTTTAATGGGGAAGAAAAGGAGAGGCAGATTTGAATATATGTGGAAACCAAGATTTGAATATATGTAGACTCCAAGGAAATAGGTTTAAAGCAATTGACTTGGAAGGTCCTGTGTCTAGTGACACTCATGAACACACAGGAAAATAATGCCTTCCCGAGAATTTGAGCAAAGGAACTCCCTATGTGAGCAGGTCAGCTAATACAGAACAGGATGTTTTCTTTTTGGTTTGCAGATTAACAGAACAGCTTCCTTTTTACTACATATGCATTTTTTGTCAATGTTTTAGATGATGCTGTCTATTCTGAACATTGTATAAAGCCTCATCAATCTGGACTTGATCTGGCTTCAGAATAATTCCTGGGGTTTTGTTCAACAGTAAGACACCTTATAGCGTTGTGATGATCCTTTAAATGGGAATATCTGAACACTAGCAAGAAAACCCTCTTTTGAGAGCCTCCAAGGGAGATCTAATTGTGCCTCCCACAACCTTCTACAGGCTGCTCTTTGCGCAGATATCACCATATTCTTTTTGAGGGCAGAGAGAAAGACAAATAATGAGAATTCTGGTAGAGATTTATCTAGCAAAGGTTATTATTAACAGATCATGTGCAATGACTAAGGAGAAGGATTGTCAGGGAAATGTTGATTCTACATCCAGCTTTGCTTTTAGTAAAATAACTGGGCCTGCAACCTAACACATTAACTCTTTCAGCCCTATTTACTCTTGAAAACTTCAGTGAGGCAAGGAATACTAAAACTATGGATGCTCTAGGCAACATTAAGATACAAAGTTTGGCAGAAACCTTGTCACAGTTGTGTACCAAACAGAAACGGCCTCAGGAACACACACAGTAAAAAGCAAACTAAACCACACGTTTTAGTAAATCATCTCAGCTTCTGAGAAGCAACTACTCCTACCTACATATCTAGTTTTAAAGTCCAGTCACATAGAATGATCCGCTTTTACAACTCCTGCATGAGAAAAAGGAAGGAAAAAGAGAGAGATATAAACTTGGATTACGACTTCATAGAGCGAAAAAGAAAGAAGATCTTCGAAACCATTGTCTTAATTTTGTAAAAATACATATTTATAAAACTAATTAAGCAATGAGGCAGGCCAGGATTTTATGCTAGTATCTTGCCTTTGACTAATACAGTTTCAATTTATCTCAAATTGCAGTTGTCTGTGTCAAAAGACTAATTTAACTCTAGCATTGATGTAATAGATTGAGCTGACCAAATCAAACTCACACTCAAAATACATAGTTACGTGTGCATGTTTGATGAGCAAGGACAGTTTAGTAACCAGTCTGAATAATAATAGTTGCGTCCTGCTGGCAGACAGCTCATTGTCTCCGAAGTATTGCAGATTTGAAATGTTCTGCTTTGTTCATCAGAATTCAGAACGGTTACCAAGTATCACCCAAGAATTACAGATACAGTCCATAAATGACAAGTCAATTAAGAAGGCAACATGAATTCTTAAAAATGCTGGAAAGCAAGGGTTGCACAGAATACATTACAAAGAAATTGCAAAAGTGACTTGATTTTTGAAACAGAAAATCAGAACACAGGATGAGAAGCAGGAAAGTGAAGAAAAATTAAGATAGAGCTATAATACCCTCAGTGAATACTTACCTCCTACTGGAGCTGAAAACCTGTGAAATTCAGAAAAGAAAAAAAAATTGAAAGCCATGAGAGAATATGGAAGTTGGTAGCAACATCTAAAACTTAAGCATGCTCTGATTTTGTGCAGGCACAGAGTATTTATTAGGTTACTGTGGCAGTGCCATAAAAAACCAGCACAGGACTGTGAAGAAGCTACTGAACAGCTTGAAACAAACAGCACAGATGGATCTAGAAATCACTTGCCTGCAAATGACAGCTTCAGCAGAGGGTGGTACACTGGCTGTAGAAATCAGCCATTGCCCTGCCACCACAGAGGTATGCATTGTTACTGTCACTTTTTTCATCAATGGTACCAAAAGAGACAAAATAATTCACTTACTGGTTTCAGACAGGGCCAAAGAAAAAGATAACCCAAATCAAGTACTTCAAGCTGAGTGAAGTTTTTCTGGTAAATAAAGTCTTCTGAAATATGCACTTTTGAGCAGACCAAAACATTGCACATGTTTAACTAAATTCCAAGGAATATTTCTGAAACAAGATAACTGGGGGGCAAAACCCCCCAGCTTAAATAAAAATGTTTATTTAAAAGCTTTTGTTTTGAATCAAATACTATGATTGGTAATTTTGTGTTTAGAATCAGATTTTTCAGTTTTGCTGATGAGGTAAAATAATATTATTGTAAAATAGGATAAATAACATTAACCATAGAATTTTACTACAGAGCTAAATACTTGGTTTCTGGTAAAACAATATATTTGGACTTGATTTATTAATTCAGCCTTACCTTTTTTTTGCACTTGCAACCCAAATTCAGTTGTGAAATATAGTGATTTAAAATAACTGTAACAAATCTAACTGGAATGAACTTCAGAGTCATAGCTCTTGTGTTGCTCTGAGGGAGCAAAGGCAGACTGCAGAGTTGCAACAGTACCTGGGAAAACTCTACAAGCAGGATCAAGGAAACGGTAAAGAACCGAGGTACAGGGATAACCCTTGGTGTCCAGCAGTGCTCCCTGCACCTTCATTAGCCTGATAAAGGAACCAGTGTCTTCAGAGATGACTGAGTTCTGCTCCTGGCTTGAACGGCAAGTGAGTAACTTACCTGATACACAGGGAGGACACTTGCTGTGCACTGTCCAACACATAAGTAAGATTAAACCAAACAAAAAGCTGTTTCAATTTCTCGATCCTGTAGCATCAAGAGTAGTCCAAAATCACAGATCGAGAGGTAAAGACACATGGACAGAGGCTGGGCCACCTCAGAATTACAGGTTTGTATTTTTTCACTTTTCTGTCTGTAGGATGGAAATAAAACATTGAGTTTTATCAAAGTAAATATGCACTATTGATTTCACGGCACTCCAAGGCACTATAATAACTGCTTAAGGCACTATAATAACAACAGGCTCTATAAAAACCATATGAATAAATATAAAGGTACCAAGTCGGTCAGAGTAGGCCTTTTCTGCTAAATGAAAGAAATTATTTTAACATGGGCTTAACTAATGCACTGTTGAATTATTAACCTGTATGAGTGTGCCAAAGTGATTAGTTCATTATTAACGTTTCCATCTTTGCAAAACTGTATAAAATATTTCAATAAAATAATTTTGTACTTTTAATCTAACTTATTGAAGAATAGGTAATAACCATAGTTATGCAGTAATGAAAGAATAATCGGGTATGCTCAAAAAATCTGGAAAAAAGGAACAAGAAATGCTCTAGGTGTGACATTCTTATCACAATCATAGTTTCCCAAGGAACAGAACAGTAAGAGCCTGATTGAAAATGTTTGCAAACCTATATTGGAAGTACCTCTACTAGCCTCAGTTATACGATCTATACAGAATAATACTGTTCAATTAATGTATCCCAGACTCTTACTTAGGAATAAAAAGTTTAACTAAATAACAATATTTCTAGCAAAAGGAAGACCAAGAATGGTATATTGTTGCAATAAATAAAAATAATAACAAGATCAAAACATTCAAGCCAACCCAACACCTTTGAGATGGTTTAATTAAACTGGATCAAACTGGGATTAATTTGTTCCCTGTCATCATCTCAGGTAGGAACTCTGAAGAAAGACAGTATGTCAGATCTAACTGTGCTTTATTTAATGTGAAAATGGCAATAGACTCTCTAGGGATTACCAGAGTGGTAAAACAACTTCTTAATTACTTCAGTAGTCTCATTTCACCACTGCTTGGAGAAACATCCTGCCACAGCCCTTTGGCTGTCGTCTCAGTAAAACACCTGTCCCATATGGCAGTGACAGAACCGCACTGAAATATCAACCCTTGGAGTTCCATTCATCTCTCTGAAACACAACACTGTGGCTGCTGTCAAAGAGATGTTAGTTTAAGGTGAGCACACCTTCTTGAATAATAGCACAGACCAGGAAGATTCTTAAGGAGAAGAAAATAAGAAATAAAGGAATTGTCATCCCACCTTCCTGACAGCTAATTCCCGAATGAGTGTTGGTGAAGAAAAGTTATCCAGATCTTCCACTAACTGGCACTCAACTGTAATGACATACCTAAAATCATTTGTCTGGTGTCACTGATGCTATGTCTGTTTCCCTCAGTATTCACTGCAGGTATGGAGCCAGGAAAGGGTGCAGCACCTCTCTTACAAGGACTGACAGAGAGAGAGAAGGTTTTTCAGCTTGGAGAAGAGAAGGATCTGGAGAAACCTCATAGCATCTTCCAGTACCTAATGGGGCCCACAAGAGCGCTGGAGGGGGACTTTTTACTAAGACAGGTAGTGATAGGGCAGGTGGGGAAGAGATTCTTTACTGTGAGGGTGGTGAGGCCCTGGCACAGGTTGCCCAGTGAAGCTGTGGATGCCTCACCCCTGGAAGTGTTCAAGGCCAGGTTGGATGGGGCTCTGAGCAACCTGAACTAGTGAGCAACCTGAGCAATCTGAGCAAATCCAAGCAAACTGAGCATCTCCCTGACCATGGCATTTGTCCAGGCCTAAGGAGTCAAGATTAGTGAAAGAGGTGCAGGGTGAGCAGGAAACCTCGCAGAATGAGAAAATGCCAGGTTGCATGGCTGCAACTGCAAGATCATTCCGGGGGTGGAGAAGTCCTTATTCTAATCAAAATATTATTTCCAGAATGGGGACAGCATGCCAGGGGTAGATCTTCTGTCAGGGGCAGCAGTGTGTGCTCTAGGACTCCCCTGCCCTCTCGTGATGTACTGTCACAGTGAAGTAGATTGACTTAAGTTTTAAGAACAACATGGAATTTCAGAAACGAGTCAATAAAAACTTGGTATAGACTTGAGGATTTGAGCACAGTAGCAGTAGCACTTAGGTACAGCTATCTTGCAGATGAAAGGGAGATGTCAATAGACTTAGCCAGAGTAAATCCCATTTAACAAGACACATTACACTATCTGCTAGAGTGCAGACAAAAGCAAACATACATCTGACCTAAAAGATCCTTTCCAATCTCAAAAGTTCATCCTCTGGGACTCTGCATGACACACTCAAAGGACTAGAAATACTGAAGGAAATATTTCTGAGATTCAGCTCTGTGAACACTCTTGACACAGATTTAATATCCCCATTTTATTCAAAGAGCACTTTTGGTTGGATGGGTACTTTTGATCTCACTGTCCTGATCTTTAAAGATCTCCAAAATGCCTTCCAAAGGCAAGCCTAGAACTGACAGTTTAAACTACTGGTTACCAGAAAACAGGGATTCAACAGAGATATTGATTTCATGGCACAGTATAACTTCCTTTCCCTTCCACTGACCTTTCCATGTTCCACAGACTATAAATTATTTTTTCTTTCTTTCCCTTAGCAAGGTAACTGCCTTATCAACTGTCTCTACTCCACACATACTAACGACGTTTTCTTTCAGAGGGTGGTTTGCTTGGTGTATATACCTGAGCAATCGCTTTCATTTTGTGCTTAGCTTTGAAGTCTGCTAACTTTGTTTCATACCTAAGGAAGGCTGTTGTGCCTGAAAAGAAATCTTTAAATAAAAGATGCATGTGCACATGCACACATCTGGTTCTACCTGTGGTCTTTAGAAAAACGTTGCTGAAAAAACTACAGCCGCATCTCCTTTATAAATATTTCTGAAGCTGGCAGGTTAAGAGAATACAGTAAATAAAGCACACCAAGTTAAGTAAAATATGAGACATGAAGAGACCCTATTCAACTAAACAGCAAAGTGGATCATCATGTAGTAGTGAAATCATAAATAATCAATATGGAGAACACTAAACATGGCCTATGTCTAAACCCTGTGGCTGCTCCACCTGCTGATTCAGGAAAGCAAGGGTCTTCTCTAGGCCCTGTGTCACATCAGACAACATTTTGTGGTTGTCTTGGAAGCCTGGGGGCAACCTAAAAGGCACTCCATGTTAAGAAAATTCAATCTGGCCTAGGAAACCTGTATGTGGGGAAGGGCTCTGTCAGGCTCCTCCTTGCTTGGACTCAGAAAAAAAGCCAAAGTGTCTCTGAAATATTCTAAACAAATGCTGCCTGAGGACAAAGCACCCAAGACAGGAGTGCGTACTCTCAAACTGAGAATACCACCACACTTCTCCATTCCAGAGACAGCCGCAATGTAAAGGATTGGTGCTCTCAGCAGGACCTGGATGCTAGGCTACATGTTCCCCTTTGCTCACCTAACAGGATCAAAAAATGATGAAAACAAGTGAGACAATAAAAATAAATTCAGAAAATTACATTATCTGCTAGAATGTGGACAAAAGCAAACATACATCTGACCTAAAAATGATTTCCAATATCAAAAGTCCCTGTGGGACTCAGAGCTTGTAAGATGTTTGCATTAATTTTTTAAAGAACACTGATACTTACTTTTCCTCTTACTAATTGTTTCAGTTAATCAGTAATAAAAAATTATTCCCTATAACTTCATTAGCAGGACTAATAGCTTTCACTACAATCATGATGAACTTCTGCTATATTTTGGATCTTTCAAAACAAGTGAACATTTGCAAAAATAACACAAATGGAAAATAAAAGAATAATATATAATAATCCCATAAACTTTGTTTTGATGGACAGTATCCTTTCATACATAGACAGGCTACAATTTACTACATGAAAAATAACACATATCTCATAATACACTATGACATGGTTATGATAAAATAAAGCTCTGAGCCAACCTTGATAATATTTCCAGAATTCAAAACATTAGAGTTACCAGTGGAAGACATTTCCCATTTTAAATTTGTTAGATGTTTTAAGTCCATCCTTTGCTGCAAGTATTATTTTTGCTGTACCATTTTTTTGTATTCTTCAGGAGTTATTCACAGAAAGTGAACACCAGAAGCTATGCATGTGTTAAATTACGATTTATGAATGCAAGAAGCCAGCTTTTAGATTACCTGGCCAGCACGGTCAAATGGGAAACTTGAAAGTGTTTAGCACTGTTTTGATATCAGACAAATATTTATTTTTAAAGACAGCAGTTACTTATAGACATTATTTAAATTTTTAAAGAATTCTTTGAAATCCATAGACTTAAAAAAAAATTACATCCCATGACTATAAGCTATTCGTTTTTGGATTAGTAAAAAAAGAAAAACAGATACTGCATATAATGTGATTTTTTAAAAATTACATTACTTTGTTTTTTGTACCCCCTAAAGAGAGTCAGTGGAGGGACTAATTAGCAGAGTTGTTGACCATCCTATCAGAGAACAATTTAAGAGAATAAGAAAATGGAAGAAATTCTCTGGTACTGGTCAGAATCAATCTACCAGTGCTTTGAGAAGGGGCCATTTGCAAAGAACTAAATAGAGCTTTGATAATCCATGGTTATGAATTCGTAACACAGAACATCACTGGCTCATGGACTTCATGAGAAAAAAAATCAAGATTTTTACCTTTCCTCCTCACCATTCATGGTGTAAACAAAAAGAGAGGTGATTTATTAATATGAGTGCAATATTGATTTGCAGTGAAGAAAAGGCTTGCCTCTGCTGTTACCTTGCTGTTACAGCCAGTGATGAAGAGGATGGTTTGCATGACACCTGCCTGTCCTCTGTGTCACCTGAGAGCAGTTCCCCACAAGCCAAGTGCTTGGGAGTTTAGGAGATAACTACAAATATCACAGTTTTTAATAGAGTGTTATTCCTTGGGGGAAAAAAACCCCCACAACAATAACCCACTAAATTCAGTTCTAAAGCTCATTAAGAAGATTTATCAAGAGTTTTCTATGCCCTGAAAAGATCCTAAAATTTTAGGAGCATCTGGGAAATCAGTTGGAAGCACAACTTATTTAAACTTCAAGGCACAATCGGAAGTGACTGCAAGTCTGCACACCAGCACATGCCTACTTCCACATGTCAGGGCATCCACGCAAAATTACAGTGTGTAACTTACTTGTTATCTGTCACACATTTTACCCCACTGATTCATCTACTTATCATTCATTACATGAAGGAATCAGACTGAGGGGAATAATCTCTTTACTTAGCACACTAGGTGTCAGCTGAAAAAACCCCTTGCCTGTCCATCCATTAGTAGTGTAGGAGTGAGATGCATAATTGATCTGACTTTTCCTTCACATTGTTGAAAAATAGAAAATAACCCTGCTGCCATCAACAAACTCCTCAACTTAGCAGATTTTAATGACAGACACTGATGCAGCTGTCATCTTTCTTGCTTATGATGGCCTAAAGCAAGCTCGAATTTTAAAGCAAAATGAGCCCAAAGCTCAAGGTGGCACAGACAGGAAGGTTGGTCACGCCCATGCAAACCAAGATGCATAATCTTGGCACACCACCACCAAAAACATTGGATAATTGATACAACGGGCTCACTGCTCATAAACTGAATTTAACACTCTTGCTTTCTGCTGACAGCTCTGTGAAAAAAATGCTTCCTCAGTGGGGAGTGATCAGATTCAGCTGAATGTATACTTTAATTTCTCACAAGGAAATCAAACACCTCCTTCATCTCCTGGCTTAGTGGGTGCCCACGTAGGGCATGTGCAGAGGAGAGAAGAGGAACAGCTCTGGAAAGTGGTTCACCATCCGTACACCAGCAGCTCCACTATGCAGGGCCAGGCAAACGTGCTGGCTGAGCAGATTTAAATGCCCAGAGTTCTGCTTTCCGCCTTGCTGGTATTCACTGCCTCCCTAGCACAGAGAGAGAGCAGGAGCCTGTGCCAAACCATGCTTGGACATTAAAGTGATTGCACAGGCACAGAACTCAGTTTTAACATCAAGCTGCCACCACTAACACACCCCCAACCTTACTGTCTGAAAGGGAAGAGATTCACTTTAACATCAGCAGGTGCTGTCAGCCCTTTCAGAAAACCCTTTGTAGTGCCACTCATCTTCAATAAAAGAACCCTGTGCTTCCAGGACAGGGTGCATTATGAACACTAAAACAAACATCAAGACCTTGTCCGCTACTAAGGGTGCAAGGACAGGATCTCGGTTACCATCTGTAAAACCACTAAACCCTCAAAGTTTGCTTCTTTTTTCCAGAAGCAGAAGCTTAAACACAGATCACCATCTGGTCTCAGAAACAGACCTCTTAGCATTCTCTTTTAAACCTATCTGCCCTCACCAAGAGCTTTTCTAGGATTGGGAGAGCAGCAAAGGGATACCCATACCGTCCTTTTATTTCAACCTTGTCTCTGACCCTGCAAACTGTGGAAAAATCTTGGATAGACACTGCCACCCTTCCCTAAAGCATAAATGAAAATTGCTGAACTTCCTTGGCATGACACAGGACAAAATGATCTCACATACACCTTGATCCCTCAGAAGGCTGTGGGGATATGACAGCAATGAGAAAAAAAGCAAAATTTTTGCCCACTTTTGCCATAGTTTATAAGTATTCATCTAACATGTGAGAACAACTGACATGAATCTAGGGAGGTGGTAAGATGGCACAGCTGTTTGGGGGACTGTAAGGGACATATGGCTGCCTAGACCCAGAAGCAATTGTTTAACTTCATTTAAATAAAAGCAAAAAATGTAGTTGTAGCAGCACTGGTCCAGCCACGCAAAACGCGTCAGACTCACAACATTACATACGCAGTAAGTTTAAGCACAAAGGAACATGTTTTTCTAATATGTGTGTGCATACACATAAACATACTTGCCTGTGTGTATGTATCTGTATATATACGCACACACATATACACACAAATGTACACATAGGCTTGAGGCCAGACAATGAACAAAAGGGGCTAGCAGTGTTCATATATGAGGGAAAAAACTGATCAGATTTAAGAAAAATGTGCTGGAATGATGGGAAGACTAAAACGAGTGGCTCATCCGCACTGTATAATGAGACGAAGAGTCTTGGTGTTTTACCTGTTTTATCCTGATTACTTCTAACTGCCTGCCACCATAAGGAGGTTATTTTTGCAGTTGCCGTGCTCTGTTGTGTGCCAGGGAATGAGCTCTGCAACCTCACCCCTGCAGCCCTTTGGCTTGTCATGCTACAAGCCTTCCCCTGGTTCTTGAAACGTGTCGGGGAAACACATTCCAGTTTCTGGGATGCCCAGATTCATCCACTGACACCCTGATGGGTTTGTTTGAAACTCTAATTTATTTAAATCTATTGTCTTGAAGAAAATAGGGGGCCCTACTGCCTGTTAGGCTTCATTTTGAGACGCTTAAAAATGCAAAACAAGTTCATCTCAGCGAAGCAAAGGGGTTACGTTGAAATAGTTACACACAAACTGAAAAAAAAGGCAGGGAAGTACAAATTACTAGGCCATCCTTAACTCCTGTCTGCTACCAAGGCTTAGAGAGCTGTGGCATGCTGAAGGCAGCCGAGACTGGCGCCACAGAGGCAGCTGTGAGATACAGACTTCCACATCAGACTGGGGTCAGGCTAAAGGGACCTTTTCTCCTGCATCACCGGAGTATGACCAGAATTTTAACACATATAAAATAATTTTCAAGCACATTCCCCTTACTATTTAATTTTATGAGAATATAATACCAGTTATCATGAGCCTCTGAATATGTAAACAGAAATATTTTTCAGGCCTGTCTGAGGGTTACACAAAAAATTGTCGTACTGATTTCTCACGCTACAATGGAGAGAGAACTGAGCTGGAATTTGCCTGTTTTTCCTTGTCCCTGGCACCATGACTTTCATTGTTGCATTTTTCATAGCCTGATTACAATTTATAAATATGTCAGGGAAACCACTATCATTAAGATGCTGTATTTCCACAAAGACCACACACTTTAAAATAAACCAACAATAAATATTACTAAGTTGGCACATGGTATCTTCATTTTCCAATGCAACATTGCAAGCTGGGGCCCAGCATACTTAGCACTTATCTGTTTAATTTGAATCAGATTAATAAATTTAAAACATTTGAGGTTTAAAGTTGTAACTAATTAAAATAAAATTAAGAGATGGATGAGTTTTATCCCAGATGAGAAAAATCCCACTGGAAAACTAAACAAACTATTCCTTAAATTTCCAATTCATATGTGCAGAACAAACATAGTCATAGCTGATTTTAAGCTGAAAGGTTGTATTGCACATCTCAAAAAGCTGGAATTCAATATTTGAGTTTAAAAAAAAAAAGAAAAAAGGAACAGACAAATTTCATGCTAAAGGGACCCGTTTTGTTTAATGTAAGTTGACTCACATCTGAATTTCTCCTTAAGGGGCAAAAAGGAAATATGCATTAACTAAAACTGGTGTTCACCCATGGAAGAAAATCATAGTCAACATATATCTACACTGTGCATCCAGAATATACAGTCAATCATAGTATACACCCTGGGGAAAACATGGAAAGCCATTTCTTCCTTGCTTAGAATAGTTGTTACCAGAACTATTAAAAAACTTCAAGAGCTATAAACTTGGAATTACTGATACGCTACTGGAAACCTCCAAGTCCCACGACTTTATATATAAAGAAAAAAGAAAAAATACCCAAAAACATTACTAGTGAAAAACAAAACAAAACAAAAAACTCCTACTGATAAGGAGACCTAGTTGCAAGAATATAGAGGAAATGAATATTTAAAGAAAGGAGAACTTGGAGAAGTAGCTAAGTCATGTGAGCAATGTACAGTAATTTAAAAATGCAGTGAAATCTCAACAGGCAAAATAATTAAGAACAATAAGATGGAATATTTAATAAGAAGTGCCTGACCAAGGATTAAATACATTTCAAGGTAGAGAGATATGATGAATAACCAGAGAAAATTTAAAATGTTCACCAGATATTTACATTCTATAAAAAGAATTATAAAATGAGAATTCATCTATTTTATATAATACAAAACATTGTAAAATAGTTTAAAAAGGCCACATCTGCCAAGATTAAACATGGGCATAAGTAATCAACAAGTCTGGGCAACTTACTTGCACCCCCACAATGCCTAAAATTGCTTAGCTGAAGGGTTCTCCAATACATTAACATTTATAAATTATTTATGTTATAATCAATCATGGAAAACTGGAACAATTCCAATAGATGGGAGTACTGCCAAGAAAAAGAAAATTCTGGGGCTGGAAAACCCTGCAACATTCAGTGTCAAAAACTCATCTTAATTTGCTGAAGATCAACTCAGAAATGTTGATCATTGTGCAAAAATTATCTGACTGCAGATTTTTATTCTGCAATCGTTTCTCACAGGAATAAAAAACCAATGGAATAGCTAACAACATGGGCTAAAAGATGCTCTCAGCATGAACGTGTCTAGATATTGGTTTGATTTTTTTTCTGAGACATGTTCCTTACTGCATCTCCGTAGGCTGGGAGTCTTTGCTGGGTGGCAGGTCCCTCTGACCTCTGATTTTGAGGAAAAGACTCCTAGAGTTTTCAAAGGGCCCACTGTTGTGCCGGTGGGCTCAAGAGTGCAGTCATCTATGCAAACAAACTATTACCAAGAGGATGAAAGAAGGATTCAGCCCATGGAGATTAAATGAGTGTTTGCAGATTCTTGTGATATCTCTGAGAACGAATGAAAAATCTGAAAATTAATTAAAAGCACAGCTTCACAGCTGAGACCTTGAATGTGGCATTTCATCTGGAGCTAATGTTTATGAGCAGTTACACTCTCCCTACCTTGGCAAAAGGTTATAGATTCACAATTAATAATTGTGCTGCTATTAATCTTTGGATGAAGTGGAACATAGCCATTAAACAGAGACAGCCTTTTACAAGAGATGGATGCGGATGAGTACAGAATCCTTTCAGAGGATGACAGGGGAAAACTGGCAAGAAATGTTTTTAAAGGCTTGTTACTAAAATGATCCTATTCTGGTCACACATAAATACTTGAGTCTCCCCTAAAGTCTCTCTGAGTCAGCTGCAGCATAGCCAAGACCGTTCCTGACCCCATCCTTCTGAAGCCGTGTCTGCTTCTCAGTTATATCAGATCAGCGCTCACTGTCACAACTTCAGTTGTCCCCAGCAGCATTCTCTGGCATTTGTACGAGCAGCTCACGAGCTGCAGCATTTTCCTGTTGGCACTCTTTGAGGCTTGGGGTACAGAGACAGCCACAGTACTACATGTAGTCTGGAGCTAATCCAGCAGAATAGTCCATCTGGGATCTTGAGTCTTCCCTTACACTGCTCTTGGTCCAGAGCTGAGGCAGCCTCAAGAAACTGTCTCAGTTCCCACTACCAAGGTGCTCAGCGAAGTTCAATTTCCCAAAGACACTCTATCTAGATTATATTCTTTTGCTATAATTTCCCATTGTCTACCACTACCAAAAACAGAGGCATGAAGCCCTCACCCACAATTTTCTCTGGAAGCCCTTGGAACAGCTAAGGGCTGACACCACTGTCAGCCCAAAAATCCAGGTTTGACACCAAAGGTCCTCCTGACAGCTCTTAAACCCAGTCTTTCCTGGTATGTTCTTTTTCTCACTTATAAAGTAACTGTCCTGAGTATCATCTTCATGGAGCTTCCTTCAGAGATGTAACGAGCTAGAAAGAACAAATTTTCAGCTTCAACTTTGACCCTAAGTATAACCCCCCAGATTCTCAAGTCTCCCTAAAGTTTTCTGAGTCAATTTTACAGGTCCTATTAGAATCAAGTCTCTTGTGCAGTGTGAAGAGGAAGCAATTTTGTCTACTTGTTATAGTATTGCATGATGTGGGAAAAATATGCTGGCTTCTTTAAATGACATATGAGTGAGGAAATAAAACTGGCAAGTGGCTAAATTTAGCCATTCATAAACTTGTAATTTGGCCACATCTTTGGAACCATCTAAGTATAACAAGAACCTAATCAGGTGACGCACTCATACAAAACTTAATGGGGAGCAACCAAGCACAAGCAAGTTCATTAAATCGTGCAATGGGAAATCAAGTTAAAAATATTTATCAATCACTTTCTGGAAGATCACAGAGTAATGGAAAACTTTCATGAGTTTGACAGGCATAGCTTTTCAAAAGGCAATTTATTACCTAGGAATGTGTGCTTTCACTGAAGAAATCATTCTTGCTTTTTAATGATTTCAGCATTAGGCACAGCATTTTGATATCAGTGTATTTACTACACTGCCAAAGACAGGATCTCCAGATTCTTGACGCTTTAATAGCTTCTGTGTTTCAGAGCCTAGAAAGTCCTAATGTTCCCTTATGGTACCAGGCAAAAATCTTTTAACATCATCTGTAAAATGTCTTAGTCGTTCCCCAGTGAACATCACAAGTTATCCAAGAAATATCTAATGAGAAAATGATTGAGGAACCTATGTCAAGGCCACTAGAAAATGAAATTTTCATTTTGATTGATTTTGTTGGATAATACAAATGAGACTTTAGTCTATGATAGGAATGTTTTATTGACTCCCCCACTCTTGAGGCAGCTCGACAGGGGTTAGAGAACAATGCGGCTATAGCATTACCATCTCTTCAGAGAAAGCCTATCTCTTTGTGTTCATGCCTTATCTGTGTTGCCTGGGCTGTAACCATTTCTCACTGCTATGGTTAATTTGATAACAGTTGGTAAGGATTACAATATGCCTGTACAGAGGATTCAAGTAAATCATCCTTCCCAATCCTTCCATGGATAGATTATAACACTTCAACAAGCTGGTTTTCTACACTTTAACAGAAGGGCTTTTTTTCCTCCTGTTTCAAAAAGCTTGTGAGCTGAAACGAGTGCTTCTGCTTTTGCATACTTATTCCTTAGCATGCACTTGTAGGCAGTTAGTAGTTATTAGGCTGCATTGTGCGATTTAGAACTTTAAAAAGACATCTGCACAGAACTAATACAAGAGTAAGGGTGTATAATTTCTCATCTCATTTGTTAAGATATAATAGAAGATTATTATGAAGATTGATAGAGATTATCCCCAGCTTAATTGTTAGAAGCAAATGATCATTGCACACTGAGGCATAAAATACGAGGTGTATCAAGTCAGGAAGTACGCACACATTTTGCGAGGCCAGAGAAAATCCCATTATCTGTGGAGAAGCAATTGATTATTTTTACTGACTGACCTTCTAATAAGATTCAACTTTGACTTGCATACAGTCACACAACGACCAGAAATTTTTTAATTTCTATCCTGACTGGACTCTATCAGTCAAAGTAGTAAGTGGAAGACAATGAGAAGGGAAAAGGCAAATTGGAAAACAACAGAAAGCTGGTTAGTAAATCATAAATCAGTTCTCTGAGGAAAACTGGGTAAACACAGTTAATTTCTAGTATATGTTCCTGACACCTGCACGTAAATCATCCTAGTAGGAGAGAACAAAAGGGAAAATATCTGCAGCTAAGGACTCAAAATTCAGATAGTGCATATTTTGTGAGATTTTAGTTTGCTCTAGTTGGCTTTTGTGGACCAAGCACACACTAACTGCTGGAGAACATCTTCCAGCTAGGTTTCAGCTGACAGTAGTTCAACTCACGTGCTGTTACACCACTTGGCAAGAGGAAGCAAAGCCTGGTAGGGAGGAATGATAAAGTCATTCACCTCAAAGAGGTGATCAGGAACACCTGATCCTAACCAAATGTGGATGTTCAGTGTGTCGCTATATAGGGACACAACAAGGATAATGGTGCACTTAGTCATCCATGTGCTTCATGGCCCTGATTTCTGCGATGATGGTGACAGTAGTGTCTGTCCTGCATGCTTTATCTTTGCTTCCAAGAAAGTGGAGCAAGGGTGTTAGAGATGCAGCAAGTTCTCACTTTTTCTTTCTGTCTTTCTTTCAAATGCCCATGCTGGATTTGTGTAGGCACAGCACAGCTGCTGGTTGGGAGAGCCAGCTGAGCTCTTGAAAGGAACTGCCATCTGCAAGGAAGTCCTGTACTTGAAGGGCACAAGAAAGAAAATTAACCAGCTTCTACTTTCTGCAGAAGTGAGCAGAGATTCCTCCTCTCGTTAAGAACCTTTCTCTTCCTGGGCTCCACAGACCCAGCCAGCCCAGCAAAACACCCACCAGAAGAGCATTATGATGCTCTGTACTGTTGTAGCCTGGGAGAGAGGCAGGAATGTAACTGTCACAGCAGATTGCAGTGGCACTCTCCATCACTAGGGACACTCAGCCTTCTCCAAGCAAGACTTAGACAACTCCTGAGAAAAAACAAAACAACTTGGCTTCCATTGAGCAAGGTGACTTTCTTACCTAGAAGAGGAACATTTCTTCATCTGAGATAATCTGCAGCAAGTACCATATTTATCTAAGCTATATTACAAACCACCTGAGCCAGTCAGTACAGCTGATGTCTGCCGAGCACTCTCTCTAAAGCATTTAAGTAACTAGGAGGTAGCCACAAGTCACAGGGAAGCAAAATTTAATGCAGAATCATTCAAAATCCACTTATCAGTTTTCCTTGCTGTGCATACCTTCATCTGAAGAGGAAGTGAGAGGAGGGCTTAAAAGCCATTTTATTAGCAATGAGTGCCTTTTTATGCACATCTTTCTCTCTGAGCTTTCGTCTTGCTCATAAGACACCAAAGTCACACCAGTCTTACCTAGAATTCTTACAGAGTTCATCCTAGAACAGCATATACTTATCTACATGGAATAGCATTCCCTGGATTTGCACTCTGATGAACCTACCTCCTCCTCCTTTTAAAGACTCTGTGAGTCTGGAACAACAGAGGTGTGTACCCTGTTTTTAGTTATAACATCCTTCTTTTGAGATAGAGGCCAAAGAAGCCAAGGAAAGCAAACTTTCAGAGTGGGCAGTGGACTCTGGGTTTTTAAATGATGGCCCATGTAGAGAAAAAAATAAAATTACAGTAAAAAGAAAATACCTATCAAAAATATATGTATCCCAAGTACCACTGTTATACTTCCCAATTTTTGTCAGACAGATTATGATGGTTTTCATCAGTAATACATCCTGTAAATAGCTAAATACATTGGCAAATTTCCATGTGAACAAAATGCAATCGTCTGTTCACCGTAGCCACCTGGTTGAAAATGGCAGCTATGTTTGAAAATAGCACTTTTATTCAGCTGCCTACAATAAGCAGACTTATACTGGGCACTACAGCTAATGTTTTTTCATGATTTAAAAGGTACTACCTCACCAATTTACTACATAAGTTTATAGTTCATCAATCTTGATGCAGCTATAAAAGCTATAACTGATCATCTACTTAATAAAATTAAGGAAATTATTTTCACACCAAGCCTGACACTGCTTTAGCTTTAAAATCCAATGAAAACCCCACATATGAAATCTTTATACATTCATTTTATTGTTGTATATGATGAAAAAAGATCATATCTGAAGGCTTTTGGGAAGAAGAATTTTCGGCACTGATCGCAGTTCTCATGAAAGGTTCTGTAGCAATCAATCCGGAAGCTGAAAGTCCTTTCCCCACCTTTCTTCCAAAAATTAGGTGCAGTGTAGGGGCATGAGAGCACCAGCTCCCCATGCACAGCCTTTACAATATTCTTTCCCACTCTCTTTGCCCATCTACTGGAGTGCCACACCTAGGCATGGGAAAGTAGCTGGCTTAATTTCCCTGCACATTCCTGCCCTCTTTGCTCGTAAAGGCATAAAGGTTCTAAACAATGATGGGGAGTGTAACACGGACACCCGTGGGGCTAAGATCTCACATTATTTCACAGCTTGCCAAATAGCTGCCTAAAATATCCCTTCTGTCCTCCGTCACTCATTGCCCCAGAAATTTACACAGAAGAAACAGTCTAGAAGAGCTCTGAATCTTAAGGAACATGAAGCAGCACCACATTTCCTTAAGTAGACCAAGCTACAAAGACAAGATTTTCCTCTCTGGTTGGGAAAGCATATGGAGAAAGCAACTTTATTGGTTAAGGGCTGAAGGAAAAATAGCACCGAATATGCCATTCACAAATAGCATACTTGGTGTATCACAATGGTGATGTTGCTAAGGATGAAGAATGTTCAGTGAAATCAGCATCTAAGACAGCTGATACTGTCCATGCACTTTAAACCTAAAGGACTGTCCCGTGCAAGAGGGTGCTTTGCGGCTGTATTTCATCCATCTTCCCTGAGACCCTCCAGGGATCTCTGTAGCAACCTGTTTTCAGTGACCACCCCAATGTGCCCCAGGTACTCACCCTCCAGCATGTCATGAGCTGAGGCTGGGCAATTAAGCTTTGCAAACTGGACAAAAGGGGATTTTTGAATCAGTTCTTCAGGGCCATGAAGCAATTTGATCTGTCTGAGGAAATCTGCTGCAGAAAGCAGATTTCATAGGAGAGAGTCACACTCAGATGGGCATATTTCTCTGAACTGGCGAGCATCTGGCACACCATCAAGCTACACTTAAATTACTAATGAGCTAAACGAAAGTTTTAAGTAGCACATATGTGCCTTTTGGAAGGACCTGGAATGTAACAACTGAAGACAAGTTACAGGATGTTTAACTACTGCAGATTCAAAGCTGTCCAGACAGATGCTCGAACTGTAGCTAGAACCAGAGGAAAACAGAAAAATCTCAAGCACAGAGATTGTTCAAATCAAAATGATGGGTATGATGGAGAAATGGGCCTGCTAATGTAAAGACAGAAAAATAATTAATGCATTGCAGACTACAGCACTTAAAGGAGAGGAAGAAGGCTGAGTAATTGAGATTTTTGTAATTATATTAATGCCCGTGCTTTAAATTTTGCCCATCGCTAAGACCAGATGGAACTCTGCTTATCCACTACCACATAATTTTGCTTGTGTACAAGTACTGGACAGTTTCATTTCAGTAACTAAGTCTGTATTGTGGTTTAATCCCAGCCAACAACTAGGCCTCAGACCCACTTGCTCAGTCCCCTCAGTGGGATGGGGGAGAGAATGGGAAGAATAAAAGTTCAAAAAGTAAAGAATTGAGATAACGACAGTTTAGTAGGTAACGCAAAAGCCCTACACACAAAGAAAGCAAACCAAGGAATTTGCTCACTGCTTTTCATGGGCAGGCAGTTGTTCAGCCATCTCCTGGAAAGCTGGGCTCCGTCACATATCAGGATGATGGATCAGATGACTCAGGAAAACAAGCTGAAGTGTCCCACCTTCCTCCTTCTTGCCCCAGCTTCACATGCAGAGCATGACTCCGTGTGGTGTGGGACATCCCGGGGTCAGCTATCCTGGCTCTCCCCTCACAGCTCCTTGTGCCCCCAGCCTGTTGCAGGGGCCTAGCCCACCTTTGGGCTGAGGATCAATGAGGACATCCAGCGGGTGGATTTTCCTGCCCGGGACAGTGGATCGGAGGGCGGGTCTGAGGATGGTGCAGTGGGTGGCATAGAATTATGAGCTCCGGCCTCCTGGATTGTCACTCCACCTAGTTGTTCTTCCCCCATTCCAGAAACCTCTTTGCCCCTTAATTATCCATTGGTTCTTCCCCTCATGTTTATTTATTTCCTTGTTGTATATTCAATTAAGGTCTAGAAAGTTCTGTTATCCTGTGTTCCCCATTGGTCTGTTTAACTCAAGCCCTCCCTATCGATCCTTTTGTGGGGTACCTGTCACCTCTTGTCATTTCCCCATTGGTTTACCCCTTTTTACCTCCCTTTTCCTCCCCGATCATAAAAGACACTGTAGCTGTCATTCTGTGCTCCTGGTTGCACCTGCTCCTTGCCTTCGTGTTCTCTTGGCCCTGGGTGGGGAATAAAGACTTGGACTGTTGCAGCAGGATCCCCTCTCTGGCCTTTATTCCCGCCGTTGGCTGCTGTGACAGGTACCTGACTGCTGCCAGCTCCTGCAGGAGGCAGAGAGCGGAGAGTGAGGCTCACGCCGAAGCTGCTGCGCGCCTCGCACGGGTTCGGACGCTCAGCACGCCGCTGCTCGGCCTCCGGGCGGCCAGACCGCCACACCAGCCCTGTCGCGGGGCAGTGGAAGAAACAGAACAGGCCTTGATGCTCTGCAAGCGCTTCTCAGCAACAATGGAAACTTCTCACTGCTATCAGCACAGATCCGAAACACAGAACCACAGGAGCTAGCAGGAGAAAAATCAACTCTATCCCAGCCAAAATCACCACAGACTGTAGTCCCTTGAATCTTCTACATAGAAGAACTGATGCTTATGCTACTTTTTAGAAACGGAGAGATGACTCAGTGTTTGGGCAGCTCTGGAGTCCTTACCAATTCTGCATCTCTCTCAGATCCTGAGGAACAAATATCTCTGGATTTCTTTTCTCATTTGTTACAAAAAACCCTAACACTTTTCTTTTTTTCTGGTGTCTTTCACATTTACTTCCACTGCCTTGTAAAAAACAGCCACAAAACCAGGTGAACTGTGATCTAACACACTACTGAATTAGGAAGAGTCTGGCTCAGAGAAAGGTCAGTGTACTGCAAGAGGCAATAAGAAAGCCTGATACCAGTTCGATTAACATCAGTAATAATAATAATAAACCACAGATTAAAATAATTTGTAACTAGATGTAGCCATGCTAAACACATGGAAAACAATTTAAAAAACAGTGCAGGTGATGTGTTCCAGGATGTTGCCAGAGGAGTGAAAGGATATTTTCTCACTGCTCACATTATTTTAAATACAACATAATTTTTAAAACAAAGTTTTGGACAGAAAGGATCTCTGTCTGTAGCCTATATATGTATATTAGCTGTATTAAGCAGAATAGCTCAAAGTTGGCTCTTAATTTGAAGATATCCCACTCTTGATTTTGTTGATTTGTGTTCATTTTGCCAGTGGTTAATAACAGCTAAATAAATATAATAATAAAAACTCCCTGCCTAATACTTAATTTTGAGCTTGTCTTATTGAATTTCCAGCTATTAGTTCTTGTTGTGTATTTCTCTGCTAAATTAGGAGCATTTTTGGATCCATTTGTTCTTCCCATGAAACATTTAAATACAAATCAAGTCATTTCTCAGCCTGTTCTATTATAAAGAACAACTGGATCTTCAAGTATCTCATTATACAGCTTTTTCTCTTCCTCTTTAGTAATTATTATTGTTTTCTTCAGACTCTGCAATTCTTAATATCCTTTTAAAAAGTATGAAGTGGAAACCATTTCCAGGTTCCAACTTGTACTCACACGTAAAATTATGTTACTCCTTCCATACATTCTTCTTTCCCTACTCCAAGTTACATGCTACCTTTCCTGTCATTACAGGAACTATCGCACTGATCCAATACCCCCTCTAATCTCTTTTTCAGAGTCACTACTTTTCTTTCCCCCTATTTTTTTATGTTGTTCTATGTTTCTAGACACATCATTTGATTTCTTCTCATATTAAAATGCATTTCATTTAAACGAACTGTTTGGTTTTTTGTTCCTGATCTCTCTGAAGAACTGCTTCTACAGTCTGGCAGAGCACATCTCCAATACACTTGCAATTGTTAGGAGCAGGAATTTAACATTGACTGCTGAATATGTTAAATAATGAATTCAGTGCTGACCTCTGCATAGCTTCCTTTTAAGAATATCTTCCTTCACTAATAACTTCTCACAAAATTGTATTTTTCAAAATCTTTCAATTATTTTTTATGTAATATTTTCTTCACTGAAAATAGGAAGGACATTTTCTTCTCCCATGGCAAGACTGGAGGAGACCATTTCAGCTGTCCCTCTTTACCTTTCTTTATGGTGTTATGTATGCTGTTCTTACTGGGGACTATCCAGACACGTTCATCTAAGGAAATCTCTCCTCTTGTGCCGAAGTAGGACGTGAGTGAAGCTCAGTGTAAGTCCTTCCCTTGTTCCACGCAGCAGCATGGGCCTGTGACATCTCATCGAGTGCCCAAGGTCCACCTGTCTCCAAGTGTAACGACAGGGCTTCATAGTCTGAGTGGTCCCACTCAGTCCTTTCTTTATGGTTTAAACCAGATTCCTGGAAACTGTCCTTCCTTCTTTACCTGGTTTGTGTAGCTGAAGAGGAAAGAACTGGAGATGTGTGAGGAGGCAATATGGCCATCCTGGCCACCAAAGGCAGAACCATGCTCTGCCTTTCAAGGAGTGTAAATACCCTCCCAGGGCAGAGCCACACCAGCACTAACGCAGGTCGTTGTGGACTTCCATGAGACCACCACCCAAGGAGCTCTACTACATCAGAAAACACCTACACACACTGTGCCCAAGGCCTGCTGTATCCAACAGCCAAAAAGGACTGCCTAATCACAGCCTAACAGCTGTGAAAATAAACCTGATCAGTTGCAACTTCATCTGTGGAGAAATAATCTTAAACTGGGCTCAGGTCTGTCTTCCAATGGGATCTTCCAATAACACCAAGTGCAAACATGTTGAAAGGCTCTTCCTAATTTTCTGAGCCAAATCTGAGTGATCCCATCCAGCCTGTCACCAGCACACGAGAAACACCAGGAACGGGACAGACACCTTGCCTGTCAGGAGTCTCCTGCTCCCAGATCCTTCTCAGAGGGCTTTTAGTGCCAGTGAAAATTAATGGAGTTACAGTCACACCCATTCCATCAACCTTGGATATCATAAGCTGTACCTAGGAATCCTCCACCTGAGCTACAAGAACAAACCAAAACCACGTAAGTGTACACAGCTGCTTTTTAATAGATGAGTATACCCATCAGAGGTAGATTCTAGCAAGTTCCCAGAACAGCCGTATCTGGATTTGGGAAACATGCCCAGCCCCCAATCTTTTAAGCACCTTGCTTTATTACCTGTCAGATAGCCAATTAGTCTTGTACAACATGGGGTTAAACACCATGTTACTGGTATAGTTACACAAACGATTTTCTGGCAGCAAAGCTGGATAAAGAAGTTCTGCTGCTGCTTGGTCCAACTTTTGCTTCAGCATCTCTTCACTGTACCAGTGCGACTCTCTGAGGTGCTGTGCTCTTGGTGGGACTGCTGAGGTTACCAGAGTAAAAAACAAACCAGAAAAACTTCCTACACTGCAGTCTCTTCCTTTCCAGGAAGGAAAGTGTTGTGGGGAGGTCAGACAGAATAGAAATACAAATTTGTAAAAGCTTTTCCAAGTATTAAAATAGAAGAAGGCAGAAAGTAGTTGAACTGACTTTGCCATCCTTACCAAGAACTCACACTTGTGACTGCTCATAGAGAAACGTGTCTCAACAGAAGAAACCCTTCGCCCACCTGTTAAAGCACTCAGAAGCCCTGCCAGAAACAGCCTAGAAGTCACCACGCATTCAAACTGTAAAAAAGCTACAACTTAACATTCAAGGCAATTCAGTTTGAGATTTAGCTTAAGGTTTTCTCAGCAAAAAGGGAAAAAATTATAGTTACAGGATGGTAGCATAACTGAATTATTAGGGCAACAGTCTGGATGAGAGAAGAGCTCCCAAGTTGTTCCTGCAGACACCACTGGCTCTGCTGACACAAGGGAACCAGGAACAGCAGACATTGAGACAATTGAGAGTGGTGTGGCTTGGCTTCACTGCACTAGAACTCCCACCTGAAAAGTCTCTTTCAGAAGTCAAATGGCCTTAATCCAAGTAAAAGTAAGGAAAGTGAACTGAATTAAGAATCCTTGAATTCAGAATAAATCCCCAGGTAGTTTTCATTCTGTTTACAGGAAGACAAGGGTTAAGTTGCTGCTGGCTCTTTTCATTTCATGCAGTCTCATCAAAATTCCCTGCTTCACTCATCAAGGAAGGTCAAAGATAAGTGACCCCACCGCTCTGCAACTTGCCGGAAATTTGTGTAATATTCAGCCCAAATTAATTCATAGCTGATTTATCCTCATAACAACACTGGCCTTTTTTTTTTAAATGTCTCTTTTCCTACATTGGTCCATGTATCTTCTTGCAGTCATAATTTTGCTAGATAAACAAGTCAACCTTTTTAATTTTTCATTTGAAAAGAAAATGTCTTTCCACATAACTTTTCCAATAGTCTCTCCTCTCCTGCTATAATTAGAGTTCAGCTTCCTTGGGCCTGGATGACTGGCACTGCACACAGTGTTTCAGACATTTTTTCACTGTTGCCCTGGAGGAGAAATAAATTTTAAATATTAATTTAAATTTACGCATATAATTATCACTTTTATTATGTACAACAAGAAACTTAAAACCTATCAAGATCCTTCTTACAGCTCAACCTCCTCAGTATTTTGGCACAAATCTGGTAAAATTAAGACTTGATAATGTTTTCCCTCATGCTATGTTCTCAGGCAACATGTTCTGAATTGAAGACAAATGAAAACATTTCTCTCTATATATTGTTATGTCAGGATTAAATAATTCATACAACATACCTTAAATAATATAATCAAGAAAGAAATAATATGCTTTTTAGTCTCAATAATATTTTCTAGGCATCCTATTCAACGTTATGTGTAGGCTAGAAAGATTGTATCTGTTTTCCAGAAACTGAAACCTATGCTAAAACCCATAGAGGTTACGGAATGGACCCTTTAGCAGTCCTTTCAGTGTACATAATTTTATCTCTAAACTTATTTCTTACTTTTCAAAATTTTTATTAGGCTCTCAAATTTCTGATGCTTTTTTTTCCCTCATGAAAGTGAAAAAATGAGTCAACTGTAACTACTCTAACTTTTTAAGTAGCCCCAGGATGGTACCGCCAGTTATGCAAAGCTCAGTGGCCAGAGTGTATTAATTTATCTGCTTTGTTTCTTGACCGTTGTGAATGTAACCTGCACCTGCTGTCTAAGCAACAATCTTCAAGGCTATTTGCAATGGAACAGCTTTGCTATGAGGAGTGATGGTAGTGGTGTGTGTTTGTTGATTTTTCTTATGTTTTGTTGTGGGTTTTTTTTGCAGTAAGACCTCTGGCTTCATATGGCACATGGCTGTTTATCTTCAGCTCAGGTAGTAATTTGTGAAGAGCAGGTTCCAGCTTAAGAAAGAAGGAGAGTACTATTCTGATTTATAACACTATGAACCTAGAATGACTACTGAAAAAATACATGGATATAAAAAAAACACCTACTGGTTTAGAGGAACATTAATTCCATTCCTGTGTGACTGAATGGTCACCTTTTGAAATTTGAGATGCTGAATCCCAAAGCTGCCATTTTAATATAATCAGAGCAACTTTTGTCCATGACCTCGATATTTTACAAATATTAGTTGTCAAAATGCCTGTGTGTAAAAATTACTACTCCATCACCACGCACAAGTTTTTCTCCCTCAAACAGAGGAAATGGAGGCAGCCTATACACAAGCAAGGTAGGACAAGAGTCTTGGAGTCCTGTTTACCATAGAACCACCTCCTCACAATGAAATGCATCATGTTGCATATACCTAAACAAAATTATAGCATAAGCTCCTTTCATAGCTTCAAAGTCTCAGCAATTGTCTGAAAGACAGTTGGGCCTCTTTAATTGCTTGTAGGAACAGGTACCTTCAGTTATCTAAATCAGGGAAAGAGAAATAAAAAGGTATGTTCTCACAAGCTATTCTGTGAGGATATATTTCCATTCAGTTGTCTCACCTACAGCTCTGAGTGCATTCACTCATACAATATAGTTGAGTAAGACTTGGCAGTTAAAAAAAACTCATAAAAATTAATATCACAACTTAATTTTTTTTTTTCTTGTTGCTTCTCCCATCTTCTTGAACCAGTTCTAGCCTGCTGGAAAGGCAACAAGGATGCTCTTTCGTGGTGATCTATCAAACAAGGCACTAAAATTCAGCTCTGTGAGCATTCTGAATAAGAAAAGACTACAGGTTTTGTTAGTTTGTTGGTTTGGTTTGGGTTTTGCTTTTTGGTGGTTTTTTTTTTGTTTGTTTTTTTTTTTTAACTACAGCATCAAAATGAACCATGTACAATAGCAGAGACTCGCTTCTTCATGCCTAATGTTATTTACTAACTTTGTCTCATTTTAATTTGTACATACTTCGCATGAAACGGAGGTGCAGACAACAGGAGCACTATATTCACAGGCTTTCTTTTCTATGTGTTAGATGGCTCTATTTATGGTACCTGAACTACAGAAGTCGATTTATACCACTGTCTTGGTTTGCAGCTGGCTTGAAGCTTTAGGGCCCAATTTTGGTGGCCTTCCAGACATGCAACTCTCTTACAAATTAATGCAAAGTTTGATATTAGAATTGAGATAAAATGCTGGGCTTACGCCTAGCTTATTACACTTCAAAGAGTAGCACTTCAGCTAAGGAAGCAGAGAAAATATTCCTACTTCAAACACAGTTGTCATCTTCTGTTTAGTGGACCAGAACTTTCACATCATTACAAGAAAATTTGAGCTACTGTTAGCAAAAAGGAAATAGCACTGTTGTAACCCCAAATATCTTTATTTTCCAACATGCTTAGAGAATGTAGCCAGCAGTAGGCAAACACAAATACTATATTTCTTTCAAAAAATAAGTGTAGTTGCCATATATATATATATGTGTGTGTACATTTGTGTATTTGAAAGAAAGCTTTTAAAAAAACATTAAAAAGTTACACCCCTCTCCTCTTTGTAAGCAGGACAAAGATTGTGTAAACTGCTCCCTGTGCCATCCATCGTGGATGAGGAACAGGAATGCTGCTGACGGCAGTTGCTATTCTTTTGATACGCCAGATACATGCCTTGCATTCCTGTGGCAGCTGACACCACAATTAGTCCTTCTATGGCCAAAAGGGGGTGGGAAAGGAGGGAGTTCTGGAGAATACTTGGTTTCCATGGATAAGCCTACTTTCCTCTATGGAAGTACTGTCAGCGGTCTGACTCATGAAGCCTTTATACTCCAATGCCATTCATACATACCTTGTGCCTTTTAGTAAAGATTGCTGAGGGGGGAAAACTTAATGAGCTTCAACCTTGTTTTGTGAAACTTCATGCCAGTAAAAGTGGGGGGGGGAAGGGGGGGAGTTTTCTCGGAGTCAAGCTATCTCGTACATGAATGAAATGTCTACTGAAGTTTGGGAAAGTTTTGCCTAGTAAGTTTTTTGGCTTTCTTTTTACACTTTCTTTCTCTGTAAATTATTTCTGGCTAAGGATAGTGCAGAAAACTTGAGGGTTTATTAAATGCTTGATTTTTGTACAAAGCTATACATGTCAGCAGAATTTCTGTAAATAAACAACAGGTGTAAGAAAACTAAAAGAGCTTAACATGTATTTTACTCTTAAACCAGGCCAGTGGTCACAACAGTTTCATAATCTCCAATATCCATAAACAATTAAGGGTTCTGCCTCGTCTCCAGTACAAAGATTTGAAAATATGCCCATAACCAAAGTGTTTTATAAACTTTAAACAAGGATATAAACATATACACATAGTTAGACAAATCACACTCTAGTGACTATTAACCAACCTTCAGATATTTCTATTGCAGCATGATGAATGGACAATTTGTGCTTAGAGGTCAACATCTTTTCCATTCACTACAGTTTGAACAGAAATAGGTGATGCAGAGCTGCCAAGACTGATGTTTCCTCTACAGGCTACACAATTTTTGCCCTTTACAGAAGCCAAGAGGGAAGGCAGTGGAATCTATTGGTTTGCCTCCAGCTCAGAGCTCAAAATGCATTGGGAGTTTAATGATTTGTGTGCATTATGGAACAGCTTTGTCACTAATATGTTTTAAATAAAAGTCATGTTCTACTTCCCTGACTTAACTCATAACTTGATTATCCAAATCCAGATTTCCCAGGGGCTTTCATATGACATTCCAAACAAATATTTCACTCCTTTCTCTCTTGCGCCTTTATTTCTCATGCTATCTTATTCAAGACTGACATTTGCTATGAGAACAATCAGAAGATACCTTTCTCTTCAAGGAAAGAAAGAAACCATTTCAGTAGAATCCTTATCCTTCCTTGCAAACCCAGATGCTGTTATCTATAACCCTGTGAATAATCACATGTAGCTATTAAATAATTTGATCCTCTGTTTTTTATGTTTCATGTTTCAAAGGCTGGAGGATAAACTAGGACAAAACCAACATGTATTTCCCTTCCTTCTCATTTATACCCTTCCTAATGACCATGAAATGAGATAGAATGATGTCTGAAATATAACATGCAAGTTTTATTATTTCTCATTTGAATTCTTACTTGATATGTGGTATTTATATCCCAGGCTCTCCTTAAGAGAATGTGCTTATCTCTACACCACTTAAATACAGA
The DNA here is from genome assembly GCA_013398955.1 of Callaeas wilsoni. NCBI lineage: Eukaryota > Metazoa > Chordata > Aves > Passeriformes > Callaeidae > Callaeas > Callaeas wilsoni. The sequence continues at coordinate 66,257 of VWPU01004324.1, read as the reverse complement.
AATGCCCAGTAAAAAATAGACTTTGCACACTGTTCCCTCCCCCTTCAACATTGATTTATTAAGCAAGTATTACTATAGAGTCAGTATGACCAGACCTGGTGGAGCTGCAGGTTACACGTGAGCAATTTGCCATCAGACTGGATTTGCACTACGCTGGCAGTGTGCTCCACCACTGACTGTTTTCTCTCAGCCACTATCTTCCACTAAGATTTCCTTCTACCTGGGCATCTCAGAGTGTTACGTAGGGATGAAGTCAGTGCTCTCTTCCTCCTTATTTTAAACTTGCTGTTCATCGAAAGAGGGTTTAAGGAGCTGTCTAAGTAAGATGAAAAGGATTTTCAGAAACACTGTACACAGGTGTAGAAAAGTCAGAGCACAAGTGACGTGCTCGGCAAACCTGTGGCAGACCTAGATTCTCCTGCATTCCCCTGCTCCAGCAGTGACTCAGCCTGTATAAGCAGGTTCCGCAGACGGAAGAGCAGAATTGGCATGAATGTTACCTGGGGAAGAATAGGCTTTGTGGCTGAAGCCCTCGGAGCTGCCCAGAGGCCCCAGGCAGCCCGATCCCAGATGCTCGGGATCAGAGCTCACTAGAGGGAGCACACACACCGCTGCCTCCTGGCACCAGCACCGCGACCTGTTCAGGGAGCCCCCCTCGGATTTTCAAGTGTCCTCAACTGCTGAAAGTGAAATGAAAAAAATAAATCCTAATGAATAGACATAAAAATCACCATTTCAATTTCCTAGGGAGGGTTTTCCTTCAACGAAATTTGGTTTTAGAACCAAGCCTGATTGTTCTGAGGGGAAAAATACAATACTAATAAAAAGATGAACTTGTTAATGAATAAATCCCATCTCACTTTCCAGAAACACAAAGGTAGTTTTTCCAACCCTTTCCATTTTCAACATTTGCACTGGGATAATAAAATAATCTTATTACCATATGATCTGAGGAAAAAAAGAGAAACAAGGGAATCTTGACAGACTGTAAAATGAGAACTTGATTTTCCCCCTGTCTTTCATCAATGTATTTTCCTAATCCTGTATTGCTCAGAGTTTCTGGTGTAAACAATTGCATAGCCAAATGATTCGATACCATTGCCAGTTTCTTTTGAGCAGCAGCAGCAGCAGCTCTTCTGGAAACAATTGCTGCAAGTTCAGGCTGAAGTCATGAAAACAGGAGATTGTGCTATGGAACAACCATTCTCTGCTGTTCCTTGTACCCACCTTTCCAAAACAGACCCATGATGGGTTTTCAGGTGGTTTTTTTCAGAGATGTGTGCAAGTATGTTGTTGATTTGTTTAAAACACAAAGAGCTAGTGCATTAAACTCAGTATTTTTTCAGTTAGGAACTTTGCATAATTACCACACAAGTCACCTCAGCCTGATGGTGGTGGCCATTCTCTGTGGTCTAAAAGAGCCCTTTGAAGGATGCGATGCACATCAGTTCCTTCAGACTGTATATTTGCACATCCACTCCCTTCAATTTCTCCATCAGGCTGCAGATGCTCTGGATAGTTCCTTTGCTTTCCCTGCTGGTGTCTGCACCTGAAACAACTGTTGCATGTCTCAGTCTCTGCTTCTGGTTTCTCTCCTACCCTCTTCTTTTCACCTCTTCACACTCTCCCTCTCTTTGCTTTTCCTTTATAGTTTTGCAAGAAAACTGCAAATGTCCTTCTAGGCCCAGCTGCAACCCCCTTGGTGAAATTACCCTTGATTCTCTCCTTGTTCTACATTCTTCAAAGGCTGTTTGCTTTTGCTACCTGTTTCACTGGCACAGTTCTTCAGGCACTCCTGCATGAAGGAACTTCTCTCCTAATCCTTACATGGTGTGTATCCCACTCTTAATTCAAAGCAATCAGAAGAGAGGTCTCCTCAGGAGAAAGGCCAAAGTCACACTAAGGCAGCCTTGCAAGCAGATACACAGAAAGATTTACTAACCATTTCAGAAATGTCAGGAGGCTAATAGCAATCAGCTCTATTTGTGGAGGCATGCAGTAAAACAACACATATTTTGAGTGTGCGTGTTGTTGGGAAAGAAGGGAGAGAAGAAGAAAAGACTTTGCAAAAGACTAAAACTTATCCCTTTGTCCTAAAGAGCCACAGAGAAATATCAAGGCAGCCACTGCAGCCTGCAAATCCCAGTAACTTGGCAGTGTAAAACCAATGTTGCCAAAGAGACAACCTTTGAAAAGAAACTACTGTAGCCCTCTCTAGTGGAGTGCACCATTCCAACCCTGTCAGATTGCTGTAGGTCATGAGCTGAACATATTGAGGGTTTATTTCTCTAATAAAGAGAGTAAGTCCTTTTTTCTGCATCTGGATTAAAGTGATCTTTCAGCAGCTGCCAGGAAATCCTCGTTTGGTGGTGGTAATTGGGAATCTTTCCCCTCTGCTGCTCATGAGACATTTTTCCAAACAAATGTGCATAACCAATTTTTAAAAATACCAAATAAAGCCTAGTCAGTACAAAAAAGAAAGGCAATGTTTTTCAATACTGATGACAGTTTTCTCTGTGTGCATTGTCTCACTCTTTTTTCCCACTGGTTCTCTGACATTTTAAAATTGTCTTTAGTGCCAAACCTTCATTCTAAACAGATCAATCCAAACTGAGCGTGAGGTAAGGATCAATATGGTTTGGGAAGAATTAAACTCATCTCTCTCTTGAGTCTTTGAAGGCTCTTAAAATGCCAAATTTTTTTTCCGTTAACGGTACCATAGTCAACCTATTAAGTAGCTGGAAGGTGCTTCTTAATTTTTTTAAGCATTGCTCCAAATTAGTGAAAGACTAATCTTTAAACAGCATGGGCTGCTAAGGGAGATTGACAAGCTACCCACACAGATAGAACATAGGTATTTGGGAGACATCTTCATTCAAGGAGTTTTCATTCTTCCAATTCTAGTGTTGCACAGTCTGAGACCTGACAGATGAGAGACCTTTTTGAGGCAAAGATCTCACTTTAACTATCACTGCACAGAAAAAAGAAAAAAAGACATTGTAAATCATGACAGAAGCAAATCTTTATAGAGTGAAACAGAATTGCTCAAGTTTCCCTGAAATTCTTTGCCTGCTGCATTAACACTCATACAATTCCTGTCAGTTTTGGCAACTCCAGAAATATTTGTTTCAAGAACATCAGCTACTGAGTTGGCTACGTTGTTTGCTGAGACACTTTCCTGGTGATTCCCCTTCAAAATATGACAGTTTGTTACAAGCCAAGAAGAGAACATGGGAAATCAGCATGATTTTGGGAGAGAATTGGATAAGAAAGCCTAAGATGCCATCACACAATCTAGTTTTCATGAAAAGATGGTCTAAATAGCTATATGGTACAATTTAAGACTACATTTGAGGAAAGAGAATATAGTAGGAAACCAGTTTGTCTCTTAGAACCAAGTTTTGAATCAAAGCTAACAGTAAGTGAAGGGGAGAAGCCAAAGGAACAAGTGAAGGTTTTTATTTAAATAAAATAACCAGAAATCAGCCACATTTAGGCCGCCACATGCCAAAGATGGAAGATTTTCCTTCATCATGCAGAATTCCTTCCCCAGCAAGGGAATAATTTAATTCTCCTACCCTCTATAAGTAGTTCCACGCACATCAGGACTATCCAGCCTCATCCCTGCATGTTGTTCCAGAGTTGTCCTGTTCTCCAATAAGAGATACCTTAGTGAACAACTTTCACTACATTGAACCTTTGCAGCAGCTCCAGTTCAAAGTGAAAACACAAAAGGCATTTGAAAGGCAAGACCCACACAGTCACAACTCTTGTGTTGACCCCTCTCACCACTCGAAGATGGATATTGACCTTCCCATTCCAGCACGATAATAAACCTTTGATAAACACCACAAGCACCACCCTGGTTGAGAGCAAAGTTGGCTCATGTTGGGAGGGAGAGGAGAAACACCTCAGGAAGTTATTTTACTCTCAGTCCATTAGTAAAAGGTCTAGATAATCTACTACATGAGCACTATTTGGGCCACTGATATGCCTTTAATTACAGCTCTCATAATTGGAGTTACTGCTTTAATAAAAGGGTACATGCTTGATCTGGTTTGCTTGAAAAAATGAGAGTCCCATTAAAATGTAATCTCTTAATAGTAGGCTTTATTTTGATAAGGGTGTATTTTTTTTCAGACTGATTTTATGCAGCGCTGATATGTTTTCAGTAAGGGAATGGCTCTTCCCATGGTTAATGTAGATGTGATGGGAGTAGAAAAGGTATCACTTCTGGTACCTTCTAAATCTGGATACGGGCAGCTGTACATTGCTGTCTGGCTCAGCCTCTTTTGCATTCCAGATGGTTATTCTGGTAGTGTTTGGACTAGTTTTGCACAGTGTACATTGCTTGGCTAGGGGCTTTGTTAAATTCATAACAAACTAGCACATTCAAGTCACTTCCACAAAATTCTCCCGAGTCAGAGAGAGACGCTGCTTTCACATCCAACCAACTCAAGAAATTTCCAATCTCACTCTACAGTTTCTGTCTCTCTACTGGAGTTTCTTTTGCCAAAGACATCAACATTATATTAAAAGAAGCAGCAAGGAAAATACCTTGACTCAGAAAAGCATTCTGGGCTAGCTAAATGCATATAGGAAGGAGGGGGATGTAGAGTTGGTCAAGAAGTTTATCATAAATAGGCTTCTGCAAAACAAAGCTTTCATAGCCAAGGGACCATATGCCCATGCATATTTTCTTACTGAATGTGTATATGCCAGATTTTCCCATCCTAAGGTAAAAACTGATTAAGAGAGTAACAATGCAAAAGTGAAAAGGAACTAAATTGTAGAAAAATATCTGAAAGCATTAAAGATTATTGTAATATAATTTTCTGTTGATCCAGCCACATCCTTTTCTGTCTTCAGAATACAACAATCACACGGTCTGTTTAGGAATAATTTCAAAGATCCGAAGTCCGTCTTTCTCTCTGGTCAAATAGCCATTCTGAGAGTCTCTATATCCACCTGTTTCTTTAGCAAAACAGATTAGCCCCGGTTCTGAAGTAAAGCATCGTAAGGCTAAAGATCATTCAGCTTCAGCGACCGACCTGGGGACTTTCCACCTGCCTCAGCCACAGGCAAGGAGTAACTCCTGGTTACACATTGACCTGAACTACCCCACCAGCCGCGATCAGTATTGATCACTGCAACAGAGACAGTTTAGAAGTACAGGGAAGACAGAAAAACTTCTCCAAGTGCAAGTATATCTCATTGAATCCAATGATACATTTAATAGAATGCCTGTTCACACAACTAAGCTCTTGAGAGACTTTTATGGCAAACAAGAATCTAAAAAAAGATGAAAACCCTGAAAAAGTAACTGAGCAGAAGGTAAAAAAAAATAGTTGAAACAATGTTAGTCAAAAACTGTGGATTTTTACCTCCTTGAACATTCAGTTTAACATACTTTTGTTCAAATCAAAAATTTCTATGTGCTAGTCCAGAAAATGTAAGACATCTAAATCATTTTTCGTTTATCTGTCAGATTTTAATAGGGCACTGGAGACTTTCATGACAAATTGTGATGCAAACTCAACATTTTTAGGCAAATAAGTGTATAAAGGACTCTTCTGTGTAATGCATAAAAATACAAAGTAAGTCTCTTTTCTCATATCTGTCAGTATGGTGTTATGTAGTGAAAACCCAAGAACAGCCTAAACTAATCCATGCCTAAGCTAATCTGAATGTATAAAATAAATGTTTCTACTGTTCTGGCCTACCCAATTCCAAAAATTCTGTTTTACAAGCACGTGTGCTGAGTCCAGTAGCAATTAACAGAGCAGCTTGCAAGAACGTACTTGGCATAGACCTACTCACATTAAACAGCCTTCCACATCTGGTCACTGCACTTACATTGATCTGCTGTCAATGCAATATTTGGCCACAGATTTCCTCTGTGAATCTGGGCAAACTGCTGAAGGTGTTCTGTACGTTCATTTCCCATTTGTGTAATGGTAAGAATTTTTTTGCTTAGTAAACGTGTCCTGGGACCATGCAAGCTAAAGATGAAGCATGCATGCAACTCCAGCAGAAAGACTGTGCCAGCAAAACAAAGAAAAAGAAAATCTGAAATTAATCTCAGATCTATAAATGACTAACTCTTAATATTCAGGCAAGGGCTGGAAGCCATGAGCCATGCACCACTTTTTCTAATTTGGGCTTTTCTGAGACTAGGGAAATGAATTTAGTGGTTGACAGGAGCTTACCCAGACAGTGTAGGCTCCTCAGCCATGGCCTCTTGTGATCCTGAGTAAAAGGGGTATTGGTGACACAATCATGAGGGCAGTCAAACACCATCAGGTCACATCAATATTTAGATAACAGAAAAGGAATTTTAGGAATTCCTAAATACCCTACTCACATGCAGACCTTCCCCAGGAACATTTTCATTATTAGCTGTCTGGTGACAGTAACAGCCACTTTGGAGAGTCATAAAAACAGATGACAAATACTGTCCTGGTAGAAATATCTACAGCGAAGTTTATATAAAGGAGATAATTTGGTCCCAACCAGTCTGGCCATTTCCAGTGTGCCAGCTTTTGCAGTGCCAGTCTCTTCACGCTAGAGTTCTCTATGACTGATCCTTTTCTCACTTCCATGCACTGTGTCCTGGTTTTCCTCTCCTCTGCTGAGGGTGCTTAACCTACCTGTCCTGCAAACATTCGTGCATTTACCCTTCTTCATGCCTCCCTCCTCAGCTGTTCCTTGCTGCCGTGACTTTTTCTCCATTAATCTCTGGAAAATCAGTCCATGAAGGACATCAATCGTGTGTGCAGCTACAGGATTTTTCCATAAAATATAAAGACTAATTTGACAGGCACACATTTTCACCAATTGTCTTAGTAAATCACTGCCATCCCACTTCCCTCCTTTGTCACTTAGCTTTGGCATTTTACTTTGTCAGCTCTACTTGCTGCCATGTCTGCTTAGGCTGTGAGCTCTTCAGAAATAAGAGACTTGTTTTTCTGTACAGCCAGACACTCATTAAGTGTAAGGTTCTCTAAAATAATGAAGATTTTTCTCAAGTCTCCCTTAATACATTGGTAAATTCAAAGTAGTTCCAAATCAACCGGCAGACACTGGTGCTCTCAGCAAGGAGGTCAAGGAGTGAAAAGGCCTTAAATAGTACCTATTTTGATGCATTTGAGAACAGTCAGCATGAAATTGGTTCCATTCTCTTTTAAAGGGTTTAAAAGAAAAAGGAACCAACAGCAGCCAAACTCTGCTCCTACGAAAGTCAAAAGCATCGCCATTGGTATAAAACTGCACAAATGTCAAGTCTTTTCCAAAGTTCTCTCCCACAACTGGTTAATACTCAATCCATGCATATAAGTATTTTAATGACTGCACTTCAGCTAGCATTACTAATACAAACAAAAAGAAGCCACAGAAGAAGCTAGTATTTTCCCTCTAATTTTTATGATATTTATTAGCCATGCAGTCCTGTTGCAGTATATTCCAGTGCAAAATAAAATAAATAAAAAATGTAAACATAAATGAAACCTTAAAACATAAAGTAAATGAAAAAAGCAAAAATATATTTTTAACTTCTGAAATCAGGATACGAACTCTACATGTCCAGGCATTGGCATTGCAGCAGTGATTCATCAGCTAATTCAACTCACCTTGCTCTTTGTTGTGCAGCCCCCGTCTCTGGCATTCCGAGGACCATGGAGGTGTGTGTCAGAAGGTGATCACACATCCAAACCCACTCAGTGCGAGCAATCGAGTGGATGTGGACTCAGTACCTGGACACGTTGTAGAGCCAGCAGGAAAACAAGGTCTTATCCCCACACATTCTGTGCGTTTAACAAAATTGCAGTTGTTGCATTTGCAGAGCAGGCAGGTATTGCATTAACGATGTGCAGACAGTGCCCCAGGGAAGTGGAGGCAACAGCAGCACCGACTGCTGACTCGGGATGTTACCTCCCTGCTCCTTTCCTGCCGATGTTACTTTTGCTTTCACATTGCTCTAACTTTTGAAGTGAAGCATCATTTGCAGTGCAGAGTGCTTCAGATTCATTACTCTGTTTTGGGCAACAAGTAAATAAGTGGGCCCTCTCAAGCTGTTTTACCTCCAAACACAGGGAAGAAATTTTTACCAGGCCAGTACACTGCTTAGGTAGCACTATTGCATATTGAAATATGTAGACTCAAGGGGAAAGGGCGAGAGACCTTTTTCTGGCAGAGTTTAAAACAAGGTGATGGAGGTGGGAGGAGAAAATTCATTCCAAGTTGTACTGGCATCCTGTAGTCAAATTGGTCTTGCCAAATTGTAAAGGTCTGCCTTTCCAGGAGCACCTTAAATTGCAGGCCACTTTAAAAGATCCCTAAAGCCAGATACCCAAATGTTTTTGAAAAGGTGAAGTCTCAGCAGAAGGCTCAGAAGAAGGCAGGCAGGCTGCAGGTACTCTGGCAATTGACAGGTAGGTAGAAAACACAGGGCAGAGGAAGATATTTTCTTACCATAAAACCCCCTGAAAACCAATAACAAAACGTTCCCCTCAAATGTCAGCTCTGCAGGACAGGGCTGTTTTTGCTTTCCAGCAAGTGCCGATGCAGCACTTAAAAAGGTGCTTGGTGATTATTTTCCCTTTCCTTAGCCTAAGCTTTCAGGCAGCTGTGATCTAACACCGTTTTGTGCCTCCTGTGAAGAGGCAGACATCAGCCTTTGACAGTACCTGCTGGGAGAACATGACATACTCTCCAGTAATCTTTCCTAACAGGGAGAAAATGACCTTTTGTGTAAAAGGCTTTCCCAGACTTATGCCTCAGTTTACCCAGTAGGACGAATACGATATTCAGAAGAAATCTTAAAACAGTTCAAACTAAGAAAGGGCACCAGCTTAGATCCTTACTCACTCAGCTAGAGTCACAGCAGGAAGGCTATGGAAGCTTTTGGTGAAGGCTCAGTGAGGTATTTCAACTGTAACCTGTTAAATCTCTTAGTGCAAGTAAGTGTGATAGTGCAAAGCCACAGGGTCCAGCACTCTTGTCAGCTTGCAACATAAACTTAAACTTTCCAACTATTTTTAAGACATGAATGAAGATATTCTATTAAGAATTAACTACAGTTTCAAGGACTGGGTTTGATAGGAAAGAGTTCACTATAAAACACCTGCCCCAGCCTCACCCAGAAATGGATGAAAATTACACTGACCTTTCTTCTGGCCTCACCAGCTCATTTTTATTGCATCAATCAAGAACTGGGATTTTATGAAAAGCAGAAATACTCAAGCAAGGCATATGATCAAGTTGCAGTACATAATCACCAACATTTTCCAAGACCTTTGTTTTTCTGGTGAAGCAAGTGCTGAGGCAGGAAGAGGTTGCCCGTCTACTTCCCAGGTGACTGAATGGCACAGTAGTGCTCTGCTCTCTGGCAGAGCTGGCAGGGTTTGCTAAGCAGCAGGATTTGCTAATGCAGGTCCAGGTGCTGCCAGCCCTGCAGGTAAGCTGCACCCTGCCCCTTCCACTCACTTCCTGTCCCTTGCTTCCACTCTCTCCCTTACCCCCTACCTGCTGCCCTTCATGCTCTGCTCCTCCTTCCTCTGCTAGCCAATATGGCCAGTTATTTCTCTCATCCATTCATCCTCTTCCTTTTTTCTTTCAGAAATACGCATTAAAACTAACTATTGTATTTCAGGTCTGCTCAATGCTTAATTTAAAATATCTCTCTTCCTCTCAATTAGATGTCCAAAACCCTTCTCTGGCCAGTCTCTGGACCCCCCTGTCCCCAGCATAGCCCACAGTCTCCAGGCTTAAAGAAGGTGTTGCTTTTAAATAAGATTTTTAAACGATTTCTAACTAGCCAAAAATGAGCCATCCTGCCTTGACCTACAGCTCCAGTGGGTCAATGGGCCCCTGGGCACAGTAATAGGTTCATCTTTAGATCTCTTCTTTTCACTCCTTTCGTCCTGGCCTTCCTAATATTTAATTTCAACTCAGACAGGTCAGACTTTCTTTTTAGAATACCATTAATTTTCATTGCAACAGAGAATTTTTCACTTTCAGAAGCATCTCTGGGCAGTCAGAAGAACCACAGACCATGACAATCTGGCAAAATGATACCGGCTGTGGAGTACAGCACTTTGCAGCCTACAGCCACACATGGCTGTGCATGGCGAGAAAAATGGGAACAAGGGGACAATGGCCTTGAACATGTAATTGCCAGAAGTTTAATGGGGCATAGAGTTAAAAGACAGTTTGGGTTTTGCTTTTTTCTCCTCTTTATTATAATGTCCCTTAATTGCTTCACTTCCCGAAAGTCTTAAGACAGACTGGTGTCCCAGGGAAACCTGCCAGTGTAGGGAGACAAAGGCTTTGCTAGCTAAAATCAGAATGCTTCCCTTCAGGTCCCCCAAAGCTGTTCCTGCTCTGCTGGGGAAGAACTAGCCAAGGAAAGTTTTGTAGCTGTCCTTACTAGTGAAGTAGAAATCAAAAGCAAATTAAAAAGAAATATAAAGAGACTTAATTTTAGGAACTGTTAGAGGTGATAAGGCATTTTCTGGGAGGCTGAGAATTATTAAGCGGTATATGTGGTCACTATTTATAAAAACTACCAACCTCTTCTGTTTTCCTGTTTCTTCCAAATTAGGAACCTAGAAACACTTCAGCTTCTTCTGAATCTTTGGGATCATTCAGGTGCAGCATTCAAAACTCCTCACACTAGACTCTGATGAAGAGATGTCACACGCATTGTATATACAGGCTTACAGACTTGGGCAGTATCAGAACTGAGTACGGACTAATTTTATCCATTGATAACTCTTTATTTTATTGCAGGTTCTAATGCTCCCAAATGCTAAGAGAATGTAAATCTGGCATCTTAAATTATTGCCTTAGATGTGGAGACTGAGCTTTGCCGTCTGCTTCTGGGGTACACTTTCACAGTCAGTTAGGGACCTTGACTTCAGAACTAGAAAATGGAAGTTTAATAACCTGGCTAGCCCAAAATAGAAAATAGTTTAAACATTAACAATATATTTAAAATAAAAAACCCAACCCTTCCATTTTTTTCAAAAACACATTTCTTCACATTTACGCATAGTTAGCCACAGAAGGCTTGGGCCAAATCCTTTTTCCTGTACTCTTCCCTCTTTTCACTCTCCTGATGCTGATGGGCCAAACCATGAGATCTTCATTGGCTCCTCTCCACAAGAGCTCTGCTGTTTCAAGCTGTTACTCTTCCTACATCATGCTGCTTTTTACCATGCCATCACCAAAACTGGACTAAGAAAACCCTAGAGCATTCCTCAGCCACTCAAGTGCCAAGTCCTGCTCCTCCTCTCCCACCAGGCCTTTGACACTGACATGCCAAACTGTTCACAGGCGCTGATGGTGGGACATCAGTCTCTGGCACAGGCTGGTGCCACGCGCCTGCAGACATCCATCTTTCCCACCTCTGCAGATGCTTTGGCTGTACACAGCTCCCCTTGGCTCTAGGCAAAGATCCAAACATTCTCCTGGTTTACCAGGTGGCTGTCAGAGACCCCTGCACGTTGTCTTCAGAGTTTTAATTAGTTGTTTGCTATAAGTGCACAATCCATTCCCAGTGTAATCACCCAGTGGCAAATATTCTGCCTAGGGAGTTCCTTTCCTACTGAATTCATGCTAAAGATGACAGTAAACACAAGGTCTTCCCTTAAATTTGTAGAGTCCTGTTCTTGACCTGAGAACAACTGAATTTCACCAAGACTGTATCAAAGGAAAGTGAAGCAAACTGAGACCAAGCCTTTTTCACATTTCTCTAATCCAGTTGCAACTCTTAACACATTTACTTTTATAATGCTTACTGTGTATTTGAAGTCCAAAGAATACAGTTGTTTTTGATGTTCTTATTCATATGCCATTTGTGCTAAAACACCAGGCAGTTGGGGTTCTGTTGTTTCTCACAGAGATCTGTTTCCCAATTCTTTTGAGTGGCAAAATTTCCATTTGTTTGATCATTTTTATTTTAGTATAAAATAACTGTGTTCATTCCAGGTGAATTTCCTTGTTTTACACCTTTCAGTCCTAAACTCAGTGGATTTGTCTTCTTGTTTAAGCCACACTGAGACTTTCTATTTCTGTGAGATCATGTATCACAGCTGAAGGAGTCATTCTAAACTGACATTTGCCTTTTGTAATCCTGTGTGGAATTGCCTAGATAGCTAAACTTTGTTCAGCCTGTAACTGAAACAGGAAGATGCAGATGTCAACAAATGGGTGACTCAGTCTCAGATCACTCCATACAGTGTTGCATCAGGACCAGCAGGCGTTTTCCCTGAATGACACGTTGGCTTGGGTGCACTCCAAAGCAGCAGAAGGACCAGCATCGTGGCTTACCCTGTCATACTGCAATACCCTGGCTCTGCTAACATGAGTTTAATAATGACACATTGTTTGCTTAAAGCACAACTTTTCATTAACACTTACTAAATTTCAAATAATCCCTTGTCTGGATACCTTACGTTTGATATTTAAAACTGATGAGAACTTCAAAGGCCATCTGACAAAGTAATCTCTGAGCCTTACCAACAGTAAGACACTCTGAGAACTCACTTACTGAGCGTCTCAGATTTGATGTCTGGAAAAAGTGGAATCTGGTGCCTCTATCATAGAGAGCTTTGGTCACAGGTGTGTGAAAGAGGAGTGTCTGCAAGTATGGCATGGGACTGCTGCTTCAGAAAAACACAGGAAGGGACCACTCAGGCATTTACATGGAAAGCCATACTGCAGAGAGAGCACCTGTTTTCTTAATCTTTATAAAAATAAACCAAATGGTGCAAACAGTGGAGAAGTTATTTGCACTCTGGGTCTCTACACTAGGCCTGCAGAAAGAAAGGACTTTAAGGTACGATCTATTAAAACACTGACAGCTTTTAAGGTGAGGTGGAAAGTTCAGCCTCCACGGATGACAATTGTCCTTTATCACCAAAGAGCTCAGAAGGAAAATTCATTACTCTCAGCTGAAGATTTAAGCTGAGTAATGCCACCAGAGAGACTGTTTGCACAGTTCTGCTTTAATAGTTGCTGTCTTGATACTTGGGTGAGAGAGTAATAATATGACATGGTGTACAGGAGCCTTCTCCAATTTATCCACTTGACTTCTCACATCTTTTCTTCCCGTCTGAAATCTTGTAACATTCTTAATCAAAGGTCACAAGAGACATTGATACACAGGCAAACTTTATATATGGTAAGGCAAGGTTATCACACCTGATAAATCCAGGCCCTCTGTAACATTTCAGAATCTCAGAAGACAGAAGCTGAACTTGGGATAATTCCCATTTTTTTTTTTCAAGCAAATTCTTACAGCTACATGCATTCATACTCCTATATTTTTATATATGTGTATTTACATACACGATACATATTTATATAAATTTATACGTATATATTTACACACACCATTTAAACATGTATGCACATTTCAGTTCAGTAGGTTCTAGGCAGACTACAGCTACTCCCCAGTTAAGTTTTTCAACTCAAAAACCAGTCTTGTAAAAGAATAAAATTAATGCTTCCCATTTTCAATCCAGATGAATAAAGTACCTCCATCTTACATTGCAAAACTGAATAATTCATTTTCAAAACAAAAACCTTTTCAAGTGTGTTTTGAAGTGTTCATGGGAAAGACATTGTATTTCATTCTGCCCTAGCTTTTGCTGTCTTGCTCAATATGACAAAAGTCACCAGCAAAAGAACAGGAATAAACTGTTGTCTCCTGGAGGATAAATACTCTCACATCATTGCTGTGAGCCATCTGCCATGCATTTTTAAACATCTTGCCCCTAACATCAGTATTAAGCGGCTGCAGGGAGCACTCAGCATCCCAGGCAGTTACCAACCAATTGGACGGATTTCTAGAAAACACCACTCTAAGAGCCCCTTGCTGGGGTGAATCCAGTAGGAATGGCTATGCATTTGGAAAAAAAGGGTCAAGTGGTGTGGTTTTTACAGTGGTGCCGACTATGGCCTTCGATTATGTTTAGCATGTGAATATGTTACATTTACTACCTGAGGATTTTAAAATAATTTTAGCTTTATGGGAAGTATTTAGCTGATGGATAAAATAAGGCATACAAAAGGTGAAAGAATCCCTCCAGCTGGCCTGCCTGGCTCTGGTAGATCTGCGGAAAGTGAATAAGGCACGTGAGGACTATTTCCTCCACACCCATGTATTGCATGATTCAGTATACAACCTCCTTCAGCCTCCACAGCTCTATTCCTTGGAGAGAGCCACATGACACCCCCAAAAGCTGGGGATGCTCTTAATGGCATTACTACTGTAAGAAAATTTGGCTTGTACTAAAAGATCACCACTACAAACACCTCTTAAAACTGGTGAAACAAAACTCTCTCAAGCTGAAACAGATAAATAATGGGAAAAATTAGCCTTTTCAGATCAAAATTCTGACAATACCATGTCAACAAGAAAAATACTAGAAAGTTTAAGAATATGTAGTAATCTTTTGAGTCTTTGTATCTTCTCTGCTTGTCCCATCACACTTTATCATGCACAGTGCCTGTGCTGCAGCCATGCTCATGTATGCTTTTATGGGTTTTTTTGTTAGGCTTCCTGCTGCATTTGTTGCAGAGAAGTATATTTATTTTTTCTGTGCAACACTATTTCAACTTGTGTCCTCTGCAGCTTTCCTGCTGTTTCTTTTCCTCTCACATTTATTGATCTACTTTCCCTTCCACCCCTTACTTTTGGGCTTGTTCTGGTTTGAATTACAAAGAAATGATAAATTCTACTGAGTGTTGTTATAAAGATGTTTCTTCTTGTATTCTGAGGTGTTGACCCCATTGTACCTGAAGGCTCTTTTCAGATCTAAGTGGTGCATTTCTTCCAATTTGACCTGCTGTCTTACATGTGTCCTTTAGTAACATGATTTTAGAGCAGAAAAGACATCAAGATCCACTGTGGGATGCAGAAAAGACCGTAACCTTACAAAGTGAGTTTCTTTCAATTGCCTTTGACTATGTGTGATTTTGGGGATGCTTCTTCCTTCACAGGAACACTGACTGATGCACAGGGTCTCACATTATGTGAAGAAGCATTTCTCAGTAACAAATATGAATTTGAGCTCTCTTCCTCAAAGTAAATGACAGAATTCCAGCTGATATTGGCCACAATAGCAGCAGAGTAACGTTTTGACACCTACACATAGAGAGGTATGTATAGAGACAGGAAATACACAATCATATTGAGAAGCACATAAAGCATGTTATAAAGCTCTAGCATAGTAATAACTGAGCTGCTGAGTTCATTTGTGCCCTGTCAAAGAAAAATACCATTTCATAAATACATGCAAAGGTTCATGCAGAGGGACATTTGATCCTGGGAAGCTATCTCAGGCACAATGTGTTCATTTCCTTCTTTTCCACATTTGCCCCCAATTCCTGGAAAAAAAAGAGGGTTTTACTTAGAAGAATAGCCTGCCCATGCTATAATCTATGTCACTGGTAAATCATTTGCCTTGTGAGCATAAGGGAGTTTTCACCCTCCTCTGGCTCTAGGACCTGTTTTCTAGGGCAACTGCCACTGCTTCAGGAGGGGGCTGTTTGTCTATTTAAAATTTACTTGTTTACTCTTAACAAATCCCGTGCTCAAAAAAAGTTGAATAATGTAGTTTCAGTTTAGCTCTGGTTCAATTTTCTTGAAATCAAAATCTCTGTCCTCCATACAATATAAAAATCCGCACAGTTTAAATACTGAATAAGCATAATTCTTAAAATTGTCTGAAAGCCCAAAAGAGTTATTAGTTATTAGAGTTATTAGTTATTATTAATCAGTTATTAAACTGACCACATAGCCACTGATTTCTGGATGCCCTGGGGAAATATTGTCCTTCCAGCACCACAGCGATCAAATTATCCGAGCTTCCTGGAAACTCTAGCTTTGCCCCAAGATGACAATGACCTGTTTGACCCTTCTCTGTTCCATCCTAAAGCACTGGTATAGCCATGCTGAAAAACCTATCTTCTTGGACTAGAAAGAAGAGAATTGGTCAATGTACAACAAGCTTACCAGTTCTCTCCCCTTCGACAGTGAAGCAGGTTTATTAGTCAGGGGCTGAAAGACTTAAAAGCCTGAAAAAATGCTCTGCTTTCAGTCAAGTTCACAATACCTGACTACCTGGAAATGGGAATCAGTGGGTGAAAAAGCACTCTGAAGTTTCTTTTTGCTCCCATTTGTTGTTGCTGCTGGGAGATGACAGAGCTAATATGGTTAAGGGAAAGCTGTTTTCAGCCAGCAGAACTTTGACTCAAGCAAGACACAAATCATGACACCAGTATTGGCCTATATTCAATACCTGATGTGAAATTTGCAGTTCAGATTACTGTTTCTTGTCATGTACGGATTCATTGGGTGGGGGGGTGAGGGAAAGAAGCAAAAGAAAGGGAGAGAAGATGAAGAAATAAAAGGCTTAATTTTATCACAGGCTTACTCTTGCTGTAGCAAACAGCAAAATCTCCGTGTTCCCATCACCTGTGGCTACCTTTTAAAGCAAAATTCTCCATAACATCTCCTGCGTTCAATGGTCACCACTGGCTGAGTTACACAGTCAAGTTACAGCAAGCTAGGCTCTGTTACCTCTTACTAAGCTTGGTAAAATAAGTGCTTTGGGGTGAAAAATATGAAGATCTAAGCATGAACATATTTCTAGCTCCTGGGCAAGATGAGATTAACTGTGTATGTGTGTGTGAGAGAGAAGAGCTTTCTCCAGCCCTAGTTACTTCCTGATCTGCTGAATATCGTTTCAAATACTATAAATACTTACACCCATTGTTTAGGATGCAGAGACTGTCATTCAAAACCTCATTAAGCAGCCAGTAGACATCTCCAGTGCAAGGAACAAGTAATGACATCAAGAAAATCTGATAACTTGTCAAAGAAAAAGTGTACAAGACATGCAAGAACAGTGGCCTTCTTTTCTTCTCCATGACAGAGCAGGACTCATTACGTGCTCCCTCTTCTTTGACACACACTCCTTTGTAGTCTTGAAGGGAAAGGGAATCATGGGGCAGAAAGGAACACCTGGAGAAACAAACCGGATAAGAGAGACAAGACATGGTAAGGTGAGCATATCGGTGTTAATGTTATATGCATTTTAAACAGCCAGTAGCAAGCCCTGAATTCAAAGGCAGAGCTGGCAATGCTTATGAGCACACACATAATACCTGCTGTCAAACAGAGCTGCACTGCAGAAGATGGTGGCAACAGAGTCTCTTGGAACCAGTTAATGTGAGAGGTGGAAATGCAACATAAAGAGGAAAATAGTATGGGGCAACCAAAGACTCATGTCAGGTGCTCTGGCAATGAACACTACAGTGATATGATTTCCAACATAAATAACTGTTTATATTAAAAAGGAAAAAAAAAAGCTTTTATACATGCTGGCAACTTTTGCATGTGTCTTCTATGTACATATGTCTATAGATACAAATATGTGTGTAAGCATTAAATGCATACATTAACATATGAATACCCCAAATAACATAAAATTGAGGTCGACAAAAACTCTCTTCCAAAAGCAAAAGCACAAGGTGTCTTGCAGCCCATGAAGTAAAATCCAGAGGGGAAAAAAGCAGTTCCAGATGAGGACACCAGTATGCTGTGCATACCACAGTATGTATGATTCCAGGCCTACGTCTCTGTCGCTGAGACTCATGTCAGTGTTTCAAAATGCACGTGTAAAACAGCTCAGACAAACTCTCTGTACGTGGTGGTTGGGGCAGGCAGCGGAGCTGAGCCAGCAACAGCCTCATTGGGTTGTAGGCTGAGCCAGTTCAACAGTATTCCCAGAGTGGGAAAGGCCTTGAGATCCTTGTAACTCTTTGGTAGTTGCTTCACTGAATTCATTGCAGTAGGCAAACAGCAGAGTTTCTTGCACTGTTTTCACTCCTGGTGTTCTCCAATAAATTTAGTGAAATTTTTCTGAGTGAGATAAAAACTCCTTTTGAAATGCATTTCAAAAAAATCTGATTAACCTCTCTTCATAAATAGCTCTAAAAGGAGGAGAAGGTTGCAACCTTCAAGATAGTTCAACACTCCCACCTTCTGCATATGCAAACCTGGATGCCTGAGCATGCAATATCCTCTCCTTCTTCCACTTAATTTAATGCCTCTGATAATATTTTCACAGAGTAGTTTAAAGTAGTTACAGTGAAATGAGATGTTGACTTATTTTATTTGTGATAAGGTTTTTCTTGATTTGAAACATGAAGACCAAAGTTCCTTGATGCAGAACTGTTCTCTAAATCTGCTCATCAGTAAATTTGCCTGATTCACCATAAGCAACGTCTCTTCTTATTAGTTCATCAGCTGGGTTATGAAGCCACCGTTTGCAAAACCTGTGAAGAGTCCCATTGGCAAGGTAAAATCCTATTAACACTACTGATGAAGCTGGGGGAAACCAGACAAACTTGGAGCCTTATATTCTTCTGTAACAATGTTTTCATACATTAGAAATTAATCAGGAATGTACCATTCCTCCACAATTTGTATCTGGCTTATTACAGCTTCACCATTAAACCACGTCTAAGCCGTAACAGAAGTACAAAGGTGAAAAGATGAGGTGATCTTGCTCAGAAGTGTCAGAGGGTTTTCAGAGCTGTTCTAACCAAAATTTATTACAGAAAAGATGCTCTAAAAGTCATAACTCAAGTGTGCCTCCACGAAAGGGGAGCGAAGGTTAAGATAAATACTTGGAGAATTTAAACATCTCAGAAAGTAGAAGAAAAATGCAGAAGAAAAACGCAGAAGAATGACAACCAGTTACAGCATGGCCAGACATCTATACATTGCTGATAAACAAATTATGTCTTGTTTGTCTCACCCAGACGCAAAAACTCACATGAGATAAATACTAGCAGCCAAAGCAGGGCCCACTGTGTGTTTCACAGTTTTCTTTATCGTGATTATAGACTTGGAACCCAGTAAATTTGAACCTGCTAGCCACAACCCCCACAGTTGCATCACAAATTATTTAACAATGCTTTTTTACAATACAGCTGAGGAGATTGAACTGCTAGCTGTCCTTGAGATGTGATGACTTATTCTTCTTGCAGACTCAAACACTTATTAAACAGAAGACTATTTCATTTCTTTTTGATTGGGTTAATTTTCTGCTGCTTTAACTCCTTGAACTCTTCCCAAGCGCCAGCCCACCATTAGTGCCAGTACAAGGGAAGAAATGTGAATGCCTGGTGGAGCTGGAAATGAGGTTTGTTTCTTCAGAAGAGCCCCTGGAGCTCAGTGGCCCTGTGCAAGGGTACCATCACATCCCTCTTGGGCTCACCAGACCCAATACAGGTGCCACCCACCCTCACACAATAGCTCTGGATCCAGGGGAGCTGATGTCATCTTTAAGGTGGCAACGCTGTTTTGTGGAGCCAAACCTCTGCTGCCTCTCTGTACGTCAGGGAACTGCATATATTTGGAATGTAAGCCAAGACTCAATTTTTCGGTTTTTTAAAAATTTACTAATGGGAACAACTTGTGACTTGAAGGTTAGTGCATTGCTGGTATGGTTTTGCAGCTAGGCACCTAAATACAAAGGGACCTTCGAAATACAGCTTTGGCAAGGATGAGCACATGATTTCAGGTTGCTCCTTGGTGCCAAAATATACACTTGCCTCACATTTGCAATGGAAGAGTTAACATAATTGTTGTCTTGATCTAGTCTAAGGCTTTTTTTTAACAGGGCTTAACCAAGCTGCATCACTTTCTCATTTATGCTAGAACCCCCAAAAGTGTCTCCTCTTGCATGCTGTAACCACAGCCTGGAAAGTTATTAGTAAAAGTGTTTATTGTTTTAACCCTGAGTGACCAAACTCAACTTTATGCCCTGTACTGAGTGTTCCTCTGAAAAATTCAAGGGAAATTAATGTTATTTATCCTGAGGCTGAGAAGCAACAGGAGAATTAGCATGCATGTCACTGTGTTCAAATCCCTGCAAAAGTTGACAATTCTATTTGCAAGTATAATTCCAGACTGTCCAGGGAGATGACAGACAAGCAGGTGCAGACTTGCCTGAAAAGGAAGCTGCTTTAAGGCTGCACATGTAACACAAACAGAAGGAATCTCCCCACTTCCCAGGAAAGATTTTAAGGACATAATTTAATGAATTGTTTGACACAAACCTGAGTATATTAAAGAAGAGAGGCAACAGAAGGCAAGCAAAGTATTAGCCTGTGCATCCTTTCCAAGCCTTCTGTTTGCCAAGGGAGGAATAGCCTTGTCATCTCCTCTGGAAAACTGGGCAGCTGAACATTCACATTATAAAGCAATGAAAGAAGGGCACTTACTATAATTATTCAGGGAAAACACTGATGGTACTGGAATTCACTAGCAAGGAACAGCTTTTGTAGCTGGCTAAATGCAAGAGGGAAGCTTGACAGAGGCCACTTTGGCAGAAAAACTAGATGTTATGTTCAGTGTATTCTGAACAAGTACTTGGCACACAAAGTGAGCTCAGTTGAATGTATTCAAGAAGCAACAAGCTGTGAAATGTGTGTTTAGCTTAGTAGAATGGCAACAGTGGCTTCAGTCAAAGAAGGGACCACCTAGTTTCTCCTGTTTGGAGGTCTCACCTACTACAGTTCGTCACAGACAGATTATATACTATTCACATAGTTTATTTTTTTCCTGTAATTTGTCCACTAATATCGGCGGGGTTGATTTTCCAGCAGAACATTTATATTAGCCAGAAATTGAATAACTTGGTGAACCTCATTACAAATTGTCACTGCAGAACATGCTACATTTCTGCTTAGTCATCTGTCTGGCATTGGTTTTTACCCCTGAGAGAGTCAAGGCCATGGCCATGGAGGTTAAAAGGTGTCCCTGCTACCCCTAGGACATAACTGCTGAGGATCTGGCAGCCGAGTAGAAAGAAGGCTTTACACCCCAACTGCCTGCAGTGAAACTTGCCTCTAAGGAAGAGACAGTCACAGCTCCTGCTCGCTTTTATCCTGCAATCTGATTTATTTGGCTAACAGCAGCTAATGGAAAAAAACCTGTATGTGAGAGCAAACAGTATTTCCAGACTATGGCTGGCAGGAAAGCTGAATAAAGCCAGGTGTGTCTGTGAGACCCTCAGAGCCCATACAATGCACAGCCTGCATGGCAGAACAGCACAGGGGCTGCTGCTTGGACCATCCCTTAGCACGGGAGTACGCAGCGTGAAGGCAGTCAGATTCAGGGAAATGAACAGGTATGGGGGGGTGTTTTCCTCAGGACTAATCTTTAATGTTTTTCTTACGCATTCATAGAATAACACTGATTTAATAATGTTTTTACTCCTTCTTACATAGAAGGAGATGCAGGTTTGTATTTTGTTGTTGTGGGGGTTTTTTCCGCAAAGAAATCTCTATTGAGAATATTCATAGCAAAAGTTTGAGAAAATTAGACTAATAAAACGATAAATAAAACAAGTCTTTCTTATTTAACAGCATGCTTTTAAAAAAGCATAGTTATGAATTTTTTTTGTTGTTTCTGTAAAAGAGGTAAATATTTTTCTTCAAAATTTTACCTCACTTTCTCCAATGTTATGATTAGATGCGTTTCTTTTAGAGTTATCTACTGATTCCAAATTATTAACTAGGCTACAAGAACTAGTTACATCTGCACTTTAGAGGCAGATATTCTTCTTCAGAATAATATATAACATTTGTCTGCTGACAAGTAAGAATTTTATATTTAAAATTTACAATAATTTAAATACAAATTTTGGGTGTACCGTAATAAATTTGTAAACAGATTTATTATTTTAAATGACACTTTATCTCCAAAGGTGTTGGTTTTTTTCCACCAGTTGAGGAGGTAAAATTATTTTATGAAATGTAGAATATGACACAAAGATGCACCAGCTTGAACTGTTCATTTGATTGCATTTTAAATTTCTCTTCATGCAATGTTTTCTACAATTTGTTTTTACTATCATGATCCTAGTTCTGTCTTCTCTACTCCCCCACAAAGCTTGAAAATATTGGCATAAAATCTGATACTTGAAAACGATAATCCCTGAAATATCATTGGGATCCTTCACATTTGCTCACTAGCTTCTTTTTGTGGGCACATAACTTCTTCAAGTCCAAAGACATATCTCTGTGGCCACTTGATTTAAACATATGCCACAATTTCTCACTTCACTACATGACCCTGACATCTAACTCTAAGAAAAACCCCTACTATTAAAAAAGATGTGATGGTATCATGATCTAGCAATGATCGATAAACCCAGGCCTGAATTCTAATGAATTTCAAGTGGCAGGCACCTCTGTTTAATGCTGAGATACTGACTGGGCCGTGCTTAGCAACACAAATCTGACATCTGGATCAGTTTTCCATTCTTTCATACACCCCCAAATTTAACATCCAAATCTGTTTTGGCTTCCTCTGGTAAGTCTCTGGCTTTTTAGTGTGTTTATAATACTGTTATAAACTTACTGGCCTGCCCTGCTACTACATGCTTAGCACAGTTTGTTCCATCCTTGCACAATAGAAGTTATTTATTAATTCATTCTTTATTTGTGAAGCTGATTACTACAAGTGGATGCATATGATGGCCAACAAGACAAACCATTCCAGGTGCCATTAAAAATCAGTGCTGTTTGCAGGTTTCTAACTGGTGTGAAAGAGTGCTGGCATTCAGGCAACAGACAGCATCTTGTCACTTAAAATACAGTATATTAAGCACAAGATTAGCGCAAACCCCACAAAATATTCAGCACAGTGCATCTTCCCAGGAATTCACTAGACCCCAGTACTATTGTCATGACATCTTATGAAACTGAGTTATTTAGCACTCACAGCAGATTAAGTGAGAACAGAAACTGCAGAAGTAGTCCACTAACAAAAACCCCATTCACCCCGTTGAGCAGAAGTTCAGCTCCTTTATTTGAAACAAAATACAGTACTCAACCAAACCCAGACTCGACTACCTCAAACAGCTGAAACATTACTGAACATTGTCATGTTAAAGTCCTCCATGACCTTAGCCAAGGGCCAAACTCGCCCATGGTGCAATTCCTTTGACTTCAATGGAGTTGTGCTAGCAACCACCTCAGCTGTACTTGGCCCAGTGCCATTATTTATGCAAGGCTATGCTGTGTGTCTTCTCTTGATAAATGCCAGCACTGTAGAGCTCCGAAAAATAAAGAAAAAAACATTCTTCAATAATCACAACAGGACAAGAAACGCAGGCACACAAACTGCAGCATGGCAGATAAACAAGAATTTACAGCTCTGCTATGTTGCAAGCACTTAGCAGAAGTTTTTTCTTGTATTTTAAAGAAAAATTTAATGTCATAACTAGCATAAGCTTTTTTTTCTAGTAAATGGACTACAATTTGACTCTTTCATCTCTGCTTTGAGCCACAATTTTTCAATTAAAAATAGAAGCAAGATGAGACAAATACTGACTGACTTTTTATGGAGAGACTCTGACCTGCAGTTCAACAGACTTGAGGGAGTGTAGGACTTGCAAATACACTTTCACCGTATTTAAATTTGGAAATATTTAGCACTGCTGCTAAAGCAAAATCTCCAAGACTCACAGGAACTTGATCATTAGTTTATATTCAGGTAACATGCCCATCAATTACTGTTACTAGAGGCTTTTTTCAAATATAAGCATGAAGGCTCTAACCCATCGTTTTGCTAAATTGATGCAGGTGACCTTCACAGCTTCTAAGGCAGTAGAAGGCACTAAGTAGCACCTACAAAGCAGGCTGTGGCACCTGTTTCTCAGGAGCTGACTGTTAAATCAGGAATTCTGTGTCAGCACACAGCCTGGCTGAGGAGCTGTGAATGCAGATTCCCCCAGGAGCTCCCTAAAGCCAACATTTTTCATTTTCTGTATGCTGGTGGTTTCTTTTAACAAATCAGTCTGGGATGTGTATCCATATATACATACGTATGTATGTATATGAGATCAGCTTACTTTTCTCCTCACATTTATTCCGACAATAATAATTTTTTAAAATTAGACATCCTCTGGAATCAATGAATGCATACACAGATGTCTTTCTTTTGCCTGCTTAAAGGCAATGGTTAACCTTTGTATATTCATTCACACATGCAGTGAAACTGTCATGTGTCCCTGACACTGCAATAAATGAAAATGTGCAAGGGTAAATTAAAAAAAACAAAACGGAAGAGTACATAAGCAATTGTATATTCAGTATTGCTAATACCTCATGGATCAGTAGTCTGCAAAAAAAAGACTTGGCCCAGTAAGTTAGGATAAACACAGATTCTGAGAAAATATATGAAGGCATATTTCAAATGAGAAATAAGAAAGGTTTAAAGCAAATATTTACTGAAACCTGATGCTACTAAATAGCTTTGTTACCTCAGGCAGCCTATTTAACTGCTGCCTCAGCTTACCCATTTGAAGTATGAGAAAATGTTTCTTTATCTGAATGATAACTGAATTTTCCCGGGAAGGTAGAACAGCTTATAACGGAAGGGACTTTTTGAGTTTGTTCAGTCTACTCTCTCTGCTCAGAGCAGGACCTACTTTGACGATCTTAACTCCAACTTCAGAATGAAATCAGTTTGCTGTGGACCTTACCTAGTCAAGCTGTAAGTATCTCCAGTGGTGACACTTGAACCTGCCCTAATTCTTTATGCACATTTATTTTCTCCAATTAAAAATGTGGATTCCTTGCATTGCAGCTTTCATCCTTTCTCTTATCCTGTCACTGTGGAAAACAATCTGTCTCTGTCTCCCCTACACACTCCCATCAGGCAGCAATCAGGGCTCCTTCCTGTTAGCCAGGGGAAAAATCTTCTCCAGGCTGAACAACCCCAGCTCTCACAGCCTTTCTTTGTACATTCTGTGCTCCTGCCCTGACCAGCCTGCATCCCACTGCTGGGCTCCATCCAGTACCTCAGCCTCTGTCTTCTACCGAGGAGCCCCAAACTGGGCACAGTGCTCCAGGTGCAGCCTCTCCAGTGCCAAAGAATGGGGAAGGATTGTTCAGAGTACTCCGGTGGTAAACAGGCTTCAGCTTTGTGGTCCTGGTTGCAACTTGGTAGTCCTGCCAAGACATATTTTGAACTGTTCAAAGTCTAAAAATAACTGCAGAAATTTTTAGGTAGTATTTATGCAAGAAAGAATGACAACTTATGCTTTTTAATCCTACCCAAAAGATTTACTTAGCTAAATTATCAAAATTTGAACTTTATCTGACAGAGAGTTCCTGTAGAGAGATGTCAGAGACCTTTTAGAAAGAATATATTTATTATCACGATGTACTTATATTGCTGCCAGATGGAAGATTTAGACAGGGAATAAAAAACTTAATTTCATCATCTGATGTGACAACTGAGTTGCTTCTTCCTATTTAAGAAGAATAAATGAGAAGATGGTATATTTGATTAAAGAGCAAATCAGCATTTTTGATTGTCTTCAGTTAAAGCACAAGTCCCTCTCTCCCTTTCTTAATTTCTGTATTGCTATCCTTCACTGGCTCATCCACCTTAAACACGGTTATTTATCACTCCCTTAACACAATCATGCTATCAGCACAACACAGTTACCGCACTTTTTTGATGCTTTATAATTTTTTTTCACTGGCTTCCTTCCAACAACTTTAGCTCCATCAATGTGCAGCTATTGTAAAAATAGATTTGTTTATTTTACCTCCTTTCTAATATGCTCCTGGAGTGCAGCCTTGCTGAGAATATTTTAGACAGTTTTGCCGTTCCCATTATATCAAACAGATGTACATTATTCTTCTTTATCTTCTGCAGACAAGAACACAAATCTGCATTCCTGCAAGTTTTCTTTCCGGCAGCAATCAAGGCATTTGTACCTGGACTGTGTCGGATACAGCACCCTAACAAGTGAGCTGCTCGGTGCTATCCCATCTACAGCGGTGTAATACTCTGTAATCAAACACACTTTTCTACTGCATCAATTTCTGGGCAGACTAGCAAACTAGCTTTTTACATTCCCAGTAATTTTGACAGTAGTAGTTAAATACACCTTTGAGGATTAGTCCAAATATGATTTTTACTATTGATGGCTACAGTAATGGTAGCTTAAAAACACAGGACTAATAGGAGATTTTCAGGTATATTAAGTCTGGTCCCCTGCTATTATAAACAAGGTTGACATACAATCTTGCTCATAAATATATCCTATTTCATTTTAAGATAGATTTTATTTTTGTTTTATAAATCCTCCATTACCATGGAAAGGCATACCTGAAGCTTACATCAAGTTCTTCTCTCCAGCCCAAATGTACTCAGACCCACTGAAAAATCTAGGTTTCTTGTACACAATCCTTTCACTTAGGCCTTTGGTTTTATACTTCTCACTTTCCTCTTACATCAAGTGATGTAAATAGAGGACTTTCAACATCCTTTTAAAGAGAGACACTCCTCCCAAATCACCTCTGCACCTCTTTTGTTTTACAGCTCACCTTCCATGACTGCAGAGGATCAGGACTTCAGACTGTATCCCAAATGTAGGGCTCTGCATGGCCAGGCAGAAAGGTATTAATGATCCCTCAGTCTTTTGGAAGTGTTTTGCCTGAAACGTGAGGCCTTTCCATGGACACAGCTTGACTGTAACTGTCTTCTATGTGTGTTGTCACTACAGCCAGAATACAAAGCCCAGCTCTGGTGAGAGAAAGAGGCCTGTGCTCAAAAGTATCCAAAGCTGAGGAACTGCTGCATCTAGTGCGGGCTGAGGAGATTTTTCTTAGCAGCTAGGTTGATGCTGGTTGAGCAAAACGCATTGATGAAGTAGGAGAGTAATTTGTAATACGGTATGGCTTTACATGTGAAGGTTCTTAAATTTCATGACAGTGGGTGTAGAGTTACAAAGCATTAGATTATGCAGTTCAACACCACAGCAACAACCGCCAAATACTGTTACCTTCTGACAGATACCTGTCCAGTGGGCTGAGAAAGGAAAATCAGTCTCAGCCCAGTTCGCACCTGAAAAGTCATCTTCATGAAATGCTTCATACTATAAATTTGCACTAAGTGGTGATGGTAGAAGAGACAAAGATTGAATAGATGATTTGTGCCATTTCTTTCATGCCTCTAGGCAATCCCTCTTGGTCATGCTTGAGATATTTTGCTGAGAAGTAAAGACAGGGGTGTTTATCTTCCCTCCCTGTACCCAGCTGTTTTCTGGGGAGGAGCAAATAGAGATTAAATGCATTGCAGACAGAAGTTAGTCAGGTGAATTCATTTTGCTTCAAATTCTTTTTATAAGCTTATATCTCACACTATGTTTGCAGGGAGATATACACATTTTTCAAAATTTAAGACTGTTATTGAAAGTGTCATGTGAAAATTTTACCATTTACATGCAAGACAGCATAACAGACAGGGGCAGGGAGGAGAAGAAGGAAGGAAAATAAAATTGCAGAAATTTCATTTACCTTTCCACAGAAGCTAGACCCCAATTATTTACTTTCCAATCTTTTAACACTCATGAGACATTATTTTGAGCATGAGCATTACACCTTACTTGGATGCACACCCATTTCCAAGTCAGACTAAGGTATCGTAGCCTCACAAAGTGTCTTTAAATAACAATTAAATAAGTATTTAATTGTCTAAAGATTTGATTTATTTTTTTGCTCATCATTTTCTCAGCATGCCTAGAGAAGGGGAGACTGAGTGGAACCCTCATCGTGGTCTTCAACGTCCTCATGAGGGGAAGAGGAGGGGCAGACACTAATCTATTCAGCATTGTGACCAGTAACAGGACTCGAGGGATTGGCATGAAGCTGAGCCAGGGGAGGTTTAGACTGGATATCAGGAATAGGTTTTTGACCCAGAGGGTGGCTGGGCACTGGAACAGCCTCCCCAAGGCAGTGGTCACAGCACCAAGCCTGACAGAGTTCAAGAAGCGTTTGGACAATGCTCTCAGGCACAGGGCGTGATTCTCGGGGTGTCCTGTGCAGGGCCAGGAGTTGGACTCAATGATCCTTGTGAGTACCTTCCAATCATATCTATGATTCTATGATTTTGCATTTATACATCTTCATACACACAGTTAAAATGCACAAGAAGGGACAAAAGAAATGTAAAGATTATTCTTTGGGGATCTCTAGAAATATTACACACATTCAATTTAAATTCACAAGGAAACCCTTTTCCAGATTTCCTGGTTTGTTTTCTCAAATAACATATGTATTCCTCATCCACTAGAAAAATAAAATAAAAGAGGCACAAAAATATTTTAATGCTTAATTATAACCTTTTGCTGCATTATCTGTGCATTTGCTTTCTATTCTTGTTTTTAATGGCAAGTGCCTACACAGAATATCCCAAAGATTTCATAAACCTTCAGCTTCATAGTACCTGATCTCAAACATTCAACATCCTAGCACAGGAGATGAGGAGACAGTGGGTAGATCGCAACAGTGAATCATGGAATGATTTGTGTTGGAAGGCAACCTAAAGACCATGCAGTTGCAACCTCCTGGCCATGGCCAGGGATGCCTTCCACAAGATCAGATTACTCAAAGTTGCATCCAACCTGGCCTTGAACATTTCCAGGGATGAGTCATCCACAACTTCTCTGGGCAACGTATTCCAGTGCCTTACCACCCCTCACAGGAAAGAATTTCTTCCAAATATCTAATCGAAACCTGCCCTCTTTCAGTTTGAAGCCATTCCCCCTTGTCCTTTCACTACCTGCTTTTGTCAAAACTCTCTCTCCACCTTTCTTGTAGGCTCCCTTTAGCTACTGGAAGGTGCTATTAGGTGTCCCTGGATCCTTCACTTCTCCAGGCTGACCAACCCTAACTCTCTCAAGCTTTTCTCATAGGAGAAGTGTTCCTTCCCTCTAATCATCTTAGAGGCCTCCTCAGGACTTGTTCCAACAAAGAATGTCCTTCCTGTGCTGGGGACCTCAGAGCTGGATGCAGTTCTCCAGCTGGAGTCTCATGAGAGCAGAGTAGAGGACCAGAATCCCCTGCCTTTACCCACTGTTCATAAAAAAGGCCAACCAACAAACCAAGCCAAACAAATTAAACCAAAAAAATACCCACCAACAAAACCCCCACCATTAAATTTATAGCATTATAAGTGCTGTAAAAGAAAGAAGATTGGTCCAATTGGACTGAAATACAAAAAGCTCAGAAAGCACTGTGTTTAACTGGAAAATCAATATGTGTTGACAATAGCAGGAGTTATAGGAGAAAGAAAAGAAAATAAGATTATATCACAGTAACTGAAGCTAGAGGGAGGGAAAGTGACATGATGACAAAAAAAAAATTACCAAAAGAAATTAATGTGTTGACAAGTCTGCTACTGAAACTCGATTGTCTCATTCTTGGTATGAAAAAGAATGCCAGTATTAACAATGAAAGTTACATGTACAATGAATGGCAAAATTATATGCAAACTTCAAGGTGAACTTTTTGAATTACAGGACTTGTAAGGAGCTGCAGGAAGTTGATATGCAAGCCTTATTAGCATTCCACAATCCCTGCATGGGAAACATTGCCTTTTGTACTGTGAATTCAAACTTTTACACCTGCTAGAATGATTTTATTTAGAGAGCTCTATTGCTGTGGTATTTTTATTATTTTTAATGGATAAAAGGAATTGAAAAGTAAAGGACATACAATCTAAATAAAAGCTATCTTAACAGGCTCCTTGCTAAGAAATGCATGGAAGGCTGTTTAGAGAGCTAAAAGACTAAAATTCTCAAGCTACAAGATCATTCTTAAATCTTTGTTAGACTGCCAATGAATATATTTGCAAGGGGAAAGTCAGAAGGAACAAAGAATCCATACTTAAGGAATCTCCTATGTAGCAAGTCCTCCCAACTATTAATGAAGGAAGCACAATTTACCTCCCTTGGCAACAAATAAAAATCAGTTATTTTTGTGAATAATTTTTAAAACAATTAAATTTCCTTATCTACTTCTAGAATTCTTTAGCTCTTTTCCTTCTTAACACATTGACAAGAATGTGATAAAACATTAAAAAGATGTAAACCAACCATTTCAGATACCGTTGTATCACTGAATGATTCAACAATTCACAAAGATACAAGATAACAAATGGGTCCTTCTCCTTCTCCAGTTATTTGTATTAGGATATTACAGGCTTAAACGTCAGTGCATTTACTGAAAAAGTGGGGGGACGTTGAGGAAAAGTATAGACATTCCTTGCATATTCGGTTTGGTGTGGACCATGGTTTACTAACTCCTACTTGTGCTACAGTTCTGATCATACAACTGAGTGATGCTGAGCCTTGATCATCAGGCCATTTCTCTCTTCTGAATAGGACTTTTTTTTTTTGCCGGATGAATCTTTGGAGGTAGGCTGTGCACAAACAAGGAACGACAGTTTAAAGCCTGTTTAGCATGTTTCAGCAGGGCCTGATTTTGGTTCTGGTTTGATTTTGCATTTAACCGCACTGGTCATGACCTAATACTTATTAATAATCAAACTTGTAGGGTTAAGCCCCTTGAACACTACTAGTTTAAAGATGTATGGGCTGTGGACTTCGTATTACATTTAGATAACTTGAGAAGATTATGGCTTTACAGAAATATCTATTTCCCTACTTAGATTAAATTCAGTTTAACTGGTAAAGCTTTGTCTTTAATTCCTGCTGCAATTCATTACCTCCAATCACAGGGTGTAATAATCTATTTTGCCAATTATACCTTTTTCATTTCTCTGCAATTAATCATTATTATTTGATTTTTAGGTATAAAATGAAAAGTACTAACCAACAAAATTACTTAGGACCATAATGACCTAGCACAATGAAGCCATTCATCATCAGTACAAAGTCTCACTCTGAACAGATCCTACAAATAGTTTCAATTAATAGCTTTATACAAGTACTTCTGTAAAACATGCATTAAACACTGTGCCTGATTCTGGGGGCTGCTGAGTTTGAATTAATAACAGCTGGAAGTCTTTTATGCCACTCAATCTAGATCAGAAGTAGCTGATCAGCCCAATCAGACCCATTTATGAAAGTCCTCACCCCAAAAGTCTTTATGCATAGAAATGTCTCACACAATTTAGCAGGAAGACATTGAATAACTGTGGCTCCCAAACTAAAAATGTTGGTTAGGGAATGCTGGGAGATAAGAAGAAACACTGAAGAGGAAAAAGTTGATACCAATCATTAGGTACTCTTTCATGATATTGTTTCCATACATGCATAATTATTTGCAATTTACATTTGTTTGTAGTAAGGTAAGAGACATCCATAAATGAGAGGACAACCGTAATGCAGCATTTCCTATTGGCTATCACAGAAACCCCTTCCCCAGCAATGCCACAATGAACTCATATACATGTATCTAGTTTGATAATTTTGGCAGCAATTTCATTTCTTAAATTAATCCTATTACCATATCCCTGCACAGATTCCTTCTTTCACACCACAGATAACGGTATTTTTTTTTCCTCCAGTTAGATAGGCATACAATTAACATATAGAAACTTCAATAAGGGTAGATCAATGGCAAGCCATGACACACAACACTGTACGTAGGCATTGAATTGTCCCATTTCCAAAGTTTGTATTAAATAACACACTGCCCAGAGAGGTGGTAGATGCTCCATCCTCTGAAACATTCAAGGCCATGCTGGATGGGGCTCTGAGGAAACTGGTCTAGTGGAAGGTGTCCCTTCTCATTACAGAGGTTGGACTAGATGGCCTTTAAATGTCCCTTCCAACCCACATTATGCTATGATTCTAAGATTTGAACAGGAGACTGCTAAATGGGAGGTGCTATTTCTAGATGAGTGATGGCTAAATTGTATTTCAATTCACTAGTTTAAGCAACCAAATACATCTGCCACCCTCCACAAATAGGTGGTACTTCATAAACATAATATCTTTCACAACAGCACTCCTGTCTCACATGCAGTTACACAAAGTTAAAGAAGTAGCTATATATCAAACCCTTTTTGGTTATCAATGGATGGATTACTTAATATAATTACACAAAGGCATTAGCAAAGAACATTTTTAAATTGCAATTGCTGACTAAAAGACCCCAGACTTTTCCTTAAAGATTTTGTACATCCCCTGTACAAACACCTCAATTTGTATTGTAAACCTTATAGCATTTTGAAGACCACTAGCATGTCCATGGCATAAACTATTTCTATATCAACATGTAGCAGGATGCTTTGTAACCAATGAATTTTTCAGCTTTAATTTATAACATTTTCCACATGTACTGAAAGTCACTAGACAAAACAAGACATATTGGGCTGTCACCATGTAATATGATGGCCATGAATTTACACTGTGGTTGACTTAACATATTTTATTCTATTTTTATGTAAGTTGTTCTGTCTCTTTTTAATGATATAAACCAAAACCATCTTAGTATAAGCACAATGTTGCATTAAAGATCAGGTTTGTATGCATATGTCACAGACTTGATCATAACTTTTTTCATAACAAAAGCAGAAAAAATAAGCCTCTTCTCTTTTAGTGGTGATGTATCGGCTCCAGTAAAACTGTAATCATGATTTCAGAGACCACAGGTAAATTCAGAGGTGCAGAGAGGAGAGAGGCTCAAATAAACAGCCAAGGGTTAGAGCAGTTATTTGAACCAGTTTTCCCACCTCCAGGCATTTGAGTAACTCTAGAGCATAAATCTTTCTCTCACACCTCCAAGGAGCAAGTCTGAACCATGCAGGAATTCCTTATTCTAGGCTATACTTCACATTTTTTTGAAGGAAAAGAAATATCAAGAGCTAACTAGTCTATCTCATTACAAAGCGTAACCAGGTAAAGAAATCTCCACATATATAAATTTAATTATCTTGTGACCAGTCCAAGTAATTCTTAATACTATGATTGAACTATTTCTAAGATATATATACCAATGGAAAGGAATAATGTTCTGAAGGTTACTCTCATGTAAACCTGTTCTATTGACATGTAGATTGTGCTAGAAAGGCAGCTTGATGGCATCCTTTTATTTGTAACATGCCTATTCCCATTACTTTGATTGAAATGAGCAGTTTAACTTTTTGTCTGCATGACCCTTGGGTCAGCACATCACAGTTTGCCAAGCACAATGCACTTGCCAGAGCTTGTAATACTAAGGTTTCATGCATCAGCATTTCACTGCAGCAGCCATCTCTCAACAACATTGTTCTTCCTAGGATGTTCTCAACCCAAAATTTCTTGGCATTGAACACGTGTTTGCATCACAGACTCCACAACAGAGGTTTCCAGTGACACATACTCAAAGGGAAATAAATAACCAAAAGATGCGATACAGGTATTGTGGATTTTGATCAAAGACATTTTGGGGGAAAAAAAATCAGTCAAGAAATTAAATAGAAGGATCATGAAAGAAATCTAGGACTTAAATTCTCCATGTACATAGAAGTAAATGCAGGTCAAGCAGACTGGCATGGCACTCCTTTTTGCTTCGGCCAAACAGCATTATCTCTGGAGTTAACTAGCAGAACATTTGCATTAAGATCAATTGATTCAAGATACTTGCATATGCCATAGAGACCTTGTGATAGTTTTAGATTCAGCCTGTATGCTGGACATGCTCTGCACCTTTCTGAGATCTCTGCAGCCATGAAAGAAGAGTGATTGTCTAGGCTGACCAGATGATGCAGAAGAATTAGGCACCAGGATGCCAGCACGGTTGTGGCATGACTGAGGCTAACCAGCAGGAAATGTAGGAAAGCAGAACACACCTTTGATTTTGCTACTCAGATAAAACAGGTTTTAGCTCTGTGTCTGAATTTGAGGGTGGGGAAAAAGGCAACTTCATTTACAGAATGAAATGGGTTTTTTTTCTCCGTGTAGATGCCATCTTAAAGAAGAAAATATATAACAATACTTGACACCATACATGCAACAACTTTGCTGTATTTTTAAAAGACAGTCTGTGCCAACAAGAAGAAAATTTCTTGTTTTAAGCAGCTCTGATTTTCTGATCCTTGTTGTCCGATACTTGTCTTAGACATGCCTGCTTGACACAGAGAAACCGTTATTAATGCACGGAGGAGGAGGACAGGAGATCTGCTGAAAGCTTGAGCCTCTCCACCCTGGTTTATGACCAGGAGTGGATTGGCTCTATCTTTAAGTAAAGCTCATAACTCTTGCTCACAATAATAACAAGCAAACAAGCTCAGCTGCTAAACTGATAACCTCAGAAGCAGCCTAGCATGACTACACGAATCCATTTTAAAACCCATTTAACTCTGGTGCTAGCTATAAATATACACTGTAAAGTTTTATCTGAGGTCAAATATCTCTGAGAGTTTGTGTAGCGGTTGATATGGTTATAGCACTAGAGGGTTCTCCAAAAGCACACTGCTAACTGACCACCCAGCTACACATTCAATGAAAATCAATACTAAAGCAGGTGCTGGTTTTCAGTGCAGAGTGTTAGCATTATCACTGACCTGTCATTGATCTGATGTAGAAGTGTCATATTGAAAAAGAGTTCATCTAAAATAAAGAGATTCATATAACTTTCAATTTCTTTGTAAAACATACTGGAGTAACCACTCCTGGAGTTGAAACCATCTGTGCAATTTTTGAGCAGACACAAAAATAATACTGGTAGCATTTCTTTCTTAACCTGAAATCCACAAGATCAAGCTTTTAGCAAATTTATTTAGACATTTATGTATGAAAAAGTTCACTGGGCAACAAGAGCTAAAAAAAGCAATTTTTTGTACTAACCATGGATTGTGCTGCAGCCATGCTGCAGTTTACCAAATAATTTCAGAATGAATGTTATTTATAATATTCTACTATGAAAAAAAACCCAGGTAATAATGCTATGTTTCTGAACATCATGATCTATCAAATTCTGATATTCAAATACCTCCCAAACTCTCTATATATGTGATACTCTTTATGAATTTATGCTTTCCAAAAGAGAGAGTTAGTACTCGTAACTGCGCAAGCAGTAATTCCCTTGTCTCTGGTGGTGAATTTCTGAATGCAGTACAGGTTAAATGTAGTTCTTAGAAAATCCTTCACACAGCAAAGGTTGCAGTTCAAAATCTTTGTAAACGAAGGAAAACAGATTACAGATTTGCAGCACTTGAGACCACTTACAAATAATATAAAGTACAAAAATCAACTATAAGTTCGTAAACTCCACAAACCCCAGCTTCCATTAAATTCAAATTTGAAACACGAAGGTGTTTTACACCTTCATCCCCTAAAAGTCAGCTTATATTTTGTTTCTTTCATCCAAATTTTTATGAATTTACAAGGTGATGGATTACTCTCAGTACCTTTAATGCATATTAGTTTTACTAAGGCAAGAGAAATCCTAACTGATATTTCACAAAGCTGGCTGAGGACTGTAGACTCCAGAAGCCAAATGCCTGTTCCCTCTGCGTCTATCTCAGTCTCCCAACGGCACCATAGACTTTTCACTTTTCTCTGAAACACTAAGCTCAGATGTTTGAGAGACAAGATATCAGAGCTGATGGACCATCAATGCTATCTAATAGGTAAAATCATAACTAAGAAAAAAACATTCATTCAAGGCAAAGAAAAGTGGTAAAAGCAGAAGACTTCAAACATTTAAATATGTGCACATGAAAGCATTTTACTAGTACAGCCTTTTTAACCTGTTTCACAACAAGGACTTTATTATATTCTGACTGAGTTAAGAGGGACCAGCAACAGCTTTTCTTTTATTCCTAGAAAGTACTTACACTATTTCTTAGGACTCACTTTCCCTTTTGGCAAGTAAGCTCTGAGCAAAAATAATAGAATTTGAAGGGT
This sequence comes from Callaeas wilsoni, assembly GCA_013398955.1. Classification (NCBI taxonomy): domain Eukaryota; kingdom Metazoa; phylum Chordata; class Aves; order Passeriformes; family Callaeidae; genus Callaeas; species Callaeas wilsoni. Next base: position 30,510 of record VWPU01004324.1, on the reverse strand, counting down.
TTTCTTTGAGGGAAAACGGGAATGAAGAGGATTTGAGCAGATGAAGATGATCAGGTTTTCTAGTGGTGGTGGAAAGCTGTATGTGAGGAATTAAGGAAGAAAGAAAATTTGATGGAAATCTGATGTATAAACAGAAGCATGACGTAAAAAAGCTGCTTTGCTCTCCAAGATGTTAGAATTATTTCATGGCATGGCAATTCCAATATAAAGACAGCTGTTTGAGGCACATAACCTTATCCTTTATGGGTTTGTGAGGTTTTGGGGTTTTTTTTTGTTGTTGTTCTTGTGTTGGGTTTTTTTCATAGCTGGCAGGAAATGTTTTTTTAATTATTTACATATCTTAGTAAAGTAAATGTTTCTATATGAAGAAAGATACACAGTATGTTTTAAGGAACAGATTATTTCATTTTTAAGAGGGTTTTCATCCTTTTGTCAAACTTGCAGTGGTGAGCATGGTCTCCCTCATCTCCATCCTGAATGCTTTCCTAGTTCATCAGACTTTTTGAGAGAAAAGACTGTTGATCTGCTGTTATCCACCTGCTCTGATCCTGTGTAACTTCTTTAAAGATTAAAGGATGAAAAAATGGTCACATGACTTGAGAGCCCAGACCTTATGATAAAGACCAAATAGCCACAGACATATGTATAATTCACTTGAAGATGGTCATAGTTGAGCTTAATGAATAGCTGTCTCAAAGTTTAGAAAATGTTTGCTGAGTGCATAGTTACAAGTTAGAGAATACTCAGCTAACATTTGTGTTGTGACCTGGTTATAGGCTCGAAAAAGCCTTCCTGTGTTACTGACATTATTCACTTCTTTATTGCCATTTGTTTCTGATGATGGAAATAGATCAGAAGACTAGTTCCTGACTTCTAGGAATGTTTGCTTTCCTATATTCTATGTTAAATAGAATAAAAACTATCCTATATTTCCTATATATATGTAGACTATACTATCTGACCAAAGTAGTACTGTACTGTAATGCCTAAGGAAAGATATGGTACCAGCCTGATGACCAGGGCTAGCCAGGAATATTCTACTCAATTATGCTTGCTTGCAGCCCCTATCTGAGGAGAGAAATGTCTCACTCCACACTTGTCTCTTGAATAAGAACCATTCCCTGGATTCATCGCTTCTTTACCACATTCACCGAACACTGCCTGGCCATTTCGAAGCACTGTTACCAGAATCTTCATGGCTCAGGAGAAGTATCAAGTTCTGCACCAACCCCAGTTACATTTGCACTTGAACAATACTTTTAAACAATGACTAGCAAATACCCAGATATTAAGTGTCTTGTGATGACAGTCAAACAGAAGTAACTGGCAGAAAACCACCCAGCACCTAGCTTGTCATGGTGACTTATCCCCACTTTCTCCTGGAACATTAGAGTGCACCTACTTGCTTCCTCAACAGAACATCTTGAACAGCTTCCCAGCCAGGACCTTCGAGCATTTTTAAAAGCTGAGAGATTAATGGGAATCCTTGTGATAGAAATCAGAACCTAGTAAATACACAAATTAAAGTAGACTAATGCTAACACAATTTATAATCTGTATTTCATTAAAATAAGAAATATATGAAATTATTTGAAATAATGTATGCAGAATAGAGCTTTAAGTAGCTGAACACAGATACTAGATTTTTGCTTTTCTTTTTCTGATTTAGGTTTACCATTACTGATTTGAGGGATGCCTGCCATAAAATAGAAGCTTGTGGAGAACTGCCTTTATTAGGAACCTAAATCTCCTATATGTACTCTGGAAGATGAGCAAGACCTCATTCTATAGATGTAACATAGACTCTTTGACCCTCTTCAAGTATGTAGTCCAACTGTATTTTGTTCACTGGTATTTTTGGCCACGTGATTATTTTTAGGAAACTGGTACTTCGCTGTTGCTGTCTTGGGCTGCAATCAGCTGAGGACAGACTGGAACCAAGAATCAATGATATGCAATTCATTGAGCCTGTAGCAGCACATTTTTTCCCTTCTGTTTGCATTTTCTGAACTTAAATGCAGCCACTGTTGGCAGCTGAGAGGATTCACGATTTTCTAGTATCTTGAGGACAATATACGAGCGCTATGTGATTATTAACAAAATTTCAGAGAAAAATATCTTTGCCCTTTAAATATTTATATCTAAGGAGATGAACTTGGTGAGCCAGAGATAGTGTGCATCGATGGGACCGGCTGGAAAAAACGGGCATGCTCTCAGGCTCAAGCAGGTCTACTCGCCAGCAGATCTGACAGTTAAAAATCTCCTGCAAAACACAGGTTAAAAAAGGCCTTTGTTCCCTGTTTTAAAGATTAGTTATACTGCTTTTCTGTTGAGGCCAAAAACTGGTGTGGGTTTTTTCCCTCAGATGGTCTAAATAAGAGATATTAACTATTTCTTTGTTGGGATGCTGTTGCACCTTCAGGCCATTGTCACAGATACAGGACAACCAACTTTTATATATTTATCATCAGAGTGAGTCTGATTAGAAATACAGATGGAAATGTCTAGAAATCAAGAAAGGATAAACAAAAAGATAGATGAATGTCTAGCTTGATTTCAGAACAGATTTATACCTAAGTTTTGATTAAACATTGAGTACCTGCTGTTTCCCTCAGCTTATACTCTAGCAAATAGCAGACAACGTCCTCAAGTTAATTGCAGCTTATGAGAGCTTTAATTTTACTTTTTATGTAGTTTGTTTTAAGGGTAAACCTCAGTCCAATTTATACAAGCTTATGTAGGTTCTTTACATTAGACTTAAAAACCCAACAAAAACATATAATTGATAAAAATTCCTCTTAGATATGCATCTGGAGAGAGGAATACCTCAATCTCAACCCCAGATTTCCTGTGATTGCTTTAGCATTGTTTGTACCAGAAATTTAGGGCCTTTGTTCAGCAGTAGGATGTTCCCCTTATTTCTCCTACCCTAATTCCCTCTTCATGTATGAGAGGATGAGCTTGTGTCTCAGGAGGAAACGTGCTTCACTCTGTTTTTTCCTGCCATGCTATTTATTCCCTCACTGATTTATTTACTGGAGAGAAAACATATTTTGCACAGTTACTTGTGATGCTCTGCCACTGAGATGCCAGTTCTGAGCATGATATAAAATTGTTGATGTTAACTCCTAGAGTCAGTGCTTGACCCCCAAAGAAAAAGTGTTTTGGTTTTTTAATTTTGGGCAGTTATGTCTCATTTCCTTACATTTTCCACACTCATGTTCCCCCTATTTACAAGTTTCTGGGCTGCTTCAAGAGTAGCACCTATAAGGCCAAGTTGATTTACTTATAGACTCTAATTCTACTTTGGAAATGGAAATCCCCATGACTGTTCTTGCTTTTAGACTATTTTTATGTGAACATTTGTACATATGTACGTGTGTGTGTATGTGTGTGTGTATAATTTTATTTTAAGAATAATCTGTCTTTACCAAAAAGCCTATGTACTTCCACTGAAATAGTCTAGCTAATATGTTGTACATTTCTGCATGCATTTTGCTGCAGAAAATTGTGCAGTAGATGCTATCTCAGTAATGTTTCTAGTTAAGGGAAAATGGTCCCTGATTTGCATCATCTAAACATGTACCTTCCCTCAGAATTAAGGTTAATAATAAAAATTAGAACGGAAGACTTATGAGATGAAAAATTCCTGTATGTACTTCCAACAGCTGACATTCATACTCACTTTAATACACATCCAGAAAACCAAATGGCAACAAGTAAAAAGTTTTCAGAATTCTGCTATGCTTATGTTGATTTCCTCAAAGTGTACATTTTTTTTCCCCAGTATATATAACTAAAGGATCCCAGGCCATTGCTGAAGCTTCTAGATGCTAATGAAATAGAAATAACTGGGGAAGAGAAGAGATTTGCATCCATAAACAGACAGAGGCACAGAGCATACAAGATCTTACAATGGTTGTCATAAATAAATATTTGATAAACACAATAATTGCTCTATACCACCAATATATTTCCTCCTAAGAACTGAACCTCTGTGAATCATGAAGGCTAGTGCTATTGAAGGCATGACCTGATAAACTGGTGGTGACAATTTTAGCTTTTAAAAAAGAAAGCTCTTAGAAAAACTTATTTGCTTGCTCAGTGCAGCACCATAGCAGAATTGAGAGCTGTAAGAAAGAGAGCAAAACATGCCTAGGGAAAAGGTGCTACAATTTTAGGGCTGCCAAGTTTTAGAACAGGAGCTGGGAGGCAGCAGGAGGGGGAAGTGGAAATAAGGAAGAGTTTTACTGACTTTATATTCATACAACGAAGCTCTCCTGAAATGACTAGCCAGTTGGAGAGAGGAACTGTCTGCCCTGAAAGTGGGTTATGGTAATTCCTGCATGGGCGGATGGGAAAAGGGAGGTCAGGAGGCAGAAGTCAGGAAGGCATGTACAAACATATCTGTATTCTGCTTTCAAGTGTGCTGCTGGCAGTTCTCCTGCTGCTTCTCACTCTGCTCTGCCTCTCTCTGGGGCTCAGCTGCCGGCTTCCCCGTGTCCTCTGCTGCTCCCGCTCGCCTTGCCAGTGCACAGGCTGGAACACTTCCTCTGCTCTGACTGTGCTCTTGGAGTCGTAAGTCCCCCTCAGAGGGACAAGGGGGCCGGGATTTACAGCAGGATGTCAGCTCTACGTAGGAGTCTGACATTTGCGGGTAGGAATACTTTAAATGTGCTTTAAACAGTGCCTGGTAGCATGCACAGGTGCAAGCACTGATGAACATACAGTAATTATGGAGATGATTTTCCTGTGCCACAGTCAAAGGAAGAAAGCTTAAAATAATTTTTAAAAGCATGGATGAAAATAAAAAGGGGATTTCTGTAAGTTCTAAAATCCCTTCTTTATTACTCTGAAAAAAAAATTATTTCTGCCTCATATCTTGCTCCTTAGAAGCTCAGATAAACCTGAGTAAAATATTGGCACTGCTAGTAACACTAATCAAGCTATGATTCAAGTGAAAAGGAGATTATTGATTTTTGATTCCGATATTGGTATTTGACTATATCATGTCAGGCATTACCTTTATGAAATACCTATTAGCACATTCAGCCATCTAAGCGAAGTTATACCTGGTCCAGTTGAGCTGGGAATCTGATCTGAGAGGTAAGAAGTAAGCGAGAGAAACACATTAATAGAAGAGAGAGAACTAGCCAGACTGTAATCATAAGGAAACATGCTATTCAGAAGTGCAGCCACTATTTCAATGTAATACTGTCAGGAGGAGGCTCTAGCACATCCTGGAGACATGAAGTTTTGCTCTGCCTTGGGACACCCAGGGCTCAGCACAGAGAATGGGCTTCGGTCTCTGATCAGGTTATGCCTCATGCTCATCATAAGCATTTCTTACTTAATAGAGTTTGTCTGTAACAGAGCCTAAGAGGACTATTATTAAAAGATTAGGCTGCCTTCATCTTCTTGCTTAATTAATTTTTCAGTGTAGAAGGGAAACTCCACAGTCCCCAGTCTATTGCTGAGGTAACATATTACAGTATGTGGTCACAGTCAGACTACTGAGCCTCCATGGACACCTGTGGATGAGCAAATCATTCTGCAGTCACATCAAGATCAGTCAAATAATGGATACTTTAAAAACTGTGCAGCAAGCCAACCAGGGAAAAGAAAAAGCCACACACTGGATTCTAGCCCTTTGAAATGAAAATAAAACAAATTTGCTTGGGGGAAAGGTCTTGTACTAGGATAGTCTTTTTACAGAAAGTAAACAATAACAGATGCAAAATTTTCACTGGAATATTTAGAGAAAATTTTATGCAAAAAAAAAGGTTTAATGATGTTTCTAGGTGCAAATTTGCATTGGAAGAAATCTTAAGCATAGGTAGCACTGCATGTTGTCCTCAGATAGCCAATGACCCTGTTACTTTATCACTCTTTATTACTTTATTGTCATTCAGGTTACATTAGCCAAGTCCTGACCCTTAAGCAATTAATTTAACTCTTCTTCTTCCCAGTCTCACATGATAGTTCTTCCACTAGGCTGTTGCCTCCAGTTTCTCACAACAAGTTCAAAGGTCTTGACTTCCTCCTGATTTAGCATAGGGACATTTCTGAAAGCGTTCCATCAGGTTAGCAGCCCTTTCGCTGCGGCTTCCTAGCCAACACATTTCACTGTGAAACAGAAGGGAAGGAGAAAATGAGAATATCTAACTGCTCAGTGTCAACCCAGAGTGAACACTCAGCTACAGGCTATGTCAGAGAAGAGTCCTGTCCCTCATCCTTTTATTCTAATTACTCAAGTGGATTTACAGGGGCACTTGCAGGTGAAACATGTGATCTGAATTCTGACAGCTAACCAGACAGGCATTCTAAGCCACATGTATATAATTCAAACAAGAAAATGTGAGAGATATCACATTTTCCTGATATGTGACTTGGTCATAGCCAACAAGTAGGTCAGTAAGGAAGATGCTAGACAAAGCCATTAGCTTAGTCTATACACCAACAACGAGGTAATTTCCTTTTGCCATTGATGTGACACCAAGTTCCAGGTCACCAGCTATTTCAATGCATCAACACATTGCTATATCAACAGAAATAATTGAAAAGTTATAAAAAAACTAATAAAGCTGAATTATTCCTAACAACTGTAGCCTGAAATACCTATCTAATGAATGGCTGTCCACAGCTCCTTGCAATTCCTTACCAGGACTTAATCTACACAGAGCCCCTTGTGAAAAGAGTCATCCAAGAAGATCTGTCAAGTATACAGTTTTACTGAATCTAATAAATACTTGTATCTGCACCAACAATTCCTTATAGGTAAAAGCAGCATTAATCTTGATGAGGCCCTTAATTCAAACACTTTAATCTTTCCATTTGCCAGACGCCCTTCTTCAGGCAAAATGATACTATTTTCCTGCATCAGAAGGCTATAATGAGGATTTATACATAAGGGTTTGAATATTCTCATATATTACAGCAAAGGACGAACACAGAAATTTCTACAGAAATGTGAATCTAACTTAACAGCCTTTCTAGAGTCAAGTCAAATATCACTGACTATTCTTGTGCTCACAGTTCAGCTCCCCTCTGCAAAGGTAAATAAATTCAACTCACAACATGTACATAAAAATATAATCACAAATGTTACTATTGTATACTAAAATGTTAATGTTTTGCCATGAAAAATGTCTGTTGCCTTGGCAGTATTTTTGTTATTTCTGTCCCACCATGTGTTTGTCATTTGTGGCAGCTTTGCTTTTTAAACCTGAAAATATGAAAAAGCCAGACTCCTGAAAAGCCACATGTAGAAAAAGGCAAAGCCCACGCACATTTAAAATTTTGACAGTTTCAGTACAACATAATGGGCTGTAGAATGAAAAAAAATATTAGTTACCTTTCCTTCCCATAGAAACCCTTGAAATTGTTTATGCACAATTTCAATTTCAAGAATACATGGAGAAGCTCTTTCCACTATAGCCACAGGTCCTTGTAGGTGTGAGAGTTCTCTACTGGACACCAGAAGTGTCAAGAATTGTGTCTTCTAATGTTGAAAATTTATTCCACACCCATTATTTTCATGAGTGGAATTTAAAAAAAAAACTTCAACAAAAATTTGAGCAGCAGAAGGAGCACACTTACATGAAGCTCCAGCAAGTGTTTTACCAGCATTTCTGTTTTGCTTTGTTCCTTGCTAAGTATAACTTGACAAAATATGCTTTGACAATGCAGAACTTCAAAATGTATACTTCAAAATCTGCAAATTACAAAACTGCCTTAAATTAGATTTTTATCTTGTTCTGAATTTTAACTTTAACAATATTCTTCGCTCATATTCTATAGTTTCCTTTCACAACTGTGATGACTGGAATTTTTTTTTTTCTTTGGCAGTTCTACTGAAAATTTAATAAATTTAAATAGTAGTTTCTGAAGAGGGCAAATTTAAAAAGACAACTTGATGGGATGCTTGTGATAAAACTTCAGAACTACATTTTTTCAATCTTTCTTTCGAGGACCAAAACTTCTCAGACCTCTGACCAAGAAAATCCAATGAAAAAATCAAAACCAATAAATGCTTAGGCAAAGAATGTAAACAACAAGGAAGAGCCAAAAAAAATCTTCACATCAAATATTTCCTAGTACCAGTAATGAATAATTCTTCTCTGGATCCAGAGATCTAGTTACAGACTTCTATTAAAGCGCTTTCTGACAAAGCCTTTCCATAAATTACCCATTTACATAAGCCCTCCTCCTTCTAGAATGAGAACACCCCTTTTGTAAGTTAAACAGCTATGCAAGTTTGATTCAACCTAAAGGAAAAAGTCAGACCTAAAATTCCTTCAAGCAGCCAAACAGGACAGTCATATCTCAAAATTGTTAGCATTTTCCAACTCTGCCAGCTAATGACAGACCCTGTGATGAGAATACAGCCTATCTCTAGGAAGTGACTCACCAAAACATCGACATATGTTTGTGTTCTCCCTCTAGAAGAGCTCAAAGCAATTTGGAGAGAGACTTGAACTGCTGCAACAGAGCAGGACATCACAGAGTATGCTGTACGTTTGTTTCTGTTTTATTTTTTTTTAAATTAGGTTTAGTGTATGTGAGTCATCATAGATGTTTCCTTCCTTTTATCTTCCTTAGGAAAAAAAGAGAGCTTTTAACTATTTGAGTCTCTAAATTGGCAGGATTACTTAGAACTTTTTAAAGGCATTACAGACAAGTGTTATTAAGGCAACGTTTCCTTACTCTCCCAGATAACCATGGCACACAATTAATCATTTTTTCAGTCTTATCAGTGTCAAGCCAATAGTAAATTTCCTGAACTTCTGATGAAGCACTTTTTTTAAAGATGTGTTTAAGAGAAACAAAATAACAATGAATGCTTCTCTAGCTATGTTATCATTCTTCACCTGGATAGTTGTTCTTATTTATAATTATGACTTTTGCACGTGGTTCCACTATAGTAAATAATTTTAAACATAACAAGGTTCAATGGATTATTTTTATTGTTAATGGGAAAAGGTCTCATTGGAAGATTTTACTGAGCTTATATGATACTATTTCCTAATGAAGAACAGATAAACTCTTACATTCTATATAGTGTAGTTAAAATAATTTATAACTGCAGATGAGAATTTAATTAGCCTCAAAGTTAAAATTTCCTTTTGTTTCTGAAAGCAATTAACTTAAACTCCTTGAGGTGTATATTCTTATATCAAGAGAGGGAATTTTATTGTACTGCATAAAGCACTAAATCTGAGCACTGCTGTGTGTCAAGTGACCAAAGCATTCATAAATGGATAACTGGACCAACATTACCTGTGTAATTAGAGCTCATCAAAGTTATGACTTCCCATCCTGCAGCATAATAGGTGAATCCTAAAACTAGATGCTAAGGTAGCAAATTCAGAAATATATACGTCCTAAAAACCCCCATTTATTTTCAACCCTATTGTTTTATCAGCTCTTACTACAGTAACTTAGCAGCAGATAATTGTTGAAACAAGTGCAAGACTGTCCAAAGGGGTTGATAGGATTGATGCCCCTTCATGGCACAGCAGGATTAATCAGACACACTCCTGGTGGTGGGCTGCTCTATCGAGCAGATGTTTGACCCCCTGCTGAAGGTTCTACTGTAAAACATAGTGGTATAACCCCTGTTTAGATACTGGTAAGAAAATTAACTTTTAGCTTCTGCAGACTTACGAAGGGCCTCTATCTCCCACTGATTTCAAACCTGTCTTCTGTGAAAGTCAGCTCAACCCCATTGTTTCAGGAGGTACCTCTAAACCAAATGAAAATGCTTGTCTGGCAGGCAGCTGAAACAATCTGAGATACCTGTTAAAAGAAGGCGGCACAGGGAGGTGGCATTAGCCCTGTTTATTACTGCAAGTCAGCTTTGGGAAAGGCAACCTCATCTCAGAGATCAAGGGCTGAGCAGAACCAGCCCCTGCTTGAGGCAGAATCCATGCTGGGGGCTTTTCTGTGTCCCCCCTTGATGCTACCTGCCCACTGCAGTCCCAGTGCCTGCCCCAGCCAGACAGGATGCCTGTCGTGGTTCACTGAAGTGCAGGGCAGGCCTCTATGTCCTTGAAACCCAGATAGGTTTTGCAGTCTGTAACTCATGATTTTGATCCTCTTTTTATTAATTTCCTAAATTCCAGATCCAAGCCATTTTCATCTTTTGTCTGTCTCTTGTGAGTTCAGCTGTTCAGTTCGGAAGTGAGGCGTGGTCCTTTGGAAACTCAACTTCGCAATTAACCATTTGAGGGCATGAAGAATTATGTCACAGCATCACATTTGATTGAAAAGAAACACGGCCTGCAATAGGTAGCTTGTTAGAACAAGGTTAGTATTTTCTTGCTACATAAAAGGATGCTTTCATGTCGGTCAGGAGCACCTCTGTTCATATTGATGCAGATTTCTTTTTTTTCTCCTGACTTTAATGTAAGGAGAACGAAGCATTTCAGATTTTATTACCACAGTGACTGCTGAAATATGTATTAAATTAGAGATGTGCCAGTGCTGGGATTTTAACAATAATTCAGACAGCTATGGAACCACTACAGACATGTCAGTCTCTCCTCTCTGCTTAACATCTGCTTCAAATAAATCAAAAGCAGATACTGGCTCACCAAGTCCACAGTAAATCCTATGAACTTAAAATAAATACCTTCCTAAACCACCTCTTATTAATGACAGATATCTATAAATGTGGATATATTTATAAGAAACTAAGCTGCTCAGACCAAGTACTGCTCACCGTTAAATAATTATCTACAATAGTAGAGTGCCTTGAGTCCTGAGATACTTTTTTTAAAAAAATTAATTATTTATTAATTTAAAGAGGATGATGATAAATAAACAAACACAGCTGAGAGACTTGTGTTTTCCTGTTAAGGTAACAGCAGAGTTGGAATGTCTCTGTGTGTATATGAGCATATATGCACCACTCACCCACCTTTCCTAAGCCTAATTTTGGCTTTTGGGAGCAGGACATCAGTGTCTCACTAACCCCTCCCTACCAAAAGTAGGATAAAACAAAATTTTAAATGTCAAATCACAACACATCTCTGGAAAGGAAACTGGGGAAGGGGGGAGGAAAATTTCACCTTGTAGCATCAGGAAGATGGTGTTTAAGTTTATTTGATTTGCTGTTATAAACCAAATGTTTTAACTATGTCCCTTGCCTATTCTTTATGATGTATTTTGCACACAGCATTTTCTCTGATTCCTTTTCATGAGAATTAAACTCATGTGAGAAGTGCAAATGACCAAGGCATTCACCTACAACTATTTGAAGGTACAACACCAAAACATCCTTGTGTTTTACAGTAAAGGAAAAAAGTCAGAACACTGTTGACAAACGTAGGAAAGCAGAAGAGGTCATGGAAACTGAGGATATCACAGATTCCTCCAAGCCACTGGACAAACAGTCACAGACACAGTAAGTGACACATGGCAACAAATTTGTCATACAGGTCCCAAAATGCTGGTCACTGAGGCAGCAAATCCCTGTTCAGAGCAGCACCTAGGTAAACACGCTCATACGTGTACAAATAAGTCATACTTCTACCCTACCAGCTGCTGGGAGAGACATGGAGAGAGGCCAGGCTGAATTTGAGAAGGTAGATGGGGCAGCTGTCAGAAGAGATCCTGCTGTAGCTGCTCTGGGGCAAATGGAAAGTACTGCTTTGCCCCTACAGACTGGTTAGGATTTTGCTTCAGAATTTGCCTCTTGGCAAACAGCAGGGGTTATTATGTTTACCATGGGATAGTAAATAACAACTACCCTCAAAAATATAAGGCCTTTATTTAAACCAAGTCTGTGCAGGGAGGAAGCCCCCTTGACTTGCACTTACATTTGAATTCAGACATTTCTACTGCCTGCATAATTTGTTACACATTTCCAGTTTAAGTGTCTCATATGAATGTACACTTTTATACAGTTATCATAATAGTTTGTAATCATCTGAGATTGATTTAGCCCCACTTTTTAATATGTGCTTTATATTATATTCTACATCCTTGTAAAGGTTGGTGGCAAATTGCTGCAGTTAGAAAAATGTTACCATAAATTTTGAGGCAGGGCAAAGAAGAGTTAGCAGCCATTCCATAGTGTTATAAACACTCACTTTTTTACCTGCTTTGAAAATCACAAAAGAGTAGAACAGGTCAATTTGTTCAAGGGAAAGTTTATGACAACTGAGAGATCTGTAAACACTTCAGTATGCTTTGCTCATTTCTGCCCTGATGCCCAAGTAATGTCCAGGCTCAAGTGTTTCACTGACTCGACTAACAGTTATGGGCTTCTCTCTAATGAGGAAGATGGTGAGATGTTAGAGATGCCCCAAGAGGGAGCAGATGGTGCAGCAGTCCCCCAGAGCAGTGCCATCACCCCGGGGTGCACTGACTGAGCTGTACCAAGCAGCCGAAATGCAGTAACATGCTGAACTGGCTGTGCTGCTTCTCCTTCTTGCCCTGTGCAGGGCAAAGATACATCCAGTGCTGCCTGCTGGCCTGAGCTGCCTCAAAGATTTTAGTTCTCTTGAAGGTTGGGTTCAAACTGTGCAATCCTCCAAGTATTTGGTATGCTCAGTGGAAATAGTCAACCCTTACATTCTTTTTTTAAGTGAAAAATCGGGGGAGGGAATGATTTTATTTTTAATAACATTCTGTCAAACCTAAACACATATGGGAACACAACAGCTTTCCAGAACAAAGTTTTCTTTAGAAAACTGCTCATGCCTCAAAGGCCTGAACATGGGGAAGAAGACCCTGATAATCACATCAGGGTAGCTGCTGGGGAGGAGGTAAGCCCAGTGTCTAATAGAGATCTAGACCCCACATCCTAGGTGAGTAACACAGCCACTAAACTGTTAAGTCTTCTAGTATAGCTTTCCTATGAGAAACCCTTTAAATACCCTGGTTTCTTTCTGCTTGGAATGGGAAAGCTTTCTGAGACCATCAGTGTTCCCATTCACCTCTTGCTGAAATGCCCAGGGAGCATTAAGAAGCTATAGGACTGAACTGGACATCAAATTTCTTGAGGTTTGGTTTTTTGGTTTTTTTGTTTTTTTTTTTCCTTTTTGTTTGTTTGTTTGTTTGTTTGTTTTTTATTCTCACAGAACTATATTGAAAGAACATGACTGCACTTTGCAGTCTAGAGACATTTAAGAGACTGAAGTAGCAGCACAAGAAGAGAGAGTAGAACATGGAGAAGCAAAGAAAGTCTTTCTTTCTCTACTGTTAAAATCCTATGTCTAAACAAAGCAGGAAAAATGTAGGAGTAGCTTGGGAAAAAGAGCCAATATAGTTCAAACATTTTACACTTGCTCAGATTGGTGAGCCCTACTTAGTTAACACTTCCACAAGGTGTTAACCAGCTCCAAGGATAATCATGCTTACCTTCTGAAATGAGAAATGTTCCAGGGCAAATTTCTTTCACTTTCTCCTGTACAGCTCCACAGCTTGCTAATTGAGGGTGGAAGCAATGCATATAGCACATTAATGGCTCTTGTTAGGGCCACAGATTGATCCATATTGGGACATAACAGGGATTAGATTTCCAGCTCTGTCTTTTGAGAAACACCTGCTAAAGGAAATATTGAAGTCTTCATGCAAAAGGTGGTACAAGACAGCTTTCCAATAATGATTGGAATCATGAAAGTGAGGTAAAATATTTATATAAACAGTTTATAACACAAAGCCAGAGTGCTTCCTCATTTTTTCGAGTCCTTATCTCCTCAAATAGGGACTCTTAAAAAAAACCAACATGTAAAGGCAGAAAGCAAGTGGAACTAAAAACACAGCAAAATTATGAGATATTTGGAAAAAAAAATGTTGTAATGGATAAATAACTATTTATAGGCATATTCAAATATTCACATTATTCTAGTGCTGTTGTTTCTAGAAAACTCCTCTGCAAAAGGAAGAGCTCCCGACAAAAGTGAAAAACCATTTTCCCTGGAATACAACTGTGCAGGTAGCAATGCTTATGCATTTCAGCTAATGGAATACGCTTTAATTATCCAAACTCACCCACAAACTAAACGCTCAAAATTATAGATAATTTAGCAAGCTCATGAGAAGGCAGCCAGCTGAATTTCAGCTTTTTCTTTCCAAAACATAGGATGCAATATGATAGAACTATCTGTAAATGCTCTTGGGTTTCATACAGAAAGAATCGGGATTCATTAAGGGATATTTTAAACACGCTAATCTAATCTTTGGATATTCTATAGAAAGATATTTTACAGAGGTTCTTAGCCTAGCAGTATGATGCAGAAAATTGCCATCATATCAGGATCTTTCATTTGAACAAGAACTCTTCAGCTCTTTCTGAGTTTAATGCTATTTTTTTCCTGCACAACAGCATGGATGAAAATTGGAAGTAGTCTACTCTTGATCACAATATAAGATATCCATACTTTCTGATGATGCAGATTTACATGTGTAATGAATGGGTTTGTACATATGTATACATGAATGGATGTGTACATATATACAGACAAATGTACAGTTGCATCTCTGCTGTGTATACATATATATTTGTGCTTTTCTCTTCAGTTTAGGGGAAGTGCAAACTGAAGAAGCTGATAAGTCAAAGCATTGCACAATCACATACAGTTTGCTTGCTGCTGCTAGGACAGCACAGCTGCAGCTGGAGCCTGTTTCTGTTTGGGACACAGCACTTCCAGGTCTGTGTGATGCACGACCGAGGCCTGAGAACTCACTTCCATGCCCTCAGTTGGGGCTCCAGACCCATCTGCTCAACCTCTACCTTTCGGCCTGCTGGGCAGTGGCAGGTGTTATGCAAAGGCTGCTGCTTTGCTCATCTCTGAAAGAAACTACAAAAAAAATTACAGTAAGAGAAGAGGTTTTATGAATCTAGATTTTTCAGCGACCACAACACTTTTTTCCATACCTCAAAAGAGGTAATTTGACTCCCCAGGCAGTATAGAATTAGTAACATTTTAATGGCATTATCCAAAAAAGTATTAGGTATTTCTAAAATTTCTGGACCATCGCTCTCCTCCCAAACTGTAATTGAAAGATAACTTCCTATGTGAGCCTAAACTGGCAAATTTCTGTAAACAGTTTATGGCCAATACAAAACCCAAAAATAACACGTCTTCACAGTGAGCATCATAGTTCAGTGAATTCAATTTGGCATATCTTGGGTGGGTTGGGGTCTCATTCAGCTTATGCTTGGACCTAATTAATGAAGAACACGGTACATGGCAATTGTCAAATTTTACAGTGTTAGGCACACTGTAAAACGAGCTGTGGACTAGAACTGTACAGCCCTGCTGCTTCTTATTGGGAGCAAACCCACAATTTTTGGCCTTAATTTACTCCGTAGTGTCCAATCAGATCCTCTGTGTCAACACTAGAATATTTTGAGCATTATGTCTATTTGTCTGAGACTTTCTTTTTCTGCCTGGACCACATCTGGATCTTGAGAGAATGCTTCGCCCTATGAAGATTTAGGGTCTAGAGTCAAGCCGTAACAATACAACAGCCACAGAGCTGTTTTATTTTACACTTGCTGGCAAAAGGGTTAAGGAAAATGACAGCTGCCAGACCAAAATTTGCTATTGTGCCATGATGATAAGCACTTCAGTCAGTCATTTCACCACCACCACCGTCAGCCCTAGGGACTGCATTTATCAGGATCCAAAAAGGAACACCTTAAGGCGTAGTAGCCACAAGATTAATTTTGACAAATGCGTATATAAAGTACTCAGTCTGCAAAGATGAACCACTCCTTCCAAAACCAAGCAGCTGAGACAATACAGCACATACTTCATTTCATATATTTGTTTCTTATCTCAGGATGGGAGGTCCCCTCGCACTGATACTTGCAGTGCCCATACAGACACCATCACTATTCTAGAGGAATTTTCTATAAACTCTACACCTTGCACATGCATTTAAATGCGAGTTACTAAGGCTCAGGACACAGCAGCAGTTGTGATTGTTCTTGTTGACATAAATGCCAAAATCCTAATTTCCCAAGTTTTCTGCCTCAGTAACGGTTCCTGCTCCAAACAAAGGACTGACATCAATTATCCGAGTGCCCATCCTCCTTCTGCTCAACGGAGTCTTGTGCTGCAGATGGTGCAAATGGCCTGGCACATGCAAAATCCAGTATATGACTGTGAACGACTGCCAAGGCAGAACACAGTTCAAATATAAGGTACAGTGGCCGAGCTCTCTGGAGGTCTTTGCCCACTCAGACAGAGCTATCAGCTCCCCACTTCTACAGGAGCTGTGCGTGCACGTCTTTGTACCTCATTCCTTGAATAACTTGGAAAGTCCAGACAGACTGCCTGAAAATAGGATTCCAGATGGAGAATAAGGCACATAGCCTGAGAGAAGCATTAACTTGATGTAGCCTTCATTTTCTCAAAGTGCTTTGGAAAGATTTCTTGAGCAAAAAAAATGCAGAAATGGCTATCAAGGTAACATCACAATTACTATTTCATTTTAATTTGTCTGTAGCTTACTCCTTCAAATATTTAGAACTTTTGAGTACACTCAACTAACTGTTTTCTGTGAGGCACTGTGGTTACAAATCGCAGTGCTTGGCACACGAAAGCCCAATGCAAATTCCCTGATACTGATCACCTTTCGGAAAACAGGAGTTAAATTAAAAGAGTGAAATATTCCTGAAAGCCTCCAAGTTACCCATATTCCTTTGCAGGGCTCATTACTGCAATTTCTATTTTCCTTCGGGTATTCACAGATTTTCCTGAACACAGACAGTGTTGAAGCAGGCTACATAGCTCATAAAACCTATTAAAAACCAGACTCTTTCAAGAAGGGAGGAGTCATCTAATTGCACCCTTCTCCCTTTTGATATCTCTTCATCAGCACCAAATTCACAGACAGAAATTGTGAGACCTGTACTGTGGGCCTTCTTCAGTGGCCAAGTCTCAATCACTCTTGGCTGAATCGCATGATAATTAGGAATAGTCGGTACAGAATAAGTACTGATAACACAGCAGAAGGGAAAAAATACAGCATCTACAGAGACTTCATAAATACTGTTGTCAATAGTCATTGTTAATACTCAGGAAAAACTCAGAAGAATGAGAACAAAAGTATGTTACTGTTCCCAGCACTACTTTTTACTTATATATAACCCTGGGAAGCTCACTTCAAAGCATTTCTGTAGGACTGGCACCAAAATACACTTCCACAATATGTTTGTGGAAAGCTTCAAACCGAAAAATATAAGCATAACTTAAAAACAATATTCCCCCTACCATGAAAGATGCTAAAGAATACATACATTTCTTCCAAAGTATTTTTCTGAGGTACACAGTTTTACAAAGTAGGATCTTGCTCTCTGGAAAAGAATTTTTCAGGATAAATGAATATGTACTAGTCACAATGTTTATATTGATTTAAAATAGCAGTAACAACTCTTTCTCTTTGGCTAAATTTGAAAAGAAAAAGTTTTTAGTGATTCTGACAGGATAGCATCATTCCCATTTTGCTTTCTGTTCTGCTACATTAAGCCTCCAAACTCATCAGAGTTCTGTGGGCTGAGTTCCTGGTTATGTTGCAGTGTTATATTCCTGATTAACATGCTTTAAGCAGAAGCAATAGGTTCTCCAATTTAAAAAAAAAAAGTATATTTGAAGAGAGAGGCAACAACAGGACAGCTACCGTATGGGCAACATAATACATTTAACAGTTACAGTACTTAGCATAAATGATATTGTTGACTGATAACAAATAGACTATGCTTTAATTGATAGAACAGATAAAACCACTCTTCTGTCAAATTAAACTTTGGCAAATGAGTCCATCTGCCCTTTTAAAATATAGCTTAGGAAGATTAAGGTTCATGTTCCAGATGGCCCAAAAATAACCACTAGAATCTTCCAGCTATGCTTGAATTAAGAAGCCACTATATATATCCACAAATTTGACATACTATGAATTATGCACAGAATGATGGGGAAAAGAAAAAATGGGTAAATGAAAACAAAATTGGGCATGTTCCTTTGACTTTAGATATCTAATTTAGACACCCAAAATATAAGGATAATTTCCCATGGCATCTTTTATTATCAGGAAAACAAAAATCAGTCCTACCACTTTCTGTTTTCTGGAGGAATCTGTTCTGTGCTGTCTTCAGAATCCCAGCTGGTCTGGCAGCTTCATCTAAAAAATGTGAACAGCACAAATGATCCCCTAAGACTTACAAGAACCATCACTAACAATGATTGTTTCAGATCATTAAATGTGTTACTGGTGGCTGTTAAGGGCATTTAAACAAATAGGTTTGTTATGGCATCCCATTACTCTGCTTTGCATTACTTGAGAAGAGGACACTAAATCCCCAAGGAAATTATTTTTCATCTTTTTCCCCAAATAATTGAAAATATCAGATGAAGGTAACATGATTATTAAAGGAATTTTCAGAGATCTGGCATGGAGATGGAGTCCAGAAGAGTCTATTACAAGCAGTTTTCAAGTTTTCCGTTCCAATTCATGAACCAAAGCTGTTCATTTTTGCCCTGATTAGCTGAGTTGCCACCGATCTACCATTCAGATTTACAAGGAGAGAGAAATTAGGTGTTTGTGTTTTATAAAAATACAAAGACAGAAAAAACAAGAGTAACAATTTAGTATGCCCTACTATTTAAACTGCAAAATATACCCAGTAGAAAAGAAAGATAAGTACACAAATGGAATAGGACACGCATTTCTACAGTTGTGGTATGAAACAATCACCAGGGATAAAGATTAATGCCGGATAAAGATTAAAGCAGATATAAACTTTACCATTTTCCTGCAAGCCTGTACCTGATGGTAGCCCATATTATGGTTCAAAAGCCAGGTATCAGAGATCTGACTCCATCTGGACCAAGGCTTCTTTATTTGCACAGATAATTAATAAGTCTTCCCAAGGCCTGAGTAAAACAATGCAAGCTGGTCAGGAAATACACTCTTTCAAACTTAAACAAGCAGCACAACTTCTCCCCAGAAGAAAATGAAATGAGGAGAAGCAATTGGAAAATTATCAGAAGGGGTACATGCTACATTTTGTACATTTTGAATATTAATTTGGAGAGTATTTAAAAGGAATGTTCTCATATTTTGAAAAAAGCTTGGGTAAAGAACTGTCATGAAAGAAGTATTTAAAACAGCCATATTAAGGGGAGAGGGAAAAAGAAAGAGAAATAATCCACTGAGGAACAGGGGAGGAAATGACAATAGTCTTAAAAATAAAGTCCCCTTCCAGTACACACCAAGGAACAACTAGGAAAGATATTAGTTGCAAACAACTCCTAGGAGGAAGCCAGGGATTCACAAAGATTCATCTTTCCAAAGGAAGAAGACAAAAAACAAGCCGAGAAATTCAAGCATAGTAAACTGATAAATTAGAAAAGTATTTATTCACGTGTCTGGTCTGAATGAAAAAAGGAATGGAATAGCAAGTGATGACAAAACGCCAAATCACAGACATTTCTGACTATGTAAAGCCTGCAACACAAAACATCAGTTTCTCATAATGAAGTACAGAATAACTTAGTAAGACTATGAAAGCTTTACCACAAAACCTGATTGACATTTCAGGGTACAGCAAAAATAAAAACAGGATTTGGTCTGGTCACATTGTCATACTTTTGGTTCAGACTTCCTGAGGACTCAAACCAGCACGTTTTAACAACTTGGGATACTTAAACACTTCCAATTTGGAGATAATGCTGTAGACTAAGGTGACACAAATGTTGAAGTGAGCTGGGAGACAGAGTTGGGTGACCGGAGACCTTAGAGCTGACACGGGTGTGCCTGTGGGATCAGCTCTTCATGACTGCTATTTCATACAGGTATGATCAACACAGCAAAGAGCAATTTGGGAGAATTTGTTAATGATTCTCATTATTCTTTTCTTTAACAAAAACTGAAAGAATGTTTCCCTGTTCATGAACACTCTGCAAAGAACGTCATGCTGCCAAGCTCCTCCCTTTAGCTCTATCACTGATAAGACTTGCAGACTGAGGAAGAATATGAGCATTACAGACAAAGCTGAAACCATCCCTTTTTCAAGGTAAGAGATTTTTTTGCCATGGTCTTAAATAGCCTTCAGAAAGTAGAGACTGAAAAACAAAATGGTTCCAAAAAGTTGCTCAGATTAACAGACGACTTTTACACTGCTTCCTTGTGCAAAGCATTCAGGGAAAAAAAGCCTTCCACCACAAAACTAAGCAAGGTGCTGCATACTATGGTTCTATTTCTTGTGCTTTGAACATTACATTAGACAGCCAACAGACAACCAGCAGCTAAATGGACTGGGTTTTGAAAAGCTTTTATGCTATCATCAGAAAAAAATCACATTTTAAGGAAGGCAACCACAGAGGTACTCATAAAAGTGTAAATAGACAAGAACAGCGTGCAAAAAAAAGGCTTAAAGCACCCAAATCAGTTATCCTAAGAACAAGAGAAGTAGGTATGTTTCCTTTGTGAGGCATTAGAAAATTTTTCTGCGATAGTCAGTATTCCCTTTTTTTCCTTTCAGAAGTGTAAGAATGACATCATGAAAGAAGAGCAGTGGAATTTAAATCTAAAGAAAAAGAGAACATTGCTTCCAGCTATTCACACTCATAATCTGTGAAATTTATGGCCTGAGAAGATAGCATTCAAATTAGCCACTCCTTTAAACTGAGCTTAGGGTTCTAGGGCCTATGTAACAACTTTATGCTTTTTCATGTTAAAATACAGGCAATCAAAAACCATAGATGAAGATGTCACAAGAGCAAAAGTTTTAAGACTTTTTTCTTCCTTGATTTATAAGGATTAGTCTTTGGCAAAACCAACACTGATCACAAGTGGAAGGTATTTTCTTTTTTCTACAAACCTCTTTTTTTTTTTCCCTGCTGTGACATTATATTCCTACATTTTGTTGTTTACAACAATAAACTCAAGCCAAAAAAAGAAAAAAAACTCCACAAGCTCAAAAGAGGTAAAATGAAAAGGTGTTAAACCTTTGCATGTCACAACTGAAATGCACGTGGTTCCATGACCTAGCAACATCATAGCTGGGAAGCAGAATGACCATTTTTACAGGGCACTGACAAAATGCATTTCCTAAATTAGCCAAGGCTGTTGAATCCAGATAGCTTTGAAAGAAGAAATTAATTCAGTCTGATGACAAAAAGATGAAGCAATTTCCTAGCTCTACACAGCCTATTATTGCTAAATTTTTACAGAATTCTCAGCTGCAATGTAAAAAATATAAGAAAAACCCCATTGCTATCACAGCTGCCAATTAAAATTTCAGAAATCAGACGTTTCTGCTTAGTTTCAAACACGATTTGTATGGATTTTTCTTAAATATGTAGTGGGAGACGGGAAATATGTGACTTGGGCAGGTTTTAATGAAAACACTTAATGATGAAACCATAGCTGTACTCTCACCTCAGTCAGAAAGCAAGAGACATTGAAGTTACCAAGACATGGAAGAGAAAAAGTATAAATAAAGAAAGAAAAAGGAAAGAACAGGAGCGAGTGGAAACTTTACTAGCAGTTTTCAATTAAGACTATGACAGCATTGTGACAAATTAAAAAACCGGAGAGAAAAAAACAAAGGCAGTTCAGCAAAATTGGGGGTCATTCCATCCCAAGATGCCATGGAGTTTTACTCTTCCACATCTGACTGGAAGGTGTTTGGCCAGTACAGACTCATTGAGGGGAAACACCAGAACAGTGAACATAAAATCTCCACCCAAAAGTAATAGTCACAGCTCGTTACTCTATGTATTAATAAGAGGTAATTTTTGTATACTCCACATGGTGTATGTGTGATTTTGTCTTGGCACAACAGAAAATGCCTTCACAGGAGTGACCCCGGGAGCTGAGTGTTACAGCAAATGGAGTAGGAAGCTGTGATATAGTTAAGAAATTAAATCAGTTTATTATCTTCAGCAGCTGCCTTAGCAGTGTTTTTGTATTCTACTTTTGATTTTAGGTGTCTTGTACAAACAGCATCATGATGGTGGTCCAGGCTTGTGAAAAGCGGTGTTGAGCTGGGTGCCAAGGACATTTGCATACAAGTACACGTACATTTAGCAACTAGTTTTACTCCAGCTAATGCTTATGCAACACAACTTGGTTTATTATTATCAAAAATTGTAATGAGCCTCCTCCTTATTCCCTCCGCTCCCCCTCCCAAAAAAGAAGCTGGTTATTAAAAATGAAAAAAATTATCACTGAGTAACAAAATTATAAACCTTAGTGAGTCATATAGTCCCTAGAATCAAGACACATCAGTAGCTCAAAAATTATAGTTTTCCTGATGGTTGGATATTGAATGAGTAGACAGTCAGGGAGAAAGGCTCATGATCAAACTTTAGACCACTTCTAGAGAAATTTTTCCCATAAACATAGTATGAAGAGTATCTTTTTACCTCTTAAGGTCTTGCTGACTTGCTCCACAGTAGGTTTCTGTATCCAAAGTTGCTTTTTCTAAGGATAAAAAAAAAAAAAAGCTCACGTATGTCAATATATATGGTTTGCAAAATGTTATCTATTCACAAAATTGTCAGTTGCAGCAGGGTATTTTCGAAGTCACCTTTACCAGTGACAATGAAATTAAATGAACTAACAAACATCTGCAGATCTGGACACCTTCCAAGGAATAAGGCAGAAAAAACAAAACTCACAAGCCCTAAGAATTCAAGGTTTGGGAGCAGTTGTACCTTTCTCCCGTGATGGTAAAACACCTAAAGGAAGACAGATATTGCTCTTCTGTTCAGGGCTCACTATCTCAGGAAGACATCCCTGGTCTCCTGAAAGCCACTTCAGCCTTAGACTGACCTTCTTGACCCCACAGTGGAACCCATGGATCCTTGTGATGCCTTTTGCTCCCACATGTACATCTACAAATATTTGAGAAAAAATATAGTGTTGTTTGACAACTAAACACAAGAAAATTGTGAACTATTTTATCTAAAGAATTTGCTTCTTTAATCTGAGGGTGATCAGACCTTCTAGGTCTTGCATTTGGGACTGGGGAGGATTGTTTTTGTTTTGGTCAGGAATGGGAGTAAAGGAGTGTTATTTTTTCCCTGTTTTCTAGGTCAGGCAAACAAGCACTGCAATTGCTGTTGTTAACTGCTGTCTCAAGCTGGTTTATTTTAGGTATGCCAAGAGAGCAGGGGCACTCCCATGTAATTAAGCAAAGAAACTGGGAGTCCTTCTTTGGACCAAACTTATTGCTTCTTCAGATCTCCTGGCTGGTTAAAGAAAGCTCTCAGAACCCACATGTCTTCTCTCTATCTCCATCATGCTACTGTCTTTAGCACACTTTTCTCAGCTGGACCCCTCTGCAAATCCTTTAGTGAGAAGGCAGCACTAGAGGTTTTTTGGTTTTTGTTTTTTCAAAAGAGCAAGCCCAGCTGCTCTCCCTAGACACTAGGGATCCCTTTTGCTTTGCTGCAGTATTCAAGTTTACCAATTTATAAGGCCAAAGCAGAAGAAAAGCTTCTAGTTTAAAAAGCAATAGCTCTTACCATAGCACTTCTCATTAAAACATACTTTGTGTGTAGAAATTCTGAAAAAATCTGAACTTTCCTAGTAAAAAAATGATCTGGTTTCTGCTCATCGGAAACCCTGTGATAGGGTCTGTATTAACAGGATTCCGGTGGGCCGGAAAACAGCCCCTCACAAGAACTAAAAGAGATAAGCTTTACAGTTGGCTCTGAGGGTATCATCAAGCTTTTAACACTAAAATGTTAATTAACTGGAGCTCAGGTTATTAGTCCCACCTGCAGAATGTTTCAAAGTGGATGGGACCTTGCTAGTTTCACTCGGAGTGTACAAGGATTACAGAATTATATCGTTATTAAGAACCACGAGTTGCTCTGACTGCAGGGCTCGCTTCAGTGAGGTATTAACACATAACAAAATTATCCGTGGTAGGCCTAGCTTTTTCTTCTTTTTGTTAAGTGCTTTCTTAAGAACTGTGCAAATGAAATGCCAAGACACACTTCTCTCAGTGAACAGCTTAAGTTCTCAGCGAGCACAGTAGTCAGACAACTGATAAACTCTAACTAGCTCTTCCCATCAACTGCTTTTCACAATTAAAAAAGCCCACCACACAGTACCAGGAAAAAACCCAACCAAAAACAAAACCAACCAACCAACCAACAAAACCCACAAACTAAAACCAAAAAAACCCCAACCAACCAAACCAAAAACAAACCCGAAAAACCCAACAACAACAACAACAACAACCACCAAAAAACCAAAACCAAAACCAAACAGCAACAAAAAACCCCACACAACAAAAAACCAGCAAAAACTCCAGAGGAAAATAACATAAAAATAGGAAATTTTGATCCTTTTTTCTGACACATTTCCAACCTGTAACAAGATCAGACTATGGATACATTTAACTTGATCTCCTTGAGTGACTGCTTATCAGGAAAACAATAAAGGAAAATATTTAGAGAACAGTATTATTCAATCCTTCATAAATTTGATTGCACTCACATTTGGTTTGATATAACAGGTAACATAAAAACTCTATATTTTTTTCTTTCATTCATGCAGCTTCCTACGTTATCAATCAATGGCTTCAATATTTTATAGATGTCTTTTAACTCTACAGCAACATCAACAGTTGCCTATTAATTTGGCAGATAAACCATTACCTAAGAAAGACTTTCATTTTTCACTGTTGCTTGTAGGAAGTCTGCTTCTTCTTTCATAAATTGGCAGTTTTATCACTGATACAGTAGTTACTAACATATGCTATCAGCCACTTAAGCAGAAACATCCAGTTGTTTCAGTTCTTTCATATTCCTTAGGTGTTCATACAAAGAAGTCAGAGCAGCAAAATGAGAAATACTGAAACAGCAGCAGAACTGCTAAAAGAACTGCGATCTCTACTTTTTCCTCTTAGAATAACATGATATTGTTAATATAGCTCCTCATCCAATAATAAATTAAAAACTAATATTACTAGTAGTAATCTCAGAAATCTGTACTGAAGCAATATTTACAACCTTTGAATAATTTCAATCTTTCATAAATATTTTTTCTTCTTAAAAATTTGTTTAAAAAATTATTACAGCACATTTGATCTTTGGCTTTTAATCTTGAATGCTGCAATGGAAATGGTCTTAAGTAACTAAGTAAAATGTTATGTTAGACAGGGTGAAACTCTTGGTAAAGCTGTTTCAAACCATATTTTTAGTTTTATTTTCTTCCTGTTTGTGCAAGTCCACTTGTCTTTGTTTTCTCTAATAGGGGAAATTCTTGTCAAATTATTTTTACCTAGTTGCTTAAGTCTCATGTAATATAAATCCCAGAATTTTGATATTAATTTGTGTCCAGTCTCTTCATGCAGAGACTTGGTTGCATTGCTCTGTTCTTTTGGTGGACCAAATAACAGCACAGTTCTTACAATGGTCACCACATTTATCTTTCAAAAAACCCCAGTGTTTTAATGTGAACAGAACAACCTCTGATCAGCAACATTTCTTATCCTTTTCTGAGATGTGTGAGAGAGAGAGTCTTGGGAAGTTTAAGAAAGGATGAAGCAACACTGTGTTGTCGACTTCACAGAATCAAAGTGGCTACTCAGCTACTTCTGATTTTTCAAATGCCCAGTAAGTGCATCTTCAACTGTTTCCGAGTGTTTTCTGCAAGTAGCCTTCATATGTTCATATACCCATGCCACCATCTTCCAACAAAGGTGCCTGCGCTCTGATGCCTTGAACACAGAGAAAAAATTTGCTGCTTATGAGATGTCTGCAGATTTAGCAAGACAGCAAACGAGTATCATCTGCCCATGCTACACTTTGTACTCCTTACTTTAACAGCTTTCTAGGAAAACCTCTCACTGCCTTCCTAGACTTCCTTGCTGACTTCTCCTTCATCAACTTTTTACCATACATTGTGTTCCATGTTGCAAAGAATAAATAAGAAGAAAACAGAAGCATTAGAACTCACTGCATTTCTTTATGTGCAAAGCGGAAGAACATTTCTACAGGACAGACTTGAGGTCTGATTCAGCAACTTCAGGTACTTAATTTTATCTAAGAAATGCACATTCCCATCATTGCCAATTTCACAGAAGGAAAAAAAATGAACCTAACAAATTAATCTCTGGTCTTTTACGCAACAAAGTAAAAACTTTCAGAAATTAGGTAGACAGTATGGTGTAGTGTATCGTGAAACAGTCTTCTGGAGCAAGAGAGAGAAGAATGTTGGAAACATTCTACTTCAATGAAAAAAAAAGACAATAGCACTAGAAAGATTTATTGCAGTCTGAATACTGAGAAGCGTACATGACCTCAATAGGAGTTTTCCGTTATCAATTTTTATCATTCGAGTATTTCAAACTTCTTCACAATAGAATTGTCCAAGTTCTACAGTTGACATGACAAGTAGCTTTTCAGGTGTCAACATAGCATCTGGTGTATTCTATAACTTCTTTTTCTCCTCTAAACACGTCCTTTCAAGTATGTGCTATCATCAGAAAAAGAGCAAAACAACTCTCCTTTCAGACACAGAGGAAGGAGTTGCCCTTGAGATACTTCTCAAATATAGCTGGAGTTCTTGGAGTCCACAGGGATGCACTTAGGGTAATGAGTTCTGCTGGGAAATACAGACATTTTAATAGCCCTAGAAAGGTTTTGCAAGTTCATGCTGGCTTTTATGCAGGCAGATTATATGTTTTTAATTTATAGTGGTTTTACAGTGGTTCTTCAGCAAGGAACACCCTTCCCCCCATCCAGCATGTTTGTGTACCCATGCTTAAACTACGTTTCCAAATTGGCGTGGTATTAGTTGCCCTAGGACTACTGAAGTGATGATATGGGATTAAGTGACTGAAAAACTAAACAACTTCTTCACTAATTTTTACTGTTGTGGCTTATTTAAACTGCTTCATATATCACAAATCATAGTTTCCCACCAGAGAACATAAAGCATTCCACATGCCAAAGAATTTAGGTTTAAAAAGGAAAAAAATTTAGATTCAGCAGCTATGCCTAAGATTTCCAGTCACTGGCCCTTAAATTTTAAGACACTGCAACTGAATGCGTGCACCTCAAGTGATGGTGATTGTCAGAATTTACAAGCCTGCACCTTTATTGTTTTCTCTGCAGACATCCTGACTGTGATTGATTTAACTGTGCTGACCTCCCAGCTGTGACAACTGCCTGTTCCACTGTCACCTACTAATAACAGTTGTATATTTAGCTTCATCCCCTAACTGCCTACTGGTGGTAGATATCTAATAAGTTATTCAGCCTGGATTTAGGCAAGACATCAGAGATTTTGTGTCCTAATAACATTCCCTTAAGCCATCCACCTTCTTTGCCTTTTAAGTTGTTTACTAACGAAGATAAATGAGCTTGCCTAGGCAGGACAATGACAGTAGTTGGCAGATACATTGCTCACACAGCTGACCCTATTCAATTTTAAAAAAAAATAAATCTATGCTGTTTTGTTTTATGTATGACTTATTAAATTACTGATATGGAACTTGTCTGCCCCAGATTGCAGGGCACTGCTAATGCATTGAGCTGCAGACACTACGTAGCCTTAAAAAATCCAAATAAAAAAGGTTTACATTAAAATTAACATGAAAAAGAGGCAGGTTCAGATGGAATGAGAGATGAGGGGAAAAATACAAAAAAGTCTTTTCTAATTGCCTTCCGGGAACCCAATATGCTATCAACTGCCATGATTTACAAAGCAGCTGATGACTGGGAAAGACAGTTATGGCACATTAAGGCTATTCATTCAGAAGGTGGAATCACAATGCTTCAGAAATTGCTGTATCCAAAGAGTTTTTGTTGAACCTCCAAAACTAGATGCATTGAGAAGCTTCCTGTGAAAACATTACAGTTATTGCTGATTAGAAAAAGACCCATAAAAACTATTAGCTTGAAGCTAAACATTTTTCAGCTAGAATTAGGAATTTAGGAAATCATAGAGTCATATCATGGGCTTGGGTTTGAAGGGGCCTTAAATTCATCTAGTTCCCAATTCCCTGTCACAGGAAAGGATGCCACCCACTAGACCAGGTTGCTCAGGGCCTCATCCAATATGGTTTTGAATGTTTCCAGGAATGGGACATCCACAACTTCTATGGGCAACTGGTTCCACTCTCTCACCTCCCTCACAGTTAAGAGCTTCTTCCTAATATCTAATCTAAATCTTGTCTTTAAGTTTAAAACCATTCCTTTTTGTCCTATCATTGTCTGCCTGTAAAAAAAATTGCTCTCAGTCCTTTTTGTAAAAGCTCTTAAAGTACCAAAAGGTTGCTCTAAGCTCTCCCCAGAGCCTTCTCTTCTCCACGGCTGAACAGTCACAACTTTCTCAGCCTGTCTTTATAGGAGAGATGTTCCAGCCCTCTCATCATCTTCATGGCCCTTGTCTGGACTTTCTCCAGCAGGTCCATGTCCTGCCTGTGCTGGGGACCACAGAGGTGGATGCAGTTCTCCAGATGAGGTCTCCTGAGGACAGAGCAGAGGGGCAGAATCCTTTCCCTTGCCCTGCTGCCCACGGTGCTTTGGATGCAGCCCAGGATGTGTTTGGCCTTCTGGGCTTCAAGCACACAGTGCTGCCTCAGGTCCAGCTTTTCCTCCATGAGAACCCTCAAGTCCTCCTCTGCAGGGCTGCTCTCAGATGAGTTCATGTCTCAGTCTGGTCTCATGTCTGGGATTGCCCTGACCCAGGTGCAGTACCTTGCACTTTGACTTGTTGAACTTCATAAGAGCCTTGGGTTCTGTTTGCTCTTTCTTGTGAAAGGTGCAACATGCTTCTCTTAGGGTCAACAAAAAGAGACCTTGCAAACGTATATGCAACCACAATTCTAACCCAGTTCATGGGGAGCTGACAAGTAATAATAAGTATGAGCTCTCAAAACAACTCTAAAATTATTTAGCATCTCACTTCCTGGTGGGGTGGGCATTTGGTCCAATCCTTATCACCATAGACCTTGTTCCTTTCTTTCCAGCAGCTCTAAACAGAGAAGGTCAGAACATAGCCAGGGAAGGTCTGTATGACACAAAGACTCATTCAGGAAAAACTGTGCATAACAACAAAGTGAAAAGAAGCCTTGTCAGAAAACCCTTGAAAAATATCAGCACCCAGAACATATAAAGGCACAAAACATAGGCTTTGCTGAATTCTTCGGGATTTTTTTTTACATTTCTAATAAAAACCAATGAATGGCACTTTTCTTTGCATTATATGAGAATGTTGAGTAATAATGAAATTAGAGAGACTAAGAAGTAAAACACCTATTGCTCAATCTCTCAAGTAATTACAATTTACTCCCTTTTAGACCAGCTAAGAAGCATGAGCCATCCCATCTGCATGGCTGCAATAACTCAGTTTTTGCTGGGCATCTCCTTAACAGTAGACAAAATGGCATCCAGGCAGAAAAATAATATGTAGAAAACAAAACACATTACTTGTAATAATTTTTAAAATTACTTTCTAGATGTATTTGGCTAGGTCAGCAAGCAGACAGTCTCAGTGAAAATTTCCTCCTTCCATGTAACCAAAAGGATATTTAATTCTTTAGTCTTCAGATATTTGTTTGATTGGTTGAGGGTATTTTCATAAAGTAAGCCCTAGTTACACATCAGATTCTGCTCCAGACTTCCCATACTCCCAGAATTTATTCCCTCTCCTGGGATTTTATTGTGTGCATAGACACTCTGATGCATGAAATCATCTCCATTGTTCTTCATATTCTGCTAGCAAGAATACAGAATGTTTATAAGTAACTAACATATTGCATGGATGAAATGCAAATCACCATACTAGTCAGGAAAATACTTTAATATGGCCGCAGTGCTAATCTCACCTAGTGATTGCTCCCACCTCGATCCCTAACAGTTTCAAGGCAGCTTCTTAAAGCAACACCTGAATATCACTGTAGGTACAACATAACAACAGAATTTTGTGCTAGACAAGACTGAATAGAGCCAAGGAAGTGCCAAGACACTCTGTCATTTCTCCATTTTCTAACAGCAAAAACGTGAATAATTCCTTTAATCCCATTTTCCTGTCATTTGGCCTCACATGTACTTTGCAAAAACCATGTACAGAGGTCCCAGATGCTTGTGTTAAAGGCAACTATAAAAGTTCAGGTACTCAGTTTTTAGAGGACAAGATGAGACAGTTGGACAACTTCAGACTGGAGAAAGACAATGAATTCTGCTGCATGAGTGACCAGAGAGTCAGGGCTCAAGCGTACCCTGGGGCTCTAAGCTAAAATCAGCTTTTAAATGTGACCTCAACCACAGTCACAAAAAACACAAAAGTCAGAAAGGTTCCTAGCTTGCAACCTAGCTAATATCACAGAGAGAGGAGTTCAGCATGAACATGAGGATTAAGATCCAAAACATAATGGCAAGATGTTTTTTCCACATGTAATGATCTGATATATTCAGTAGCACATTATTTAGCTACACCATGTTGTGCTCAGTTAAAAGAGAATTTTTTTTTTCAAAATTATGGATTATGTTTAAAATGCATGTCTCGGTTTGGACAGGT